>CAUYUJ010010757.1:102511-127511 GCA_963575745.1 Prorocentrum cordatum
CCAAATCCTGCATACTCTAACCGTACAGGCCCTACAAACGCTGCAGACCAAAACCCTGCTTTGGGCTTCCTGGGGGAATTCGGCATTCACCATCACCGTCATCGCCACCATCGCCGTCATCGCCATCGTCACCGTCGCCGTCCTTGTGGGGCCCCACTTGGCTTTCGGGGCTCCTGCCTTGTTGGGCCCTGAGCGCCCCGCCTTGGGCCCCGCCGTCAAGGCGCCTCCCTTTGGGACCCCCCCTTGGGCCCCCTCGCCGCGTCGTCGAATCATCGCCATTCTCACCGTCGCCGTCCCCGTGGGGCCCCACTTGGCTTTCGGGGCTTCTACCTTGTTGGACCCTGAGCGCCCCGCCTTGGGCCCCGCCGTCAAGGCGCCTCCCATTGAGACCCCCCCTTGGGCCCCCTTGCCGCTGCCGTCGTCATTTACCTTCGCTTCAGTGCTGTTTAGGTTTATGGGGTTATAGGGTCTGGTCACCGCAGAAGCAGCCACAAAATTTTCCAACACACGCATAGCCATTTTGGCCCACGAGATTCTTGCGAGGTTGCGGGCACACATGCCCGCAACGCAAGGGGTGAATCTTACACCAGATGCCGTGGCTGATGTGCTGAGTCGAGTGCCCCCCTCGCAGTTCAAAGACGGCCGCTTCATTTTCTACGATAAGCTCGTATTCGGCAGGTCGCCCAATTGGTCCTCGGCGAAACCCCTAGCCAACGCTATAAATTGCCTGTTGACTCACACAGAGGGCTGCCAAGCGAACCAACATCCGTTTCAGAAAGGTGCCGAGAAATACTTCCGCGACAACGGCATGACAATCCAGACTGGCGAGGTCGAGAAGTCCGCGTACAGGCTGCGAGCCCTGGTGTCCCAGCTCAGCTCTCAGAAGTTGAAGCAGAGACCCATCCCTGAGGCGTACGAGGAATACTTCAGCGTACCCATGGGCAAGATCAGGGTCGCCCCGAAGTCGCCCATGGTCACGCGCTCGCAGACATCGATCGCCCCAGCGTGCGACGTGAGCGTGGAGGAGATCAGCAGCGACAGCGACGAGGCCTTCGAGTGGACCCACGACGAGCTCTTCTCCAGCCACGACCCTGACTTGGTGCTGCTTCTCCAATCGGCGACGGCACCGACTACGCCAACTACTCCAGCGACGTCGAAGCCAACAACTGGTGGCGACTCGGGCGGAGTGGAGCTCACCGAAGAGAAGAAGAGCTCCTCGCAGGCGCCGACCGCGCAGGCAGAGCTCTTCGACGAGACGGCGATCACGGTGCAGACCGAGCTGCACGACACGAAGATCGCCGAACTGATCGACAAGGCGACGCCGACCGAGCCGACCCAGCTGGCCGACGTGAAGCAGAATGGCATCCAGGCGGAGAGAGACGACAGCAAAGATGAGAAGCACGACATCACAGAGGCTGGCATCCAGGAGAAGATGGATACCACCATCAAGGGGGACGGTGACACTACGGGCGACACGCCGTCGTCGGCGTTGCCAGCCGAGTCGCCGCTGTCCGACCTTGAGTTGCAGAAGCTCTTGGCGAAGCCAGTCACGCCGCCAAGTAGCGGCGCTTGGAAGGAGTTGCAGTCACAGTTGAAAGCAGTTCGGAAGAGGCCAGCGGGCGCTAACATGAACATGAAACGGCCAGCCTCTGCTGCTGAAGCTCAGGAGGCAGCTGGTCCGTCAACTGAGGAGGTCAGCTCAGGAGGCGTCAATGCACCCGTTCCCGAGGAGGTTGACCCTGCGAAGATGTCGCCAAAAGAATGGTCGAAGTTCTTGAACCGTGAGCACAGCAAGGTCTACTGCAGGACGATCGCCACTCTCAAGAAAACCAGCACCTCGCATGACCGTGTCCTGCAGGCCGCTCAGGGTGCGGCCAGGGCCAGGACAGATGAGCTTCGCACCCAGTACCAGCGTCCTGCGAAGCGGGCCAAGCAGTAGGCGCCCCACGGCGTGGGCAACAGTTGTGAGCGTGTGCTTCGACACGCTGGGGGCCCATGCAATGCGCTTTATATTGCACAATCACTTCTGTGCTGGCGCGTCGAAGCATGGGACACCTTTTCGAGCTCTTTCGAGCAAGAGCCTCACGCTCCGTCCTCATCCCCCTCGTCCACTTCCTCAACCTCGCCATCCTTCTCAGCCTGGCAATCCTTAGCATCGCCCTGTTCATCACCACCGCCACCCATTGTTATGGTCATCATCTTCATAATCCCAATTGTCATGCTCATCATCGCACCCGTCGGCATCCAGCATGTGTATCGTCATCCACGCCATCGCCATCTTCAACGTCATCCCACCATAGCAGCTTTGGACCAAACAGATTTTAGGAGCAGAGCGCGACGACATTTCCATGTCATCAGATCTCGAGCGCGAGTGGCAAATGCAGCAGGAGGATTCCGCCCAGATGCAGAGAGAGGTTGACAGCCCGATTGCGGTTCAGAGCGATTCAAGCCACGAAGCTCCAGCTCTCCCGATTGACGGCGGCGAGGGCGTCGAGACCGTGGGCGTACAGGACCGTTGGGGTCCACTTGCCGACACCAGCAGGTGGGACAGCTTCCGCGCGGTCAAGGTGGATGACGAGAGCAAGAAGATGATGTACCTCCTCGGCGTTTGGGCGCAGAGCAAGACATTGGACACTAAGTACACGTCTTCCTTGCTTGAGGAGGTGGGCTCGCTGTCAAACGACATGGCGTGCGCCTACAGCCTCTTCCAGATGCATGTCCCTGCAGGGCCAGCCCCCGAGGATTCGTTCCAGCTCGAGCACTTCATCCGCGACACGTTGGAACCGCTGGCCGTTCGGTTCCACGAGCTCAAGGCGGTCATCGACAACCTGCTGCGCTCTCCCGAGAAGAAGCTGCGCCGCACCGCGTCGGACCCCGTTCAGCCTGATGAAGCTCTCGCCGCCGCCAGTTCGAGCGCACAGGAGGCAGAGTCGGTGTCCGAGTCGCAGGAGTTAGCGGAGCAGGCTCAGGACTCACAGCAGTTGCATGAAGAGTCTCAGCGGTAAGTCTTCCAGCCAAGCCCGAAGGCATGACGAGCGGTGCGAAGGCGCCGCCTCGCCTTTAGAAAACGCTGTTGTCAAATGAGTCTGGCTGAGTTCCGTGCGCAAGAGCCAGGGGCACCCAAATCATCGCATCATCATCATCAAGTTTCCCCTCACTGGTTGCCAAGACTTAGTTAGGAGATAATCGCAAAGCGTGCGACGCAATAACCAGCGTGGGCCCCAACCAGTAGGCAATAACCAGCGTAGGCCCCAAACAGTAGGCAATAACCAGCGTGGGCCCCAAACAGTAGGCGTGGGCGCAGTTGCGTCTAACCAAAACATTCGTCCTCCTTCGCTCATCGCGGGAATCGCCAGCGCAATAGCTACCATCACCATCGCAATGCCATCATCGTCAACCTCATCAGCATCACAGCCACCATGGTCAGAACCATCACTGCAACTAACCGCATCAACATGATCAGTCCATGTAGCAGCATCACTATAGAGACCAATGTCACACCATCAGTCAAGCGTATACCAACATCATCGCCATCATCAGCATCAGCATCAGCATCATCATCAGCATCATCCTCATCCTCATCCTCATCACCATCATCATCATCATCACCATCATCATCAGCATCAACATCACCATCATCATCAACATCATCATCATCATCACGCTGCTGTTTTGGCCCCGTCCAGCTGGAGGCACGTGGGTACCTCGAGCGCTGTACATTCACGCGGGGATGGCGCCTACGAGTGACCGCAAGCCCAAGAGACGCAGCACCAACAAGCGTAAGTTCGTGCAGGCGATCTCCAAGAAGATGAAGCTCGATTTCAAAACGACTCTCGAGTTCGTGAACACCTACTCAGATCAGGTGCTGACTGACATCCGCGAGACGGGCGCGGGTTTGATCCCAAATATCGGCTCGGTCGGGTACAATCTACGCGTGCCCAAGTCGCGCGTGGACAAGATGGATGCCCTCACGCTGGCGAATGGCGGCTCGACGGGCAACTTCAAGAAGACCTACCTCAAGCTCGCATTCAAGCAGGCGGTGCGCGAGGAGCACGAGAAGATCGTCGACCAGAATACCTGGAACAAGCTGAGTCCCTGCCCGTCGGTCGACACGGAGCCGATTGACCAGGCGGCCCCAGCCAAGGAGACTGCGCCCGTGATAGCGTTGGCATCGTCATAGGTCCTAGGCGAATGCTAAAGTCAAGCTTCACGGCGCGCCCACGGGCACGGGGCGCTGAGCACGATAGCACAAGTTTAGTTATGGCAGGGATCCGACACTGCACGGACAGTTCCATTCGGCAGCGACCGTGGTGAGACAAGAAAACACCACCAACCATCATCAAGCATCATTCATCGGGCGTTGAACTGATGTTCCAATAACTGCAACAGAAATGGCACCAACGAAATGGCATCATCATGTTGCTTGATAACATCCGCAATCGGACCCTGAACCGTTGTTCCAGTAATTGCAGCATCAGTGACTCCAGCCAAAAGGCATCATCCCCTTGCTCGTTCCAGGGGGGCTTCATTTGACATATTATGCAAGGTGACTCCCAAGACGGTAAGATGGCCCACGATAGCAACCATGAGCCCATATGAGCCCCACGAGCCTATCCTATGAGCCCACATGAGCCCCATGAACCCTGCGAGCCCTACGAGCCCTATGAGCCCTACGGGCCCTATGACCACAACTCTACAGACCCGATTAAGCCTACAGGCCCTAACCCTACAGACACTACTAACACTACAACCCTACAGACTCTATACATACAGACCCTAACCCTACAGAGCCTAGCATGCAAACCCTAACCCTACAGACCCTAACCTTACATGCACTAACCCTACAGGCCATACTAATCCTACAAACTCCAACCCTACAAGCCTAAACTGGTACAGACCCTAACCCTACAGGCACTACCTCATACAGACCCTATTCACCCTACATACCCATAACCCTACAGACCCTGGCATATATGCCCTACTAACTACAGGCCCTACTAACCCTACAGACTCTGACCCTACACACCCTAAACCTACAGACCCTAATCTTACAGACCCCACTAGCCCTACAAACTCTAATCCTTCGGATCCGAAACCCACAGACCGTAACCCTACAGACTCTGACCCTACAGACCCTAACCCTACAGGCCCTACTAAGCCTGCAGACCCTAACCCTGCTTTGGGCTTCCTGGGGACAGATTAGGCGTTCACCATCACCGTCATCGACATCATCACCATCAGCGTCATCGCCATCGTCACCGTCGCCGTCCCCGTGGGGCCCCACCTGGCTTTCGGGGCTCCTGCCTTGTTGGGCCCTGAGCGCCCCGCTTTGGGCCCCGCCGTCAAGGCGCCTCCCTTGGGACCCCGCCTTGGGCCCCCTCGCCGCTGCCGTCGTCATGTCATCGCCATCGTCACCGTCGCCGTCCCCGTGGGGCCCCACTTGGCTTTCGTGGCTCCTGCCTTGTTGGACCCTGAGCTCCCCGCCTTGGGCCCCGCCCATCAAGGCGCCTCCCTTTGGGACCCCCCTTGGGCCCCCTAGCCGCCGCTGGCCTCCCTCGGGAAGCCGCCCCGCCAAAAAAACAGAAAAAAACCGGAAAAAAACAGACTGTTTTTTGTCTGTTTCTATGTTGTCTAGGTAGCCCAGGGGACGGTAGCCGGCACAAAGCCGGAAAAAAAACACTCTGTTTTTTGTCTGTTTTTTTCTGTCAATTTTGCACACTAAGGTTTAGGGATTTGGGCCTCGGTCGAGCGGGCCCCCAAGCGGGCCCCCATGGGGTCCCTCGGACACGGCCCTTGGGCGGCTCGGCGAAGTCAGCGCCACGCAACATCGTTGGACGCTGTCGCCATTTGGGTTCACGACCAGGTCGCCTCGGCGAGTTTCGCCGCCCTGTTGCAGCGGTCCCGACAACGCTCCTGCTTGGGACATGGCGCCCAAGAAGCGGACCCTCGAGGTGCCGACGGTCACTCCAGAGGAGCTCGAGAAGGCGAAGGCACTGCTGAGGGACGCCGACGAGGCGAAGCGGGCTCGCTCGTCAATGACGTATTTTCTCGAGTCGCAGGGGCAGAAGCGCAAGTACGACGGGTGGCCCGTTGCCAAACGCAGGGAGTTCTTCCAGGCTTTCTTCGCGGATAAGCTCGCGAAGGGAGGTACTTCGAAGACCACCAAGTCGAGCATCCTGAGTACGAAGAACAAGAACACGACTGTGTGGTGGAGCCTTTCGAAGATGATCGCAGAGTTCGGCGAGCAGAAGGCCAAGGAGAAGGCCGAGTTGTTCGACAAGGATGAGAAGATGCATCGCCCCGACAAGGATACAGGCAAGGACGGGCAATGGAGCAGGGAGTACCGCATCGTCCTGGACAGCCACGAAGAGGGCGACGAGGAGCTAGACATTCAGGAGGTCAACGCCGAGGAGAGCCTCGACACCGTGGAGACGCAGAAGGAGGCGGTGGACACCCTCAGGGACATGCAGTCGTGCAATGGCGCGGGCTCGTCGGCTTCTGGCACTGACGCCCCGCTGGCGAAAGTGAAGGAGGAGCCCGCGGAGAAGCCTGAAGCGAAGCCCGAGGAGAGCGCAACCTTCAAGGCCCTGCAGACCGAGGGGAGGAAGGTCGTGTGGAACGTCGGGAAGGCGCTGACCCAGGCAAAGCATATGTTCCTGGCGACCAAGGGCGGGAAGTTTGTCGGCGAGCTCAACAAGGAGATCGGCCTGAACGTCAAGCAGCTCACGGAGGTCTTCAAGCTGGCCGAGGACAGCGTGTTGGAGGATAGAGAGAAAGCAGAACTCTTGGCGGTGAGCGTGAAGATCGACGAAGCCTTCGATGCACTGAACGAGAACGTCGAGTGGTTCAACAAGTTTTTTGCAAAGGAGGGCCAGCAGAGGAAGGTGAAGCAAGTCTGATGAGATGGCTGTCTGGCTTTTTGTTTCTTTTGGAGGGCAGCTCGAGCGCACAGGTTGGCCGTTCAGGCTCACTGGAAGCTCGGAGGAGTGCTGGCCCCCCGACGTGCGTGGCATTGGGGCAAGATGTGGACGTCGGCTGCGCCAGAAGGCACTCACTGGGCACTTGGCGCTGGGCATCGCAAGTTTGGCGGCAGCGACAGCCGCTAGCATGATGTCATACAGCTCGAGAATGCCAAAGAACAAGAAAACATCATCACCACCAACACCATTGACATCACCATGCTCATCATCGACATCAGCATTGACACCCTCACCATTACCACCTCATCGGAACGCCACGGCAAGACCGCATCAGCACTGTCATCGGCGTCAGCGCCGCCATCATCATAGCTAGCATGATGTCCAACATGTTGGGTGTGCCAGGACAACAGATAACCAAATAACATCGACACCATCACCAATGTAAACATCATTGCCAACATCATCAGCATCCACAGCATCGACATCTTACGCGCAATACAATCAACCTCATCCGCATCAGCATCAGCATCACCGTCATCAACATGTCGGCACGCCCCTCACACGCTGCGTGCCCCATGGGGAGCTCCACCGAAGGGATCTCCCGCGGGGGCCAATGTCCATGTCGAGAGAACCTTTAAGACTCATAGCGGAAGTGGACCCCCACGGTGAAAGCACCGATTGGGACATACATGTTGACCTGGAGCCCAATGCGGAGCAAAGTGCTGCGGCCTCCTGCATTCCTCCTTCCACCGACGGATCCCGTGGCCCTCCTCGCCCTGCCCTCCTCCGCCTTCCTCCTGCAGCCGTTTTGGCTCAAACTCGGGCGCCAACGTCGTTGGTGCGTCTTTTAGTTTAGATGCAGCTGCCACTACTCATCTTGTGTGTTTTCATGCCGCCACAGGGCGCAGGCCTCCGCCAGAGATTGGAATCTCGGCCATGCCCGCAGCGGGCAGAGGCCCGCCGTCCCGAGGCGCCTCGAGGAATTCGACACCGCCTCGCGCCCGAGCGGCGCGACGCCGCGGCCAGCGGAGCTGCGCAGGCCGTGCACGGGGGCATCAAGCGCCGCATGGATACCGCAGAACACGACGAGATCGAAGAGACGCCGTTCAACGACCTCTTGCGGAGGAGATGGGCCAAGGGAACCCTCAGCAGCCCCGACGTCATCCAGTTCGCGAAGGCCGCAGCCGCTCAGGGAGCGCAGCATGTCGGCGCCTACGCTGGCCGCTCCAACCTGCAGGCCAAGCACGCGTTCAGAGAAGTATGCCGTGCCATTGGCACGCCAATTGGAGCTCCGAGGATAAGCTGGGTTGAGTTGAAGAGCAGCAACGGCGACGTGACTTTCCACCCGTTCGTCGACCCGATCGACACTCTGGAGGCATGGCACGCGAAGGGGCCCCTGGTGTTCGCACAGCGCCTCGCTGGCGAAGACGGCGAGACCGCCAAGTTCTGGCATGGCCTTCGGGACCACGTGACCTACAAGTCCAACGCTTCGCGCATCTCGTCCACCACGATACCTTTGGGTTTCCACGGGGATGGCGCCCCGACGACAAAATCAGAAGGTCTGTTCACGCTGCAGTTCAACGGTTTGCTGGGCCATGGCAGCACGGTTTCTACGAGAGACGTCATTACTGTGTTCAAGAAATCTGAGCTCGACGTAGACATGTTTGAACAGCTGGTGGACCGACTTGCATGGAGTTTCAACGCGTTGCTCACTGGGGTGATGCCAGATGTTCAACACAATGGCTTGCCACACCCCGAAGCTGGTAGAAAACTGTGCAGTGGGCGAACGTTCGCCGCAATTCAAATGCGAGGCGATTGGGAATACTATGCTGACTTCTTGTATCTCAACAGGTGGAACAACGCAGAGTGCTGTTACTTGTGCGGCGCTACCCTCGGCGACGGCAGCATGTGCTACACTCGCGCTGATATGGCCGCTGGTTGGAGAGCCACAATGGCCACGCACAACAGCCACCTCCTGAGATGCGTGCGCGGCGATGTGAGACTCAGCAGCTTCTTCAAAATCAAGTCATTCAGATTTGAAGGCATCATGGTGGACGTTCTTCACTCGCTGGACCTCGGCGTGGCGTGCCATCTCATAGCAAACGTGTTCGTGGAGATACTGCAGCTTGGGCAGTGGGGGGCTAGCAGGGAGTCCCAGATGAAGGGGCTCCAGGCCGACATCGCGCACTGGTACAAGGCCCACGTGGACGCGCACAAGCTGCAGGGCAAGCTGATCTTCACCAGGCTTCGCACCCAGGCCGAGTGGCCGAAGCTGAAGGCCCCGTGGTAGAAATAGTACATACCTCCTCCAGCCTCTCCTCATGCTCCAATCCCTTCCCCTCCTCATCCGCACCCTCCCCCAGCAACCCCATCCATCGCCCATCGCGCTCCCCGCCCAGGGAAGCGGGGGAAGGGCGATGCGTGCAAGGGGCGAGGGAGTGGCATATACACATGGATGCACATACACATACACGTGCATGTAGAGGTGCATAAATCCACGCGCAAATCATGTATAAATATACATATGTGGGTTATACAGGTGTACTTACAAATATGTATATGTAGATACATATGCATGCTTGCTTCATGGTATGACCATCTGCATACATATGTGTCTGCATACAAATATACAAATATATGTGCGTGTGCGCACTTGTATGTACATGCACACATATGCTCTCACGTGTGCACATATAGCTATGGATATGTCATCATACCTACAGTTACACACAAATTTCTACTATGTATAGTTACATAACTGTGTACGTATGTATGGTTGTATATATGTATGCTTGTTTGTGCGTGCGTATGTATGTATCATACATACATATACGTTTTGAGCGGGCGCTGGTAGATGTATATTTGTGTAGACTTCACATGTGCGTAAGAATATCCCAGCGCCCCAGGCAAAAGCGGCCGCCAGCCGGTGTCTCGTGCCGTACGCGGCGTCCCTGGCACGTCGTTTCAACTCGGGTTCAGACCACGATCGGTTGCGACTTGGTGCGTGTGATCTGCTCTCCCGCGTCTATCAGTTGATGTATGATAACGGCAGATTCTTCCCTGTCTCAGTCAAAGACGAGTTGGCGCAGCTGGCCCGCGCATTCATTAATGCATATAGCCAACTCTCTGCGGAAGCCATTGCATCTAGGAAAAGAGCCTGGAAAATGACACCTAAGTTCCATACATTTGTTCACCTGGCCGAACACCAGAGTTTCATGAACCCTCGTTTCTATTGGACCTACAGCGACGAGGACTTGCAGCGACTCATGAAAGAGATCGCAAGCAGCCTCCACTCAAGCCACTTGGCCCCAATGGTTATATTGAAGTGGCTTGTGCTCGCGTTTGAGTGTTGACTAGTGCTCCTGGTTTTGTTGAGGCGTGTTTGTGATGCAGGCAGGTGGCCACGTCAAGAAAATATTCCAGCTCGGGCCCTAAACTGTGGGTTGCGCCGCGCAAGTGGAACGCTGGGCTCGGCTCGAACTGCGTTTCGTTCTGTGTGTTAAGTTCATTATGCCGCCCGCGGGGCTCACTCGTCGCCACGGTTTGGTTTCGCTTTTCGAGGCATGCACCCTTGCGTCCTTGCCGCCTCATAAACATCAAAAGAAAGAAAGGGGGCGGACGGAGGGGGGAGGAGAGGAAGAAGGTGGATGGAGAAGTGGCGTGGATAGGGGGAGGAATGATGCTCCTCTTTCCACGTCCTTATCCTTATCCTCGTCCCCCGCAGGCACGAGGATCGAGATTTCAGGAGAAAGGCCCCCCGCCCCTGTTCCTCATCCTTACCCTCGACCTCCATAGGCACGAGGATCGGATCTCAGGAGAACGGCCCCCCGCCCCTCGGGTTCCGACGTCGGCCCGAGTAGGGGGCTCACCCCCTCGGCAGCCGAGGCTTTGCTGGCGGACGGCGTCGACCCTAAATTGGTGGAGCGCTTGACCAGGCTGGGCGTGATGGAACGTCATCCCTCACCCTCTATCGTTCTCATTCCCCCTCCCGTGCCTCTCTCACTCTCTCCCTCTCTCTTCGCCCCTCTCTCCCCCCCGTTTTATATACCTATAGATATATACTGTTGGTGCGAACGCACATATATACATAGCCCTTATATATAGATGCGTGCGTACGTGTCTACAGTTACATGCGCACACATAGATACATACATACATACATCAGCACAAATGCGTATGTTTTGCGTGTGAATGTTCAAAGTTAGTTGTACGTGTATGCGCATATACACGTGTCGACTCAATATGCGGATTGTATACTTATGTATGTCTGCATATCTAGATTGTATAATGTGTAACTACCTTTCCACCTGTGAACATGTATGCACATGCATTGGTACATGCATACAAACATGCATACATAAACATACAAATAAGGTGTGCATACACATATATATATATATATATATATGTGTGCATATATACACATATACACATATGTATATATGTATATAGATATAGATATAAATATAGATGTACATACACATGCGTGTGAGAGATACAGGGAGAATCTACCTCTTTCGCCCTCCTCCTCCTCTTCCCCCCGCTCGTCCCCCCCCGCCTTCCCCACCCCTCTCGCCTCGGCACGCCCAGCCTGGTCAAGCGCCCCGCCGATTCAAGGCCGTTTGAGCAGCAGGCCAAGCAGCCGACGGAGAGCAGCAGCGCGGGCAGCACGACGGAGAGCAGCAGCACGAGCAGCAACGAAACGTGAGAGCAGAAACAGGCGGCGCTCGAGAAGGCGAAACGGCGCTCGAGAATTGAGGAAGGAGCTCGAGGAGGAGAGGGCCAAGGAGAAGAAGGAGAAGGAGAAGGAGAAGGAAGACAACCTCCGCGGCGCAGGCGGAAAACGGTTCTAAATTGCCTGGGTTCCATGGGGAGCATTCTGACCAGGATCTCGTGGCGAATCCAGCCGTGGCCGCGAAGGGCCAAGAAGCCCAAGAGCGACCAGCGACGACCGTCGAAGCAGCGCGTTCTGACCAGGATTTCGTGGCGGAGCCAGCCGAAGCGTCGACGGCGACGCCGAAATTTCTGAGCAAGGCGATTTAGACAGCTGCTCCCAAACCTCTTCTGATTCGGGGCAAGGCGCTCTGAATTGCGCGATCTCTTAAGCGGAATCCCTTTGGACCTCTCGGGCCCTCTGCGCGGCGAGCCGCCCTACTAGACACTAGAACGCCTTCGGCAGCTCTCCGCGATCCCAGGACAAAACCATAAACACTGCAGATAGGCAACGCAGCATCGAAAACAAACAACAACGCATATACCAGACAAACAACGCACAACAATCACTCTAAGGAACAAACAACAACGAAAATAACGAAATCACGCAAAACGACACTGAAACCAAACAAAAAAAACAACGCCCCAAGAAAAACGGCGCCTACAGAAAAATGACGCCTAAAGAAAAACGACGCCTCAAGGCGTCATTATGTTTGGAATCGCGCCCTCTCAAAGGCATTATGGCGCATGCGGGTTCGATATGGCGCGTGCGTCACGCGCGCGCCATCTATGATGACGCGCGCGTGGATAATATGGCGCGCGCGGCACAAGAATGACGCATTGAGGGCTCTGGGGAGCCCAGAGCGGCCTCCGGCACCGTTTCCGGACAGATCCGCTGGATCCGGTGGATCCGCCGACGAATCCCAAACCGGCGCCCTCGCTTGAGACATCCTCACAAAACCGGCCCCGGGGGAGGTGCCCAGAGGAGCCCAGAGCGGCCTCCGGCACCGTTTCCGGACAGATCCGCTGGATCCGGGATCCGGTGACGAATCCCAAACCGGCGCCCTCGCTTGAGACATCCTCACAAAACCGGCCCCGGGGGGGTGCCCAGAGGAGCCCAGAGCGGCCTCCGGCACCGTTTCCGGACATCCGCTGGATCCGGTGGTGACGAATCCCAAACCGGCGCCCTCGCTTGAGACATCCTCACAAAACCGGCCCCGGGGGAGGTGCCCAGAGGAGCCCAGAGCGGCCTCCGGCACCGTTTCCGGACAGATCCGCTGGATCCGCTGGATCCGCTGGATCCGGTGACGAATCCCAAACCGGCGCCCTCGCTTGAGACATCCTCACAAAACCGGCCCCGGGGGAGGTGCCCAGAGGAGCCCAGAGCGGCCTCCGGCACCGTTTCCGGACAGATCCGCTGGATCCGCCGACGAATCCCAAACCGGCGCCCTCGCTTGAGACATCCTCACAAAACCGGCCCCGGGGGAGGTGCCCAGAGGAGCCCAGAGCGGCCTCCGGCACCGTTTCCGGACAGATCCGCTGGATCCGGTGATCCGACGAATCCCAAACCGGCGCCCTCGCTTGAGACATCCTCACAAAACCGGCCCCGGGGGAGGTGCCCAGAGGAGCCCAGAGCGGCCTCCGGCACCGTTTCCGGACAGATCCGGTGGATCCGGTGGATCCGCCGACGAATCCCAAACCCCGACCCTCCCGCGCGCTTGTTAGTCGTTGCAAGATGTGCTAACAAGAGCGTGCGTCTCAACCCAGAGGAGTGCGTCGTCTATTTGCCCAAACAGACGCGTATATTCGAGCGTGCAGCGCTTCAAGCTATTATGCGGTTTACAAGCATTAATGTCATCGCCTGCTTGGGAGTCTGGCATCCCCCCCGTTAGTTGAGCGTGCCATAGAATTACACATATCTAAACTATCAAACTATCGATTTGCCACACCATAGAATCACGATACCATCTAATATTCTCATACGATATAAGTAGCATGCCATATTATGCCACCCCCATATAACCATTTCTCGGGCGATACATTCTTTATACGATATACGTGTGTACATTGTATCATACACTACAACACAACATCTTAAGTACATTGCAACACAGCGTAATATTAGGTATACGACTCTTACCTGTTTAATAGTGTGACATCTTAGTAGTTTCAATCAGTTGGTGTAGAACAGCGGATTGTTATATTGTACTACCACATTTATGAATATATATACCATGTGTATATGTAACACCAATACTGAGAGTGCACGGGCGCTTTGGCGCCTTAACCCGAGTTAGGCAACTGCTTGCCAAACATTGCAATGTTTGCATGGTGTAGGTATCACGTAGCACGGCTTAGCTAAAAATTGCCAAAACCTTTGGGGTTGGGTTGCCAAACTGCTGTCTAATCAAGTGCGCGCATTGCTAACCCACTTAGGTCAAGCTGGTATCCGCTTTAGTTAGCCAGGTTAGCTAAGGGACTGGGGGGTTAGCTAACTGGGTTAGCAACCTTAGCTAAGGGCTAAGCTAAAGGGGGTAGAGCCGAAGAAATCTCAGGCGAGGGCTCGGTTCCGAAGTAAATTGCGAGAAAGTCTTGTGCGAAAGCGTCATTCCCAGTAGGCGTCGGGTGTTCCAGGGTTCGGCCTTTCCAGATTCTCAAGGCCTCTCGAGGTTTGCTACAAGCGTCGGGGGCTCGGTGTTCGGGCTCTCCAGAATCCCAGGGCCTCTGAGGAGGACGAGGAGGAGGAGGAGGAGGAGGAGGAGGAGGAGGAGGAGGAGGAAGGGGAGGAGGATAAGGAGGACGGGGAGGAGGAGGAGGACGATGAGGAGGAGGAGGAGGAGGAAGGGGTCGTCGCCGTCGTCGCCGTCGTCGTCGTCGTCGCCGTCGTCGTCGTCGCCGTCGTCGTCGTCGTCGTCGTCGTCGTCGTCGTCGTCGTCGTCGTCGTACTCGTCGTACTCGTCGTACTCGTCGTCGTCGTCGTCGTCGTCATCGTCGTCGTCGTCGTCGTCGTCCCGCCGTCGTCGTCGTCGTCGTCGTCGTAGTCGTCGTCGTGGTCGTGGTCGTCGTCGTCGTCGTCGTGGTCGACGTCGCCGTCGTCGTCGTCACATTTCGGTTTTCGCTTTCACGTGGGCACGGAGGAGGGGGCACGCGGGCAAGGATACGAGAGAAACGGGATGAAGACGGAAGTGTGCCCAAGAATGCCGCCGACTCTTGGGCACATATTCGTGTGAACGTCCTACGTTTTGCTTCTGGGTGTTCGCGTGAACGTCCCACGCTTTGCTCCTGGATATTCCCCCACATCCTAAGTGGGGTTCTTGTTTTCTCTGGACGGCCGCGGGTCACACCCACACCCAGTCACACACAAACACACACACACACACACATCATGATCATCATCCTCGGGCATTCCATGCGAGCCCGCTCGCGCGGAAGGGACCTCCCCTGTGGCCCCTAGGGGGTCCCACCTAAAAATGCGAAGTCCAACGGCTATCGGCATGAAAGAGCCCGCTCGAACGGAATGACCCTCAGGGGCATTCCATGCGAGCCCGCTCAAGCGGAAGGGACCTCCCCTG
This sequence comes from Prorocentrum cordatum, assembly GCA_963575745.1. NCBI lineage: Eukaryota > Dinophyceae > Prorocentrales > Prorocentraceae > Prorocentrum > Prorocentrum cordatum. The sequence continues at coordinate 117,717 of CAUYUJ010010757.1, forward strand.
TGGCCCCTAGGGGGTCCCACCTAAAAGTGCGAAGTCCAACGGCTATCGGCATCAGCGAGCCCGCTCGAACGGAATGACCTTCAGGGGCATTCCATGCGAGCCCGCTCGCGCGGAAGGGACCTCCCATGTGGCCCCTGGAGGGTCCCACCTAAAAATTGGAATTCCAACGGCTATCGGCATCAGCGAGCCCGCTCGAACGGAATGACCTTCAGGGGCATTCCATGCGAGCCCGCTCGCGCGGAAGGGACCTCCCTCCCCTGTGGCCCCCTAGGGGGCCCCATCCAAAAATTAGAATTCAAACGGATATCGGCATCAGCGAGCCAGATCGCACGGAATGACCCTCAGGGGCATTCCATGCGAGCCCGCTCGCGCGGAAGGGACCTCCCCTGTGGCCCCATAGGGGGTCCCACCGAAAAGTGCGAAGTCCAACGGCTATCGGCATCAGCGAGCCCGATCGCACGGAATGACCCTCAGGGGCATTCCAGGCGAGCCCGCTCGCGCGGAGGAGGAGGAGGATGAGGAGGAGGAGGAGGTGTAGGAGAAGGAGGAGGGGGAGGAGGAGGAGGAGGAGGAGGAGGAGGCGGAGGAGAAGGAGGAGGAGGAGGAGGATGAGAAAGAGGGAGGAGGAGGCGGGGATTTCAACCACGGTGCCGTCAGGAGGACGCGGTTGAAATGGACGCTGCTCAGGTGGAGGAGGAGGAGGAGGAGGAGAGAGGAGGAGGGAGGAGGAGGAGACGTGCGGATGAGGAGGGAGGAGGACGAGAGGAGGACACGGAGGAGGAGGAGGAGGAGGAGGGGAGGAGGAGGAGGAGGGAGGAGGAGGGGGGGGACCAGGAGGAGGTGGAGGAGGTGGATGAGGAGGAGGAGGAGGAGGAGGAGGAGGAGGAGGAGGAAGAGGAACGAGCGGGGAGCCAGCGTAGGAGGTGAGCAGTGCGTGCTGACATGGAACGCCAGTGCAGGAGGTGAGCAGTGCGTACCGACGGGGGTCCGACCTATCTTAATTTGTTTTAGAACAGGTCGCTGCACAACCAACAGAGCCTCAGCAAGAGGAGGAGGAAGAGGAGGAGGAGGAGGAGGAGACGTGAGGATGATAATGAGGAGGAGGAGGAGGAGCAGCATCATTATGATAGTGTACATATTCCATACTGCCATGTGGGGTCCATCTGTGGGAGTAATTTCATATTTTTGCCGTTGGGGATACTTCGGGTTGTTTTCATGAGTTCCCGTAATGGGGCCCGACGTCGTCTGTCGTCGTCGTCGTCGTCGTCGGTCGTCGGTCGTCGGTCGTCGATCGTCGTCGTCGTCGTCGTCGTCGTCGGGGATTCCACTGGTCCCGCATATTGTCGGGGATTCCAGTGGTCCCGCATATCGTCGTCGTGGTCGTCGTCGTCGTCGTCGTCGTCATCGTTGGACTTCTCTGGGGCATCTGGGGCGTCTCGGGGCACCGCCTTGCTCTTCCTGGCACACGGGGGTGTTTCTTGGGGTGGGGCCCCTACGGGGGGGGGCCAACGCGGAACTTCGGGTCCCTAGTGCTACTCTGTTTCGTCCTCCATTATGATCGTCACTACGTTGCCCACTATGGCTCAATTTTTATTGAAACGGTGTTCCAGTTTGTTGTATCCCGCTGGCGCCGCAGCATGGCCAGACGGAAATGTGCTGAGGTTGAGGTGCCAGCGCTCGTCGATGCTCTCAGCACGATACCAGCTGCAGGATTCAAGAATGGGCTTTTGAAATACGACGATGTGGATTTCAAGCACGCCCCTCGCTGGGCTCAGATGCACAAGTTCAGAACATGCCTTCTAGCATTGCTCAAGGCCTCTCGAGGCCTGAACATACACCAAGTCACACTCGCCAAAGCGTTCAGCCAGTACTCAACCGACAACGACATGGACCTCGACAAAATGGCCATCGATGGCAATACCTACCGCATCAGGGCCATGATCGCCCAACTCATCAACCACAAGAGCCACGACCGAACCGTGCCCCAATCATGGCGCCGCTACCTGGACGTCGTTTACGACGCAGTGGTGCTGGCATCAGAGTCTCCCGACGCCCCGTGCACGCCCGCAGAGATCGCGCGCCAGCCGGCTGAGCACTCGCAGGCGGTCAAGGCTGTGCAGTTCGCAAGCCAGGCTGTCGTGGCGTGCCCATCTTCTCCAGAGGTGATACAGAGCAGCCAAGAGCACGATGCGGATGCTTTGCTCACCAGCACGTGCCCACGGCTAGCGCGACTTCTGGCGTCTGGCATCATGGAGGCGGAGGGTGATGACGATGATGCCGCTCCGTCGCAGGCAAAGGGCGCTGCGCCCAGTGCATCGTCGATGGCTCTCCTGATGGACTCGGGCGTGGAGATCACCCCGAAGGACTGGGCAGACTACAACAAGGCCGTCAAAGCCAAGGAGATCAAGGTAAAGACAACCAGGATATCTGGAAAGCGCAAGCCGTCTGGTGAATGCGCAGGGCAGGCACCGCCGAAGAAGCCCAAGGGCGACCAGGTTGCGAGCGACAAGGAGCCAGATGATAAGAAAGCTACGAAGGAGTTCGCTGCCAAGTTCATGAAGTTCCTCAATCGAGAGCACTTCAGGGCGCGCTCGACTGTCATGACGGAGAAACTGAAGGCAGGGTGCAATGCTGATGAGGCCAAGCGAGCTGGGAACGAGGCAGGTGCAATCAGAAGAAAGTTGTACAGGGACCAATATAATGCTGGCACGTTCGATGAGTCACTGCTAGATTGACAGAGATCAGCATCCTGCTGTGACGACGGGAGCTAACAGCATCCTCCTCTCCCCTCCTAACGGCATGGCTAGCATCCTCCTCCTCCCCCCTCTGTGACCCCCCAAAAGTTCCAGGGGGCGCCCGTGGCTGTTCCTTCCCTAGGCCGTATTCGCAGCTTTGCCAAAAGCGAGGAGTTAGGTATCGCATAGCCGTGATCTATGCTTGGGATGGGCAGCAGCGCAGGGATACGCTCGGCCAGTGAAACCAATATCGTCTTTGCCCGTAGCATCATCACCGTCATCATCGGCACCGTCGTGATCATCGTCTTCGTCACCATGCCATCGCCATCGACGGAGGTCCTCTGAAACAGTTCGGGGGCCTCTTGGAATCATCATTGGCTCCATGTCGGACCGCAGGGGGGGTTGCCAGCGGCGAAGGCCGCGTGAGACTTTTGTTCCCGATCATCGTCATCCGTATCGCCATGATGATGCTGAGCACCATCATCATAATCATCATCATCATCACCACCATCATCATCATCATCATCAGAATTGTCACCATCTTTATCATGGTCATCGCCATCATCACTATAACCACCAACATCGTCATCGTCATCGTTACCATCATCATCGTCACCATCATCGCCGTCACAATGAGAGGTAAAGTATTAGCGCAGGACCGTTGCAGAGCATGCTCCTCAGTCCCCCATCCTCTCCTTGTGTAGCCATTTGGGCTCAAGCATCGTGGGCGCCCTGTTGTGATCGTGGCCGTGCGCTCACGGCTTCTCCCAATGTCGCCCTCATATGGAGACGGCGTGGAGGTTGTCCAGGACTCGCCTGAGTTCCGCGGCGGCCTCGGAGGTGGCAATCCTGACGTGGACGGCCCCTGCGACGGGAAGAAGCTGGCAGAGGAATCGCACCTGATTCTCGACGGCTACGCACGGGAGCTCGACAACATGAAGGTCGTGTTCGCAGCGTGGCTCCAGAAGCTGAACGAGCACAAGTACACGAGGGACCGCATCCCCGACATCGAGGAGCTCGCAACCGAGGCGACAATCCTCACGAGCGTCGTGGATGACGCTAAAACGCATTCTGGCGCTGACGGTTTCACCGCAGAGACGTTCGGCAATCGCATGATGGAGCTCATGGAGAAGCGCAGCGCCATGAAGGAGCAGCTGGAGCCGATCATGAACCCCGTTGCAAGCAAGGTCATCAAGCGCACGGTGAGTGACCCGATCAGCCCAGGCGGCCACGGCAAGCACGAGAGCAAGGGCAGCACTGAGGGTGGAGACGCAGTCCCTGAGGTCGAAGATTCCCTCTTCGTTGAGAATGGGGAGCCTCTTCCAGAGACGCTGCCGCCCCCTGAGTTCGGCGACCAAGAGGGCTCTCCCTCTGACTAGACGACCTCTCAGCTCTGAGCACGTTGTGCGTCACGGAGACACTCTCTCGCCCATGCTGGTGATATTGCAAACTCGATTGCGATCGCTTCTGCTGGCAGTTTGTGCAGACTCGATTCTGTTTGAGCTCGCCTGCGAGGCGATTTGTATGTTGGGTGCGGCCCAAGCTAGCGCAGAAAAATCATTCCTGTCGTCATCCTCTCTTTCGCCCTCCGCCACCCTTCCCTTCCCCGTCACCCGCCCCCTCCGTCCGTCACCCCTCTCCCCCTCGGGGTCCCCCTCGGCCCCCCTTGGCCCCCATCGGCCCCCGCGTCCGTTCCCCATCCAACCCTCCAGTAGTCGAGCGCGCGCAGGTGGCAGCGCGCTGTTCTCTGAAGCGGGCACGCCACAAGAACACATAACAAAAAAAACAGGACAACAAGAAAACAATGAAACAATAACACTAACAAACAGAGGCGCAACAAACAACATAAAAAAAACATAAAATAACATATTATGTTTTTATATGTTGAAACATATCAAATCATATATATATGCGACATAACAAACAAAACATAGAAAAACATATTATGTTTTTTTTATGTCGCCAGTATGTGTTTTGGGTTTCCTGGGGAAGAGCCTCCGGGCTCTCGGATCATGGGCTCTACCAGTGTGCTTCCAGTGGAGATGCTCCTGGGCTCTCGGGGTCCCCTCTGTTTCTCTTCGTTCCCCGCCTCCTTATCCAGGCTGCTCCTCGGACAGGGGGCCACCCTCCTGCCCGCAGCCATTTGGGCACGATCGCCACCCTCGCGTGGCTCCGAATCGAGCTGGGCCCACTGACACGTCGGAGCGCCATGGCTCCGAAGGCTCCGAAACCCAAGAAGAAGGCGACTGTCACGCCGATCGTCCCGCCCTTCGTGCCTGATGAGGAACTCAAAAAAGCGCAGCAAATGTTGAGTGATGCGGAGGAGCGGAAAAAAGCTCGGAGTTCGATGGTCCATTACTTGAACTCGACTGGACAGAAAGCTGCCTACGACATTGCACCGTTAGAGACGAGGAAGCGATTCATGGAGGGGTGGTTCGCGGTTCACGTCAAGGAGAGGAACCGCAAGGCTGAGATCAAGTCAGAGAGGTCGCTCGAATCAAAGAAGAAGTCCGAGCACTTGTTCGTGTGGATGGGGAAACAACAAATGATAAATGCATTTGGCGAGGCCAAGGCTGCTTCAAAAATCGCATCAAACAAATTGGAGTCGAGACCAGATCCAGACTCGGGATTGGACGATGAGTGGAATCGTGAATACAAAGTCTGGACGGACAGCGGCGGCAACATCGAGGCCGATGTGAGCAAGGCGGCGCTCGACACCACCAGGACCTTGGAGAGCGAGGATGACAAGGCAAACGCCCTGAAGGAGTTTGAGGAGAACGCGGGTTTCTTCAACGCGGCTTCTTCCTCGGGGCTCGCTCAGGTCAAGACGGAGCCAGGCGCCGAGACCGAGAAGGCGACGGCGGAGAAGATTCCCGAAGTGACTGGTGAACCCGTCGCCGAGCACGAGAAGACCATGGAGGAGCTCAGCAAGGACATCAGGAAGGTCCTCCGTAACATCGGCGATGCGCTGATGACGCTCAAAGAGATGTTCCAATCTAGCTCGGAATCGAAGTACACGGCTACCCTCAGCGAGGACATTGGCAAGCTGGTTACCAAGTTCACTGCGTTGTACAAGCAAGTCGAGAAGGCGAAGTTTGCCAAGGACCCGCTCACTCAGGAGGCGAAGCTTGCGCTCGCCATGAAGATAGACGGCCTCTACAAGGAGTACGACGACCTCGAGGAGTGGAATAGCAAACTCACCAACAGCAGCGCCAAGCCGAAGAAGCGCAAGGTAGCCTCTGCCTAGCTATCGTTCGGAGTTCAGTGGGGCCACCTTGTGCTCGCAAGTCTTTTCACGGTGGCAAGGGTGCTGCCACTCGCGCACGTGCAGACAGGGGCAGAGAACGGCGCTGAGGCGCCGTCGAACTATTGCGCTGAAAAAAAAACTACCAATGTCATCATCATGAACGCAATCACCCTCACCATCGTCATAGTCTCCATCGCCATCATCATCATCATCATCATCACCATCAACGGCATCATCATCGTCATCATCATCAGCATCATCATCATGGTCATCAGCAGCATCATCGTCATCATCATCATCATCATCATCATCATCATCATCATCATCATCATCGGCATCATCATGGGTGCTCGTCATTCGTCGTCGTCGTCGTCATTCGTCGTCGTCATCGTCGTCGTCGTCATTCGTCGTCGTCTTAACAGAAAAACAAAAACGAAATCAACGTGCACTCCAAGGCGCCGCCACTACTCACCACCACCACCCTAAGCACGTACGAATATGTCATCATTCAATATCATGGCCATGACCTTGTCATCACCGTGCTCATCCGCATCGGCTCCGAGATCATCTGCATTCAAGGGGGACGGCGAATCAGCGTATAAGTATAGGCTGCACTAGATACAGGCACAGGGCGTCACCACCGTGGAACACATTGCCATGCAGAACAGTGCAACAACTACTCCAACGGACGGACCCCACATGAAAACCTAATTTTGCAGGCCCCCCAACGATCCCATCGTTCACCGAATGTTTGCCCCACCCTTGGGGCAAACAATTTGTGAATGTCCACGGGCCCTCGCCAGGCGACCGTTTAGATTGCCACGATCCTGGCTCATTCCCAGGTTCTGCGGCGCCCGCCGCTGCTGCAGGAGTGCCGTTTCACCGCAATCGTGTCGTCGTCGTGTCTGTCGTTGTCGTCGTCGTTTTCTCTTTGAGGACTTGGCCCCCACGCGCGGGCCTCGCCACCAGTCAGAGTCAGAGTCAGAGTCCTCCTCGTCCTCCTCCTCGTCATCCACCTCCTCCTGGTCCCCCCTCCTCCTCCTCCTCCTCCCTCCTCCTCCTCCTCCTCCTCCTCCTCCTCCTCCTCCTCCTCCTCCTCCTCCTCATCCTCCTCCTCGTCCTCCTCCTCCTCCTCCTCCTCCTCATCCTCATGTCTCCTCCTCTGCCTCCTCCTCCGCCTTGAGCAACGTCCATTTCAACCGCGTCCTCCTGACGGCGCCGTGGTTGAAATCCCCGCCTCCTCCTCCTCTTTCTCATCCCCTTCCTCCTACTCCCCCTCCTTCTCCTAAACCTCCTCCCCCTCCTCCTCATCCTCCTCCTCCGCGCGAGCGGGCTCGCATGGAATGCCCCTGAAAGTCATTCCGTGCGAACGGGCTCGCTGATGCCGATAGCCGTTGGAATTCCAACTCTTAGGTGGGACCCCCGAGGGGCCACAAGGGAGGTCCCTTCCGCGCGAGCGGGCCCGCGTGGAATGCCCCTGAGGGTCATTCCGTGCGAGCGGGCTCGCTGATGCCGATAGCCGTTAGAATGCGAACTTTTAGGTGGGACCCCCCGAGGGCAGCAGAGGAGGTCCCTTCAGCGCGAGCGGGCTCGCATGGAATGCTCATTCCGTTCGAGCGGGCTCGCTGATGCCCATAGCCGTTGGGATTACAATTTTTAGGTGGGGCCCCCTATGGGCCACAGGGGAAGTCCCTTCCGCGCGAGCGGCAACCCAAAATCGAGCGTCAAAATTTTCAAAAATATTGACGCCTGTTTTTGGCCTAGAACCCCCTCGGGCCTTAAAAGTTCTGTCTTCCCCCTTCCTCCCGCCTCCCCCCAACTCCCCCGTCTCTTGTGCAACTCCCCCAACATAGCCGCTGGGATTACAATTTTTAGGTGGGGCCCCCCTAGGGGCCATAAGGGAGGCCCCTTTCCGCACGAGCGGGCTCGCATAGAATGCCCGAGGATAATGATCATGATGTGTGTGTGTGTGTGTGACTGGGCGTGGGTGTGGCCCGCGGCCGTCCAGAGAAAACAAGAACTCCACATAAGATGTGGGGAGTAACCAGAGCAGATCACCATCAGCAAACACGACAGGGGCGATGAAAAGAAACGAACGAGGAAACATATATTGATGACTGTGGGTCAGATCGTGGCAATGCTAACAATAGTGACCAACACGTGCAGTACCATAGCCATTTTGGCTCAAGCTCGGAGGCGATTCACATGAGCGAGAAGCCCAGAGGTGGAGTTAAACGCAGACTCGGTCTGGCTGATGCTCGCCAGGCAGCTGCTGCTCAGGATTCGTCTTCATCGTCGGGCAAGCGGGGAGGCATTCTCCAACGGTTGTCGGAGGCCCCAGACGGGGTTCAGAATCCAGAGCCCTCTCGCACAGGTGTGCAACAACGCGTGCTCCAGCAACCAGAGCACGATACGGCAGCGGGACACCGCCCCTTCAATGACCTGTTGCGCCACAGTTGGGCTACTGGCAGGGCTAGTGCAGAGGACGTCTTGGAGTTCGCATCGGCTGCCGCAGACCAGGGCGCAGTCGGCGTGGGCAAGTTAGGGACAGGGCTGAGTCCCCATAATGCTCACAGGTCAGTGGTCAACAACATCGGCATGCCAGCGAATGCGCCACGAATATCTTACATTGATATCCCTGGGAAAGATGGCGCGCGGCAGTCGCACCCCATCATATGCCCGATTGACACATTGGAAAGCATTTTGAAACACGACGCGAACAGATTTAATACTTTTGTGCGTGGCGAGAAGAATGAGATTGGCAAGTTTTGGGCAGGCATGCGTGGTACTCCTGTTTTTGAATCAATTTCAAGATATGTTGATACGACAAAAACAATAGCGATGGGCATACACGGGGACGGCGCCCCTACGAACAAGGTGGACGGCCTCTTCTGCATATCGGTCAACAGCTTGCACTGCAGATTTGGATCTTCCACGGTGAAGTCTCGATTTGTTTTCACTGTGATTCGAAAGGCCGACATCCATGCAGGTACCATGGACGCGATTTGGGAGCGATTGTCATGGGCAATGAACGCCTTGACCGACGGCATCATGCCAGAGCGTGACTGGCAGGACAGACCGTTGCGAGGTGCAGGGAGGAAGCTCCTGGGCGGCGCCTGGAAAGCAGCAGCGATCCAACTCAGAGGCGATTGGGAGTTCTATAACCAGACCTTGGGGTTCCCCACTCCCACACAAGAGCCGTGCATGTGTTGGCTGTGCAAGGCGTCTCCCTCGGGCGCCCTAGTGTGGACGCGATGTGGTGACGACGCACCCTGGAGGGAAACGCTGCAGACACATCACTCATACATAAAAGAATTGGTGGATTCGGGCCGGCCCATCCCAGAATTGTTTTTAATCCGCACGATGCGCCTCGAATCTGTATGCATCGACGTGCTGCACACGGTCGACCTGGGCGTGACCTCCCATGTCATTGGAAACGTTCTACTTGAGGTGATGTCATCAGGAGTGTGGGGAGGCAACAGAAGCACGCAGCTTCAGACGTTGGAGGGCATCTTGAAAACATGGTACAGCAAAAACAAAACAGCGTGTCGTATTCAGGGGCACTTGACCGCTGCTCGATTTCAAAGTGCAAATGACTGGCCTAAGTTCAAAGGCAAGGCTGCCTCGAATCGCCACATCGTCCCGTTCATTGTCGAGGTTGCCCAAGAGCACAACAGTGGCTCAATGCACGATCGCCGACGCTTGGCTGTGTGTCAGCTATTGCATAGGTACTACACGATCATTGCTGAGGAGCCCCGCTTCATGTCACAAGCGGCTCAGCGTGAGATCAGTTTGTTGTGCAACCAGTTGTTG
>CAUYUJ010010757.1:132511-150011 GCA_963575745.1 Prorocentrum cordatum
ACAGAACCAAATCCAAGGGTTTTCAATATTTTCTCGTATTCTCTGTGTTTTTTGTCTTCCCCCCACACTTCCTATATTTTTCCCAACCCTCCTATGGATGGGTACTCGTTTTGAATAGAGCAGTGTGGTCGCCCCGTCCTTCTTCTCCTCCCCCCTCCTCCCCTCCTCCTCTCCTGTTTTCTGTGTTCTCCTCTCCTCTTCTCTCGTGCCGTCGGGCTGCGATCTGCCCAACTGTTGCCACTTTCGTGGGCTCCTGGGAGGCCCAGCGGAGGTGGGTCCCACGCGGACCACCTCGAGACCTCGCGGTGCCCTGGGGGCTGCGATCTGCGCAACTGTCGCCACTCTCGTGGGCTCCTGGGAGGCCCAGCGGAGGCGGGTCCCACGCGGACCACCTCGAGACCTCGCGGTGCCCTGGGGGCTGCGATCTGCGCAACTGTCGCCGCTTTCGTGGGCTCCTGGGAGGCCCAGCGGAGGCGGGTCCCACGCGGACCACCTCGAGACCTCGCGGCGCCCTGGGGGCTGCGATCTGCGCAGCTGTCGCCACTTTCGTGGGCTCCTGGGAGGCCCAGCGGAGGCGGGTCCCACGCGGACCACCTCGAGACCTCGCGGTGCCCTGGGGGCTGCGATCTGCGCAACTGTCGCCACTTTCGTGGGCTCCTGGGAGGCCCAGCGGAGGTGGGTCCCACGCGGACACCTCGAGACCTCGCGGCGCCCTGGGGGCTGCGATCTGCGCAACTGTCGCCACTTTCGTGGGCTCCTGGGAGGCCCAGCGGAGGTGGGTCCCACGCGGACCACCTCGAGACCTCGCGGTGCCCTGGGGGCTGCGATTTGCGCAACTGTCGCCACTTTCGTGGGCTCCTGGGAGGCCCAGCGGAGGTGGGTCCCACGCGAACCACCTCGAGACCTCGCGGTGCCCTGGGGGCTGCGATCTGCGCAACTGTCGCCACTTTCGTGGGCTCCGGAGGTAGGTCCCACGCGGAACACCTCGAGACCTCGCGGTGCCCTGGGGGCTGCGATCTGCGCAACTGTCGCCACTTTCGTAGGCTCCTGGGAGGCCCAGCGGAGGTGCGGACCACCTCGAGACCTCGCGGCGCCCTGGGGGCTGCGATCTGCGCAACTGTCGCCACTTTCGTGGGCTCCTGGGAACCCCAGCGGAGGCGGGTCCCACGCGAACCACCTCGAGACCTCGCAGCGCCCTGGGGGCTGCGATCTGGGCAACTGTCGCCACTTCCGTGGGCTCCTGGGAGGCCCAGCGGAGGTGGGTCCCACGCGGACCACCTCGAGATCTCGCGGCACCCTGGGGGGCTGCGATCTGCCAAAAACTGTCGCCACTTTTGTGGGCTCCTGGGAAGCCCACACCTCGAGACCTCGCGGCGCCCTGGGGGGGGGCTGCGATCTGCGCAACTGTCGCCACTTTCGTGGGCTCCTGGGAGGCCCAGCGGAGGTACGTCTTACGCGTTGCCGCTGCTCTTCTTGCTGGGCTCTTCTGAGATCAGTGATGGGTGCTCTTCTTCCGAACTGCGGGTTTTTCAGCATGCCCGTCAGCATCGAGAGGTCCCGAATGTAACCACCACATGTATAGAAAGGGTTGGGTACGTCGCAGGGTAGTTGAATATTTTTCGGGGAGTCGACGATGACTTGTGCCCATGTGTGCTTCTCCCTTGAAACAAATACTTTGGGGCGCCGCCACGTGGATAATCGGCTTGTGGGTGTGCGCACCATACGGTCATATGTTTGTGCCTTGGTCCACGGTGCATTGCTTGACCCTCCGTGCACGGATTTTGGTGCCGAGGCCATCGCATTCGACGAGGCATCGAGGGAAGTGGCCAAGCTCCTCTCCGAGTCCTGGAATCACTTCAAACTGCTTGCGCCTCGCCGAAGAAGAAAACCAAATGCGAGGGCATCGGACGAGGAACCATTGGGTAGGGAATCCAGGGTCTGGAAGCTGGTGGGACTCCAATCTTGGACTGGCCATGGATATCATCACCGTCCTCAACGGAGAAGGAATCCTCCAAGGTCTGAAGCCTCATGGGCATTTTCCTTACCGAACGCCCCCACCATACCGTGGCAGGCAACTGCTTGGAGGTCTTCGTCTGAATGACCAAGGGCGTTTGAGCCCGATTAATGGGCCATCCAGCTGGATCAGGCGAGATTCAACTCGGGACGAAACCGGATTAGGCGGGGTTCAACTGGATCAAGCCGGATCCAGCGGGGATAAACGGGATTGAACCAGATTAGGCTGGTTTTCGACCAGGGCTCTACCAGCGCCGAGTCTGAATTCAACCTCCCAGGAGTTGCATCCTCAGGACCTCTCCCGTGCGCGCGCGCGCTGATCAGGCTTCGGGGGGGTGGGGCGAGCGAATCCGGTCGTGGCGTTGCGACGGGGGTGTGCGGGTGGGCCTCTTCTCTACCAGGGCGCGCTCTGACCAGGATCTCGGGAGGGGTCCGGCCGCAGCGGCGGGGGAGGAGGGCAGCGGCATCGGAACGACGACGACGACGACGACGACGACGACGACGACGACGACGACGACGACGACGCCGGCGCCGGCGCCGACGACGACGACGACGACGACGACGACGACGACGACGACGACGACGATGACGGCGGGGGGAGCCGAGGTCCTGCCACGGACTGCCCCCATGGGTGCAGTCCTCGTGCGGCCCTGCGGGGCGCTGGCCATCGGGAGCGCAGGGTTCTCGTGTGCTTGCCACGTAAGGAGACGAGGCCGAGGCGACGACCATATCGAGTGGAGCTGAGATCCAGAAGAGAGGTTCTTGGCCGTTTGGGGTCTCTGGGGGCCCTTCCTGGGCCCTGGGACGGTCAAAAGACGACCCAGGATGAAAAACCGATTCCGGGGAAAGGGTCGGGTCCGGACTTCCTGGGACCGCGCATTGAAACAATCAGGACGTCGTAGGTCTGGGTTCGAGCGAGGATATGTCGAGAATCTCTGAGCTCCAGCGGCTCCGGAGGATGTACCGGGCGCCGTGGCCTTTTCGGAGCGTTCCGGAACGCTCTGAGAGCGTTCCGGAACACTCTGGGGCGGCTCTAGACCTCGTCCTAGCCCCGTCCGAGAATCGGGAGCGAAGAGTTGCTGTTCTGGCCACGCTGGCCTCGGCCACGAAGAGGTTCTCCCCCAGTCCAGACCTCGCGGCCCGGAATCCAGAGCACCTCGTGATCCCCGAGTGGCTCTGACGTCAGCGTCCTATAGCTGGGTGGGGACTGATTTTGGCGCCCGACATGGGTACCGAAAAAATGGGTACGATGCCCAAAAACAAATGTTGTCCCAAACCAACAGCGGCCGCTGTTGGGCAGGCGGCCTCTTGTCTCGAATGGACACAGGCCGCGGCGGCGCGGACAGCGAGTCCTGTTCAAAATGAACCAGATCCGCTGTTGGGCAGTGTACCCAGTCTTTCCGTGCCTGTTTCGTTCGTGCAGAACTGAGCGGGGAACGTGAGGGGGGGAAGCCCGGCTCATGGGGGGGAGAGACAGCCACCCCGCATCGGCGATGCGTTGCCGAGAGATCGGCGACAGACCCCCGCGGTAGGGCAACCGCAAGGGTCCCTGGGGCGGGCTCCGGGGCCCCGCGCTGCGATCGATGGACGAGGGGCGTGCGATGCGCTCCCCCTGAGGTTATGTCGGGCGTGTCCCCCCTACAGGGGGATTTCGGAGTATTTTTTTGTATTTTTCGCCGTGCTGCCCCCTGTAGGGGGACAGGCCCGACTGAACCCTGAGGCGATGCCCCCTCATGTTGCCCCCGAGGGGCACTAGGGCCATGTCGCTCCCATCGTACTTCGGGGCCGGCTCCAATGCAGAGTCTCGGGCAGCCCGAAGAGTATGATCGAAGAAGTGCCTGCCCGACACGCCAGCGAAGCGCCGCACGAGTAACGATCGCCTCCCGGGGCTCGACGCGTGAAGACCCTTCGGCTTCGGTGCTCTCATGGCGCTCGACATGTTTCCTGGCGATCAGGGCCAAAGTAGGCTGGAACATCTTCACGCTGGGGGCTGGACTCTCCCTCGCGGAAGAAGATCGAGACCGCCACGATGCCGCTCCCCTCCTGCGGGCCGCACAGTCAGAGCCCTTCTGGCACGCAGCGGCGAGGTCGGGCGAGAAGCTGGGCGGAGGAGGTGGAGGTGGAGGAGACCCAGACCCCCGACGTCATTCCCCAATTTGGCTTGCCTAAGGAGTTCCTGCTTGGCTAGAGGTTGGTGCCTACTCGTGTTGCGTTGCCCGTTGCTCGGAGATTCCACGGGTTCTCGGAGGTTCCACGGATTCCCCGGGTGCCTCATGCCAAGCAGCGCCAAGCAATGCCAGGCAATGCCAAGCAGCAACACTGCACCCATAAACTGAGGAGCTTTCCCCTCATGCGGGTCGCGCCGGTATCATGTTTTGTCATAACGTCGACCGCCAGAGGTCTCGACCCATTCCCCAGGACGGGTCTCTTTCATCCTGGATATGATACCAGAGACAAACCCCAATCAGAATTTGGGGGGGGCTATGGGGCTTTAGGGCTTTAGGGCTATGGGGCTATAGGGCTATAGGGCGATGTGGTCATAGGGATATAGGGCTAGAAACCTTTAGGGCTATGGGGCTATAGGGCTACAGGGCTATAGGGCTATAGGGCTAAGGGCTATAAGGCTATTCGGGCTTTCGGGCTATATACGGCTATATACGGCTATAGGGCTATAGGGCTATGGGCTATGGGGCTACAGGGCTATAGGGCTATAGGGCTATAGGGCTATAGGGCTATAGGGCTATGGGGCTATGGGGCTATTGGGCTATTTGGCTATTGGGCTATAGGGCTATCGGAGGTGAGGGGGTGAGATCGAAGTGGAACGGCGAGCCCCCCACCGGGAAATCGGTTTCGGTTTCGTGTTCGTGCGTGCCGTGCGTGCGAGGCGAAGCTGCGTGGGCGGGCGAGAAAAAGTCTCCTGTGGCTGAGGCGCGGCCGGACCAAATGTTTCTCTTCCGGGGCGCGGGGCCCCGCGGTGTCCCGCCGGTGTCCCGCGGTGTCCTCCTGTGGCTGAGGCGCGGCCGGACCAAATGTTTCTCATCCGGGGCGCGGGGCCCCGCGGTGTCCCGCCGGTGTCCCGCGGTGTCCCGCGGTGTCCCGCGGTGTCCCGCGGTGTCCCGCCGGTGTCCCGCGGTGTCCCGCGAGGATGATGATGATGAGATGATGATGATGATGATGATGATGATGATGATGATGATGATGATGATGATGATGATGATGATGATGAGATGATGATAATGATGATGATGATGATGATGATGATAATGATGATGATGATGATGATGATGATGACGATGGTGTCCCGATGAAGATGATGATGTTGAAAATGGTGTCGATGATGATGATGAGGATGATAGTGTCCCGATGATGAGGATGATGATGCTCATGATGATTATGTTGATGTTGATGACGATGATGGTATCCCGATGATGATGATGATGATGATGATGATGATTCCGATGATGTTGGTGATGATGATGTTGATGGAAATGGTGTCCCGTCGATAATGATGTTGATGATGATGATGTTGATGATGATTATGGTGTCCCGATGATGATGCTGATGATGATGATGGTGATGATGATGATGATGGTGATGCTGATGGTGCCCCGATGAAGATAATAATGATAATGACGATGTTGATGATGATGGTGCTCATGATGATGATGGTGCCCCAATGATGATGATGTTGTTGATGATGATGATGATGTCGATGATGATGATGATGCGATGATCATGATGATGATGGTGTCCCGAGGATGATGACGATGTTGATGATAATGATGATGATGAGAGCAATGGTGATCATGATGGTGTCCCGATTATGATGATGATTCCGATGATGCTGCTGATGATGATGACGATGACTGTGCCCCGATGATGTTCATGTTGATGATGATGATGTTGATGATGAGATGATGATGGTGGTGATGATGATGTTGTCCCGGTGATGATGCTGACGTTGATGATGATGTTTACGATGATGATGATGATGATGATGATGATGATGGTGACTCTGTCCTCATGATGATGACGAGGTTGGTGATGATGTTGATGTTGATGATGTTGATGATGATGATGACATTGATTGTGAGAGCGATTGCGATTTCGATAGTGAGATCGATATTGAGACCAAATGTGAGATCGATTGTGTGATCGATTGTGAGAAAGATTGTGAGATCAATTGTGAGATCGATCGAATGAGATAGATCGAGTGAGATCGATTGTGAGATCGATCGAGTGAGATCGATCGAGCGAGACCGATAGTGAGATCGATACTGAGATCGATAGTGAGACCGATCGAGTGAGACGTTGGTTCCCCCCCCCCCCGAACCTCCTTATCACCCGAAGGGTGGTCGTATAGGTACGGCTATAGGGCTATAGGGTTATAGTGCTATAGGGATATATGGCGATTGGGCTATTGGGCTATAGGGATATAGGGCTATTGGGCTAGGCACCCCCGGGCACTTCTGGGCACCCCGGGCACCCCTGGGCACCCGGGCACCCCCGCCGGGCACCCGGGCACCCGGCCCCGGCCACCGAAATCGGCCACACACCTGGGCACCCGGGCACCCCCGGGAACTCCCGGGCACCCGGGCACCCGGCCCCGGCCACCGAAATCGGCCGCCCACCTCACCTCAGCTTTATATCCGCTAGGTAGGACCCCTACATAGGCAAGCTCTGATTGGGGAATAATCTTTCTTGACGGCCCCGAGGCCCGGTACATAGAGGTCCCCAAAGGCCGAAGACAACCAAAAACCTCTCGTCGTGATTTCTGCCATGGCCCGAGGGGGTCTGGGGACGGAGGAGACGGACGAGACGGAGGAAGTCGGGAATTGGAGCGTATACATTACCAGTGGCGGGCTGTTTTTCAATCCGAGGACTCTTGAGGGTCAGGGACGACGTCGAGGTGGTGTGGTGCACACACATTGTTCCCCGTTTTCCGATGGAGCTACCAAAATCGTGTACACCAGGATCCCGCAATGCACCAGGATCCGCTCTCCTGTGCAAGCGTCAGAGTCAGCGCAGGGCCGGAACAAAAAGCATCGGCGTGTAGAGTTCGGTTCCCAGACATGCGACGTCCTGATTTTTGTTCAGGACGGCGTCCCTGGAGGTCCCTCGGCAGTGGACAAACCTCCCTTTCGTAAACCACCCTTTAGTGTAGTGAAAACGGCCTGGGACCGAAACCGACGGACCTGGAACCGCAAAATCACGGCCGCGACGCCCTCTCGTCAACCGAAAACGGCCAATCCGCGAATCGACTTGTCAGGGTAGGAGGTCTATCAACCTCCGAGTCCCGAACCTTCCCCCAGGACGAGCTCTTCGTCCCGAGCCGTTTTTCTTGGCGACCCGCGGGGCCCGGCGAGAGCCCGATAGGGGCCGAACCCCGAGGCAGGCCGCCCGTCCAGCTTTTGCTTTTGTTTTGGCGACGCGACCAGGGCTGGGCTCTCAGCAGGAGGAGCCCCTAGAGGAGGAGGAGGAGGAGGAGGAGGAGGAGGAGGACAAGGAGGAGGAGGAGGAGGAGGGAGGAGGAGGAGGAGGAGGAAAAGGAGAGGAAGAGAAGGAGGAGGAGGAGGAGGAGAGGAGGAGGGGGAGGAGGAGGAGGAGGAGGGCCAAGCTCCCAGCATGGAGGAGCTGCCAGCGCGCCAGGCGCCGCGGCGCGCGGGCGCCGACGCCCGACGCCGGCGCTGCCCGGCGAGGTGTGCACGTCGTCGCTGGATTCCAGTCGTGCTCACTTCGGATCGTGCTCGTTTCTAAGCCTCCTCCTCCTCCTCCTCCTCCTCCTCCTCCTCCTTTTTTCCTCCTCCTCCTCCTTTCCTCCTCCTCCTCCTCCTCCTCCTCCTCCTCCTTTTCCTCCTCCTTTCCTCCTCCTCCTCCTCCTCCTCCGCCTCCTCCTCCTCCTCCTCCTCCTCCTCCTCCTCCTCCTCCTCCTCCTCCTCCCCCTCGTCTGTTCCTGGCCCCCTACAGTTAAAAAACCCTAAGAAGGACGCGCGGCGAGGACGCAAGACCCTTGGAGGCCGAAGTTGGGATTTTGGGGGCGGCGGACGACGAAAAGCCCAAGGACGCAAGGGCACCCTGACCTACCAAGGAAGAGTAAGGACGCAAGGGTACCCTGAGCAAAGTCGCGCGTCCTTATCAGGGTGTTTGAATGCAGTGGCCAGGAAGAGGCCCAGGGTAGGAGAAGTAGAACTGAATGGACCTCGGCCCCCCAACAACTCAAAGAACTTCTGATCGTGCTCACTTCTGAGTGTGTTCGTTGCTCATTGTTCCTGGCCCCCCCCCCTAGGGGGCCAGGAAAAGGCCCAGGGTAGAAAACAATTAGAACTGAGAGGATCTTGGCCCCCAAAAAAATCAAAGGGCTTTCGAAGAATAGGAGATGGAACAATGTGCTCGTTTCTAATTGTTCCTGGCCCCCTACAGTCAAAACCCTAATAAGGACGCGCGGCAAGGACGCAAGACCCTTGGAAGCTGAAGTTGGGATTCTTGGGGCGGCGGACGACGAAAACCCCAAGGACGCAAGGGCACCCTGACTTGCCAGGGAAGAGCAAGGCCGCAGGGGTACCCTGAGCAAAGTCGCGCGTCCTTCTGAGGGTGTTCGACTGCAGTGGCCAGGAAGAGGCCCAGGGTAGAAGAAGTAGAAATGAGAGGACCTCGGCCCCCCAAAAAAACAAAGAACTCCTGATCGTAGAGGTGCGCTCCTCGGGCCCTGAGAAGGCCCTCCTCTGGGCCCGGAAGGGCCCCTCTCAGGGGCCCCCAAAGGCCCCTCAAGTTCTGCAGCCCCCGCTGCCCCCGGCTCATTCCCAGACCCCCGGCGTCATGACTTTTGCGTATGGCGTCGACCGCCAGAGATCTGGACCCATTCCCCGGGACCCGCTTCTCATCCTGAGTCGTTCTTGTGGACGGTCCCGAGGCCTGGGTTTGAGAGCTCCCCAGAGGCCGAAAATGGAACTAAGACTCCCCGTCGTGATTTATTCCTGACCCGATGGCGGGGTCTGGGTGGACCCCCCCCTCACGCGACGCCGACAGCCTGGAGGCCTGCCAAGGCGCTGGCCGCGCGCTGCCGAGAGCGGCGCCCGCGGCAAGACGGGAGGCTTCGGTGGTTACTCCTAGGAAGCTGGGAGCCTCCCAGACCATCTTGCCGGCTCTTGCAAACCGACGCTGGTCGACGCGAAATCGACGCTGATCGACGCCACATCGACGCGATAGTTGGCGCTAAGCGACGCTAAATCGGCGCTATCTCGCCGACTCCCAGGATCTAATCTCGGCGGTAGACAGACCTCCCTTTCGTAAACCTCCCTTTACTGAAAAAGGCCTAAGACCGAAACCGACGGACCCGTACCCGCAAAAATGACGGCCGCGACGCCCTCTCGCGAACCGGAAACGGCCAATTCGCAGATCGACGAAAATAAAGAATATTCCCAATATTGTTCCAAAATGGTCCAAACATGTTTTAGACGTTGTCCCCAAACCATCTTTTGTCCATTTTTGAATGGTACACCCCCTGCAGAGGGACAGGCCCGACTTGACACTACCCGACGCTCAAGGGTACACAACGCTCCAATGCTCTGCTGCCGAACGAGGCTGCTGCATGCGGCGGGAGGCCGGCCCGTTTCTTCCTCTCGGGCTCTCCGCCGGCTCCGCCGTGGAGCCGCGGCGCGCAGCGCGTCGCGGCGGGGGGGGCCCGGCGGCGCGGCGTGCCCTGCGATGGGATCTTGGCTGCCCCCAGTACGCCCCCCTGGGCATCGCTCGGACGTCCATTCCCTGTGCTTTTTTCGGTTTCGTGCGTGGCTTTTTCGCCAAATCATCAAGGATGCTCCTCGATGGTCCTCGCCGAGGGAAAAATGCACACGTCCGAGCTATGCCAAGGCCCTGAGATCCTTAGCTCAGCGATCTGGCCCCTGAGCGTCTCCATGGCGACTGGGGAGGCGGGGATGACTGAACTGATGGATTCCGGCGTCTTGGCATACCGGAATCCATCAGTTCAGTCATCCTCGCTTCCGCAGTCGCCACGGAGACGCTCAGGGGCCAGATCGCTGGGCTGAAGGATCTCAGGGCGCATACCCATACCCAGACCCCCTGGGGGTCGTGATCAAAGTCACGACGGACAATTTTGCGCCATCTTCGGCCCCGGGGGGGCCCTTACGCGGGCCTCGGGGCCGTCAAAAAACGACTCAGGATGACAAGCTGGTCCCGGGGAATGGGTCGAGACTTCTGGCGGTCGACGCCATGAGCAAAAATCATGACGTCGGGAGCCCCGGTACGCAACACGCAGGCCGTACCGCGTGGACACGGAGCTTCACACGTCGACTGAAAGCGTGGGTCTGGTGCGATGCGTTCGCCAAAACGTGGGCCGGGACGTTGAGCCAACACGCAGCGTGTTAACACTGACGTTTCTCGCGCGGTACTTTTCGATCGCGACCGCACCGAAAGCAGTCGGGCGGCGTCCAGGGGCGCGACGAACTCGCGGCGGCCCAAGTCACGCGCAACGGGCAAGGGAAGGAAGCTTCTCGCACGGTACGCGTTGCGTTCCAAAGCGGGCGTATCAGGGCAGCTCAGGATCGGATGGCATGTCGCTCCGCTCCGCGGGGCGGAAGGCCGGGAAAGGCTCGGGGCGTTGACGCTCTCGAGGGTTGGGACGAGAGGACAGCGCGTCGCGTCGAAGCGTGGCGGGCCAGAACCGGCGTTTAGCGACACGCGAAGCCAAGAGTTCCCGACCGCACACCTCGCCATCGCTCGGACGTCCATTCCCTGTGTTTTTTTGTCGGTTTCGTGCGTGGTTTTTTCTGCCAAATGACCAAGGATGCCCTCGATGGTCCCCACCGAGGAAAAAATGCACACGTCCGAGCGATGCCAAGACACGACGTTCCTGTTTCACAGCGCGAGGGGGCTGTTTGTAACTTCTCCCAAAAGAGCAGCACGAGGGAGCGCGACCACCAGGGTGCGACACGTCGGCTATGTCGCTATGTCGACCACAGTGCGGGTCCGAGAGTCGCAGGGCAAACCCAGAGCTCCACACGCACGACGCGAGAGGGTCCGGGAAGGAGAAGCCCCGCATCGGCTCCTTGGCCCTGTTGTAGATCTGGAGCTCCAGCGGGAACACGGCCCCGTCGATGCTGTGCTCGGACGGGGCGTGGAACACGCTCTCCGAGGCTCCGTAGCTGTGGTCGCCTTGCGAGGGGGCGACGGCGACGGCGACGGCGACGGCGACGGCGGCGGCGACGAGGGCGGCGGCGGCGGCGGCGGCGGCGAGGGCGAGGACGACGGCGGCGAGGACGACGGCGGCGAGGACGACGGCGGCGTGCTGGCGAGGATGGCGACGTCGCCACGGCGGCGCCGCCAGGAGGGTCCAGCGCCGATCCTAGGAATCTGCGCGAAGCTCCGACAGTATACATTCATGCACGTTCTTCTTCTTCTTCGAGACAACGGCGAGTGCGACGAGGACAAGGACGAGTGCGACGACGACGACGCAACGAGGACGACGGCGGCACGACAAGGACGCGACGAGGACAAGGACGACGGCGGCGGCGGCGAGGAAAGGCGGGGGCACTCCATTGCGTTCCGCACGGGTTCACCCGGAGGGCGCAAGAAGGCAACGAGGAGGGAAGGCTACATGGCCGACTCAAGAAATCCTGAACCCAACATGTTGGCGCCCCACCCCAGACATCCGGCCGCTCCCATCTATTTTCGCTGCGTGGGCCCCCGACTTCGACGTCCACTTCCCCAGGCCTGGCTCTGTGTCCTGACTGGCGGCGCGCACAGGGGGGCGGGGGGAGGGGGGGGAGGGCTTCTCAGAAGCAGGGCTGCTTCTTAGAAGGCGCCGGCCTCACATCTACAGAGAAGGCCCGCGCCTCCTGAGAAGCAGGGGTGTTTCTAAGAAGCCCTCCCCCCTCCCCCCACCCCCCTCGGCGCGTGGCCGACCTGAGCCGTCTCCTGACGCTCCCGAGGCCCGGCGAGGGCCCACGGAGGCCGAAACCAGCCCCAGCCCCGCAGCTCCGATCTTTCGGCGGCGAGACAAGGGGGGAAGCGAGAAGGAGAAGGCCTGCTCAGAAGGCTCGGAAGCCCCCCGGCCTTCTGAGAAGCTGTCCAAGCCTCCCCCGAAGACAGAAGACTTCTCAGAAGGCGCGAGGGCTTCTGAGAAGCCCCGCCGCCTTCTGAGAAGGCCTTCTCCTCCGGACTTCCGCCCCGCGCTCGCCACCTAACTTTGTCAGGGCGTCGGATCTCTGGGACTTCTACCTCCGCCCGGGCCTTCCGCCCGGGGAGCCGCCGACGTGAACTCATTGACTGCTTCCGCTGGCCCCCGCCGCGGGCGAGGCGCGCCGGTGAGGTGAGGGCGCAAGACCCTTGGAGGCCGAAGTTGGGATTTTTGGGGGCGGCGGGCGACGAAAACCTCAAGGACGCAAGAGCAAGGAAGAGCAAGGACGCAGGGGTACCCTGAGCAAAGTCGCGCGTCCTTATCAAGGTTTTTGGACTGTACCTTCGACTATTCTTGAATCTTCCTCCCGTAGAGGGACATGCCCGACCTCATGCAGTGTGATGCGGGAGGCGGCGCCGAGGGGAGCGCCAGAGAGCCCAGGACCTCCTCGCCGCGCCGCGGCTCTCTTCCTCACGGCGCGGGCCCCGGGCTGGGCTGTCTGGACCTCCGCGGGCCCACGAGCAAACCACGGCGGCGGGAAGGGTCCCGAGGTTGACGGCCTCCAGCCTCCAAAGATGCCCTCGCCGGCCCTGGGGCACCTCCTCGACGCGTCGCGACTCTTCCTCACGGCGCGGGCCCCGGGCTGCCTGGACCTCCGCGGGCCCACGAGCAAACCACGGGCGGCGGGAGGGGTCCCAAGCCCTGACCTTCCAGAGTGCCAAAGAATAGCACTCCAGACCTCTAAACCTACCTGGACTGCCTCAAGCCTCGACAGGAGCTAGAACGTCGACGTCCTGGTGCTACTTGTTAGCCCTCCTGGAAGGTCAGGGAGGTGAACTCACGGCCTCCATGGTCCCCAGAGGTGCCCTCGCCGGCCCTCGGGGGGGGGGGCCTCCGCAAAACAGCGCCTCTCGGGAGGAGGAGCGGGCGCTGGGCACTGGGCCGAGGCGTCGTGAGCCTCTCCTGGCGTGGGCCCCGGGCCCCGGAAACAGCAGGGCCGTTTTTTCACCGTTTCCCCAAAAAGTGACCCTTAACAATGGAAACGGTAAAAAAAAACGGCGACCGGACACGGCCAAAAAACGGCTCCAGGACTGGAACCGGAGCCGGAACCGGTCAAACAACGGCGACAGAACCGGTTAAAAAAACGGCGTGGGAACCGGCAACAAAAACGGCAAAACGGAACCGGTAACAAAACGGCCCTGTCGTTTCCAGGGCCCACTAAGGCCTGGACCCCGCGGGTCATGGCAAAAACCGCGGCGGGAGGCTTTCGGCTGCTCTCGGCCTCCAGAGATGCTCGGGCGACGAAGCCCATCCTGAGCCCAGGAACGGTGCGTACGCCCTCCTGGCCAAGGCAGGAGGGCGCGGCGTGTGCACCGCTGCTGGGTTCAGGATGGGCCTGGCCAGTGAGCAAGATCTCTTCGTCCTAGATGCCCTTACCGGCCCTCGGGAGCGTCAAACAACGACTCGGGATGAGAAGCAGGTCCTGGGGAATGGGTCGAGACCTCCAGCAGTCGATGATATGTAAAATGCATGACGTCGGGAATCAGGGATGCCTGGGCCCCAGATGGGGCGCCTGGGAAGTACCCAAGAAATCCGCGCGGAGCTCCGAGAAAGAATTGTTCTACCCATTTCTCTGTTTCGAAGCTGGCCCTCCTCTGACAGCTGCTCGCGAGCCCCGTTTTGAAGGGCCAACACTGATATCCGACGTCACGGAACCACTGCACCATGGCACAAGCAGTCCAGGGGAGCCCTGGATCCTCACCTTTCTGCTGGATCATTCATGCCGCATCGATCCGTGAGGGTCCTGGGGCCAAAAACTGGCGACAACGTCGAGTGTGACAAGCTTGCAACGACCAGATCTCAGGGAACCACCGCTGTCTGAACGGGCCCTCCTCTGACATCTGCTCGCGAGCCTCCCGAGGGGGGAGGGCCCATCGGCGGAGGCAGGCCCGGCAGCAGGGCCTATCTTCACGAGGCCGTAGTCGACGCCCCCTGGGCGGCTGCTGAGGCGCAGGTCGTGCCCGTCGTTGACCAGCGGCTCCTGCCGCCGCCGCGCGCCGTCGCGCGCAGCCGCGCCACCGCCGCCGTGGGCGCCGTCGTCCGCGGCATCGGACGCCGCCTCTGCCGACGCCTTCAACGCCTTCAGCGCCGACGACGCCGACGACGCCGCGGCGGGCACCACGGGGCCGCGGCCAGACGTGACGACGACGGCCAGATGGCGACGCACAGCGAGGACGGCAAGACGATGACAGCAGCCAGACCGCGACTGACAACGCCGACGGCGACGGCGACGGCGACGGCGACGACGACGACGACGACGACGACGACGACACCGTCCGCGGCGCCGACCAAGTGCGAGGCGGCGCGCGGCCGGGCTTCTCCTCTGCGATGCCGGAGGCCATGGGCCGCGGTGCCAAGGCCGCGCCTGCGCTCGACGCACAGTCAACCCGCACAGGAAGGATGCGCAATACAGTCGGGGCGTTGACCTAAGGAACCCTGAATAAGGAACGAGGCCCCCTTTCTTTTCAAGTTGAACTTCGATTTCCCTTCGAAAACCTCAGGAAAACAGAAGGCAAACTGCAGCCCAATCAAGCAACACGGAGCCCCTCCCCAACGAAAAGGGTTCCTTCTTCAGGGCCCCGACTGTAAGGGTGCAAGGGCCTTGGAGGCCCATTTCGAAGCTTTTCGAGCGGGCCACGGCCAACGAACGTGGCCAAGGATGGACCGGGGAGGCAGTGATGCAAGGATACCCTGGGGAAGGCTGCACGTCCCTAACTTGCGGGTTGACTGTGCAGGCACGTGCTGGGGGCACGGCCTTGGTTTCTTGCCCAGAGGGAGGAGCAATCGGCATAAGCATCAACTCTGGGAGGTCCGCGCGGGCTCCTTGGATCCGCGCTGGGACCCCCCCCCCCTGGCGCGCGGAATTCGCAAGGGGTGGCGCCGGAAGCGCCGCCAAGGGGTTGCAGCACAAATTTAATCACAAGACAGCTCGCCGCTTGGGTCCCACCGCCAGCCCAAACGGCGAGCAGAAATCGGGAGTAGCCCCGCAAGCATTCGAATGCCCATAGGTTGCGCCACAGGTTGCGCCCTAGGCGGCTGAGAATCAACCGTCTCCTATCGGTAGCGCCATAGGTTGCGCCCCCAGCGGCCGAGAATAAAACCGTCTCCTATCGGTTGCGCCAATTCAAAAAACCTCGCGGAGCCAAGCAAATTTACGCTTATGCATTATAACTAGATTGCCGCTTTTGTGCCTGGCCAGTGACCGCCAGCTCCACGAGCAATATCATCCTGGCTTCGAAGTCCTGCGCAGACGGGACACTGAATGGTTCAGGGCCGTCATCATGATACTGGATTTGCTTGCAACCCCTTCTCGCAGACTAGATTCAATGCGTGTGGTGGGATATCACGGACGGACGTTAACCCCTCGTGGTATCATGGTATGAGAAATGGAAGTGTGACGTATGGGTGGGAGCCCTCCGTAGAGTCATTCCGAACTTCGATGCAACCCGTGGGGTCAGTTGTCCTCCTCCTCCTCCTCCTCCTCCTCCTCCTCCTCCTCCTCCTCCTCCTCCTCCTCCTCCTCCTCCTCCTCTTCATCAACGCCAACGTCGTCGCTTCACGTTGGCGGTCAACGTCGTTGTTTCGCGTTGGCCAATTGAGCGCACTTGGCCTCTCTAGGCCTCGAGGAGGGCCCCTGTCGCCACCGCACCGGACTCACCCTAGAAACAAAACAAAATCGCGCGGAAAGGTTTGGGTCTCGACTTGGAGGGGGCGCCACCACTGCCGCAGACGTCGTCGTCGGTGTCGTCGTCACCGTCAGTCGTCGTCAGTCGTCGTCGTCGTCGTCGTCGTCGTCGTCGTCGTCGTCGTCGTCGTCGTCGTCGTCGTCGTCGTCGGCGTCGGCGTCGTTGTCGTTGTTGTCAGCGACGCCGTTGTCAGTCGCGGTCTGGCCGTTGTCATCGTCTTGCCGTCCTCGCTGTACGTCGCCATCTGGCCGCGGCTCCGTGGTGTCCGCCGTGACGGCCGGGTCCAGGTAGTAGTCGAACCAGAGCAGGTACTTCGTCTGCCCCCGCCCGCCCACGAACCTCGCCGGGGAGCGCTCGGCGCCGCCGCGCGGCGCGGACGACGCCGTCGTCGCAGTCTTCGTCGTCGTCGTCGTCGTCGTCGTCGTCGTCGTCGTCGTCGTCGTTGTCGCAGTCTTCGTCGTCGTCGTCGTCGTCGTCGCCACCATCCTCGTAGCCGCCACCTGTGGCCTCGAATCGCCAGGTCGAGGACGGGCGAGGGAGGAGTAAAAAAAGAGGCGGGCTAAGCTCGCAGTGCCGGAATCGGAGCTCGCATCGCCAGATGGATGAAGGAGGAGGGGAAGTGTGAGGGAGGACGGCTTCGATTCAGAGTATTTTCCCAGCTATGCGAGGGGGAGGAAGCACGGACCCTGATGCAGGGAGTGAGAGGAAGGGGGCGAGGAGAGATTGGGGGAAATGACGAGAAGGGGGTCCTCTTCCTGCTGGTGCCGCATACTGATCGTACTGCTCGTCGCAATCCTTCATCCTCCAACTTCCTCATCCCCTTATCCACCGCATACTGATCGTACTGCTCATCCCACTCCTCCATCCTCAACCTTCCTCATCCCCTTCTCCACCGCATGGTGGTCCTACTGCTCCTCCATCCTTGCTCCTGCTTCTTCGCCTATCTCCTCACTCCTCATGCCCGTACCCCTGCTCATCCTCTTCGTCTCCCTTCTCCTCATCCCTCATCCTCCTCTCCCTCCTCCTCCTCCGAGACAATACCGATGCTGCCGTCGCCACACCCCTGGCCGCGCCATAGTCGCCGCCGTCGCCGCCGCCGTCGCCGCCGCCGTCGACATCACCTTGGGAGACAAAGCGGAAAGGATACCGCTTCTCCCTGGACCCCTCCTGGGGTGCACTCCGACTGGAGTCCCGAGGAGAAACCAGCCGCTGCGAGGAGGGTTCCCCAGGACGAGCAGCGGTAGCGGAGCCTGCTCTTAGGGGCAAGCAAACCTACCTCGCTTTTGACCACCCTCGCTTCCAAGAGATCCCAAGCGATGCCAAACTACGGCCTGCACTGATCAGGCCGCTTCACGAGGAGGCGCGTGGTATGACTTGGTTTTGCCTGGAAGCGAAAGCGGGGTGGGTAATTCACGCTCTGAGTTCTTCCCCGGGAGCCTCCTCTCTCCGCCCACCCGTGCCTGGGCGTCGGTCTTCGGGTCCTATAGCTCGGGTCTCTCTGGCGGCCGTCAGGGCCGATCTCCGGTCGCCCGCGGCACGCCCCCTCGGCGAAGCACACAACTGCCGGAAGGCACGCTCCGAGGCTGGGCAACCGCCGAGAACGGACAGA
>CAUYUJ010010757.1:152511-200008 GCA_963575745.1 Prorocentrum cordatum
GGGGGGCACGGTGGAGGGCCGTGGGGAGGGGGCGCCCACCATGGGGGGCCACGATGGCGCGGCAACGATGGGGATGGGGCACGCTGGGCCGCCGATCCCCCTCGGAGGGCACTGGGAGCACCGAGCCCCGCCCGTACGGAAAAGCTGCCCAGGGAGACGCAAGTCTCCAGAGGCACAAGAGCGAGGAGGAGGAGGAGGAGGAGGAGGAGGAGGAAGAGGAGAGGGAGGAGGAGGAGGAGGAGAGGAGGAGAAAGGAGGAGAGGAGGAGGAGAGGAGGATGAGGAGGAGGAGGAGGAAAGAAGAGAAGGAGGAGGAGGAGGAGGAGGAGAAGAGGAGGAGGAGGAGGAAGAGGAGGAGGAGGAGGAGGAAGAGGTACGGGCCGCTCCTCTCCACACCTCCGGGGCACTGCGAGGGGCCGCGGAGCAGGCCCGAAGAGGCAGCCGCGGAGCCAGGGCAGGGCACGGGTAGGGGGGCCACGTGCGAGCCCTGCCCCTACCCACCCCGCACGATTTCCGAGGGGGAGGGTGGGGCTCACTTTGCTTGGGAGCTCCCGAACGAAGTGGACCCCACCCTCCCCCCCAGGAATCGTGGGGGGGGGAGGTCGGGGTAGGGCTCGCACGTGGCCCCCCCAAACGGGGGCGCAGGGCCAGCAGCACGGCGACGAGATCCGCGCGCAGTCACCGCATCGGACCCGGGGACCCCCGTGGCGGCGCCTCCGGCACCGTCACGGGCGCGCCCCGCGCGGGCAAGGAGGGGGCACAGCGCCGAGGGAAGGAGTCCGCGCGGGTCTCCAGAAACTGATGCTTACGTCCGTCGTTACTTCTGCCTCGATCGTCGCAGCCGCCGCCGCCACCGCCGACGTCGTCGCCCGTCGTCGTCGCCGCCGTCGTGGAGGTTTCCGTGTTCGCTGCCCCACATTCAGGCCTCGGGGTACCTATGGGATCGACGTCGTCGGAAGAAGAAGAAGAAGAAGGCGAGAAATAATGAGGGGGGCACGATCAATCGGCGGCTGCCTCAGCACGGAATCGAAATCTGATCGAATCGACTTTGCCGAGGTGCACAATCATGTAAGCATCGGGCCACAGTGAATGAACGCATAAATGAAATCGAATCGGGTCGAGCAGGTCCGAATCGACACCGAATATGATCGATCATATCGGAACAGACCCTGGGAAAGAAGAGGGATGAGGAAGGATGAAGAAGAATAGGGAGAAAGAGGAGGAAGATGAGGAGGGATGAAGAAGGATGGAGGAGACGAGATCATACGGAGGACGGATGAGGAAAGATAGAGGAGAGCAGTAGATGAGGATGATGATGATGAGGAGGGGGAGGAGGAGGAAGAGAAAATTCGCCGGCCCAACGGGCCAGAGGCGTGCTAAGATCTCCGGTAACTTGTTAACAATATTTCAAGTTCGCGCGCGCGGAGCGGCCCCTGGGGGCCCCCGGACGAAAAGTACCCCGGCAAGGTCCCGAGAGAAGCCCGGGAGAAGCCACCAGACCACTCCAGGGGAGGGTATTTTTCGACACCCCTCACGAGGATCGTGGCCTCCGAGGGGGGAGCCGCAATCGACTACCCCCAAGAGCCCCCCAAGAGGCCCTGGGGGCCTCCAAAACGCCGCCAAGGAGCCCCAAGAGACTCCCAAGAGGTCCCCAAGAGGCCCCCAAGAGGCCCTAAAGAGGGCTCCAGGGCCGGCGGCATGAGCGAAGCGATTAAATTAGGTGGAGGAGAGCGAAAAACACCTTCCCTCTTCCGCTTCCCGAGCAGGCGCCCTCCCGCCAGGGTAGCGCCAGTCGCCGAACGGCGGCGGCAGCGCCGGCGATCGCGAAGGCGACAGCCGCGACGAGGGACGACTCCGACGCCAACGACGGCCCCGACAGCGACGGCGACGGCACCGTCGCTGTTGCCGTCGTCGTCGTCGTCGTCGTCGTCGTCGTCGTCGTCGTCGTCGAGGTCGTCGTCCGTCGTCGTCGTCCGTCGTCGTCGTGGTCGTCGTCGTCGTGGTCGTCATCGTCGTCGTCGTCATCGACGCCGTCGCCGTGGTCGTCGTCGCCGTCGTCGTCGCCGTCCATCTTCGTCGTCGCCGTCTTCGCTGACCAGGGTCGTCGGCGTCGTCGGCCGTCGTCGCCGCTGTCGTCGTCGCCGTCTTCGCCGCATCCGTGGTCGTCGAAACCGTCGCCGCCGCCGCCGCCGCCGCCGCTGTCCGTCGTCATCGTCATCGTCGTCGACGTCATCGTCGTCGTCGTCGTCGTCGTCGACGTCATCGTCGTCGTCGACGTCATCGTCGTCGTCGTCGTCGCCTTCGTCGTCTTCGTCGTCGCAGCCGTGGTCGCCAAGGCTGCCGCGACAACGGGCGCCGGCGGTCCCTGTACTGCGGGTATCCCTGCGCGCCCAGCTCCTGAGGCCGCCGCTCGGCCTCGAGCCTGCCGTAGGCCTCCTCGCACTGCGGCAGCGACCCGAAGCGGCCCTCCGCTGGGCACCCAGCCTCAGGGAGGCACGGCCGTCCTCCTCCTCCTCCACCTCCTCCTCCTCCTCCTCCTCCTCCTCCTCCTCCTCCTCCTCCTCTTCCCTCCTCCTCCTCCTCCTCCTCCTCCTCCTCCTCCTCCTCCTCCTCCTCCTCCTCCTCTCTCCGCTCCTTCCTTCCGATCCTCCCCTCCCCTCCTCCTGCTTCCCTCCTCCTGCCTCCCCTCCTCCTTCTCCTCCTCCTCCTCCTCCTCCTCCTCCTCTACTCTACGCTACTTTGAAAGAAAAGTCTAGCAGTGCCAGACTGGCCTAGGCTGCGGGCACGCAGGACCTACCGCGAGGAAACAAACAGAGACAGCCTACCTCTCCTCGACCTCTGGGCCCGACGAATTTCCCCACAACGGGAAGGGGAGGCCCCAGTACTCGTTTGACTGGGGTTCCCGTCCTGACCTTCGCCGTCCCAAACCCGACCGAGCCAGACGGGCCGCCGACCGCGGGCGGGAGGACAAGGGACGGCAGGGACGGCTAAGGTCATGGACCTGGCGCCTGGCGTTCGCGCCACGAACTCTGCAGAAGACGATCACAAGACTCCCCTCGCAGTCTCTGCCCAAGGACCCGCCACCCCGATCCCGACGCACAGCCCAGAGCCTGTGGGAGGAGTCGGCGACCGCAGCGGGCCGTGGCATTCCTGGGCAGGGTGAGCAGACTATACGCGATCGCAGCCCCTTCCTCACCCCGCATATACTACAGCCCCAGGCCCTGCCCATCCTACGAAGTGAGTGCCCGTTTTCACCAGAAACGAGGACCAACGAATTTCGTAGGGACGGCCTGGGTCGGGGAAGGGGGGCTCGATCACGCCAGCTCAACCCCGCTAATTTTTTCAGCAAAGCGCCGTGGCGGACGGCGACGGTCTCAGCAGCGCTGGTGGCCGCCCGCACCGTCTCTGCCAGCGCCATCACCTCAGAGAAGGCTGTGTGAAGCGTGGCCCCGTCCTGGGCCCTGTCGTTCGCGAGCTTGTTCCCGCGATGCCAGGCCCACGGCGTCCCTGCTGCCTGAGCCACCGCCCAGCTGGCGTGAGCGCGCGTCCACTGGAGGCTGAACCCTCCCGGCCCCAAGTCGTTCACGTGGCGCCAGACCTCCTTCCGCAGGTCCGCGTGGAGCGAGCTGGCGGCCACGCACCAGTCCTCGCCCCTCTCGTAATCCTGCGCCAGCCACAAGTAGTCGGTGACCACGTCCAGCTGAGGCCCTTTCTCCTGCAGCGCCCGCGTCAGCGCGTAGAGCTCTGCGTAGCCGCTCTCTTGCACCAGCCCAGGGACGCTGCCGAACATCGCGCCAACCTCGGCGCCGTCGGCCTCCACCATCACGACCGCCCAGCCGCTCCGCGTCAGCTCGGCGAGGTCGGGAGCAAAGGCGGAGCCGTCTATGCAGACGGTGCCGCAGACCAGCCCGCTGCGCAGAGCGCCGCCCTGCGGCACTCCTCCTGCATGGCTGGTCGAGGAGCCCGCTCGAGCCCCAAGCTGGCCAGGCACCTGATCAGCCCGATGTCGTCGGCGGGGGCCGCTGCGCCAGCCTTCCTGACGGCGATCAGGTCGAGGCCAGCTGCCGCGTCGGCCGTGCCATCGCAGCCGAAGAGGCGGAGCTGTGGCGTGCCCTGCTCCGCGCCGCACAGCATGCACAAGGGGCCCAGCACCGACCGCTCTCGATAGAGGGCTGACTGCGTCACCAGCCCTCCGCACACCAAAGACTCGAAGAGGGCCACCTGCTCGTTGTCGCCTCTCCTCCGCAGCGCAGCAACCGCCTGCTGGGTGACGTGGATGGTCGGCGGCCCGCCGAGTGCTCCTCTGAGGTGCTCCTGGTCCAGCCTCCTCATCAGCGAGCGCTGGATCCCCGCCTCGACGAGCTGCCGCGCTCTCCTGGGGCTCCTGACTTCGAGGTCGATCAGGTCCCCCTGGTCCGCGGCCCAGGCGTCCCAGCTGACAGCCTCCCACCCGATCCTCTGGAGGGTGAGTTGGACCGCCCCTGCTGGCCCTCGCACCTGGCCCCAGGACTCGGGTCACGCCGCCTCGACCAGGCTCGGGCCACTGCGCAGCCTCAAGTAGACGGCCTTCGCCCACGCTTCCAGCGGCAAGCTGTTCGCCGCGAAGCAGGGGTCCGTCCTACAGCCCTTGTCGGGCATTACAGCGAACTGCAGCGTCCTGCTCTTGCTGCCCACCGCTCCTGCTAGCACCTGGCCGTTGACTGCCCTGGCCTTCTCGAGCGTCGCCGTCGGCACTCCGGCGACTCTGGCCCCGTGGAGAATTGAGGCCAGGCTTCCACACCTGAAGATCTTGCCCAGCTTGGCCCCCGTGCGCTTGAGCGCCACGTAGCGGGGCGCCCGCGCGGAGAGCTTCGCCATGCGGCCCCGCAGCACGGACCGCGAAGCCCTGGCCTTCATGCTGAAGTCGATCCCCAGATGTTTGACCGCCTTCTTTAACCTGAAGTCCCAGCGCCGCAGGCGGTGAGCCGTGCGACGCCCTGCTCCTTCGTCGCTGGACACGATGCTCCCCGTGGTCAAGGAGATCTTGAAGCCCAGCGCCTCCAACCTCTGGCAGAGCCCCTGGTGGCGCCGAAGACCGTGAACTCGACGTCCCTCAGGTTCCCGCACACCGCCAGCGTGATGTCGTCCACCACCGCGTAGGCGCGCACCGACTGCCACGCGGCCACCACCGCGTCCATCGCCGTCAGGAGGACGACGCGCAAGAGGGTCGTGGCGAACGTGCAGCCCGCCACGATGGAGCTGCCGAGCTCGAGCGGCTCCGTCTTCCACCTGCTGAGGCAGAGCCGCCTCGGGCCTCCGTAGCTGCGCAGGATTAGCTTCAGCCTCCGAAGCTTGAAGCCGTGCCTGCGAGCTGCCGCCGCCAACCCCTCATGTGAGACCCTCTCGTACGCCTTCGAGAGGTCCGCCATCGTCGCCAAGGAATGCTGCCCCATGGCCGCCGCAACGTTCGCGTCGTGGGCCTGGAGCTAAACTGCGTCCTCGCATGACTTCCCCGCCTCGCCGTAGAAGTAGTCGCGCCTGCGCATCGACTCCCACTCGGTGGCGTCGGTCCTCCGAATCCTCCCCGGCAGGCGGACGAGGCTGCTGAGGAGACCTATCGGCCTCCACCCCCCATCGGCGTTCGCCATGAAGAATGCGAACAGCATGTGCACCTGCTCGGGAAGCCTGCAAGTAGCCTCCAGCACCAGCAGCAGCAATCCCAGCGCCTCCAAGCCCCCGTCGCTGAGGTGGCCGAGCGCGTGGGGCCTGATGGAATCCACCCCCGGCGCCGTGGGCGGCTTGAAGGCCTTGGCCGCCTTGCGGATCTCGTCCGCCGTCGGCGCCAGCGCTACCCCTTCGAGGTGCTCCTCGGGCAGCGCCCGGTTCAGGTCCATCGGCATGACCTCGCCGTGCTGCCAGACCCCCTGGCACTCCTGCAGCAGGTTGTCCAGGGCGGCCCCGATGCCTGCAGCGCCGTTGTCGCCGTCCAGGTCCGCAGTCCAGCCCTGCGGCGCTCGGCGGAACGCGCGGGCGGTGCCTCCTCCGTCTCGCACCGCCTCTTGGGCCCAGGCCCGCCAGCGCTGGCCCCTGTCCTTCGCGCTTCTCGCCTCGAGCCGCGCAGCAATCCCCCGAGCCTCCTTCTCCAAGGCCGCGGCCCCCACGAAAGTGAGCTGCCACATCTGCCGCAGCTGCCTCCTCCACCTGGCCGCTTCCTGCGGCGCCAGCGCCTCGCCACGCGCGTGTGGGGGCGCGGCCAGCTTGCTTCCCATATTGGCGCTGCTGGCAGGCTGGCGCT
Source organism: Prorocentrum cordatum (assembly GCA_963575745.1). NCBI lineage: Eukaryota > Dinophyceae > Prorocentrales > Prorocentraceae > Prorocentrum > Prorocentrum cordatum. The sequence continues at coordinate 158,785 of CAUYUJ010010757.1, forward strand.
CGGGCACCCGGGTGGTGCAGGCGCCGCCGCGTGATCATCTCCTCCCAGAGCGCTGCCCCAACCCTGCGCCAGTGGGCTGCCTCGGGGCACCCCCGCACGTGGGCCCCGCTGTTGGGCAGGAGCACCTCCTGCACCACGAAAATCGGGTTGGCCTCGGGGCCCGTGAACTTCTCCGAGTCTTGACCGCTGATGTGGTAGCACCCCATCAAGTCAGACTCCATCAACTTGGCAAACTCCCCATACAGGTCGTTCACCAGCACCTGGGGCAGCCCGATGCCCCCAGGAAATGACGGGCACCCAGCATCCTCCGCAATGCTGCCCCCCCCCCCTCGACGAACCTTCCAGCGCGATAGCTGGAGGACTGAAGCCAACAGGCTCTCGCGTCAGGGGGGCCGCCTCTTCCTCCTCCGCCACTGACTGGGCTGCCCCTGGTATCATACTGGCCTCGCCTCCGCCGTCCTGCGGGTCGCATGGAGTCTCGGCCCTGTGGTCTTCGTCCGCACTCGCAGGTGTGCCCTTGCTCTGGTGAGGGCGTCGGGCTCCCCGCTCGTCTCCGCCCCCCTCGATCACCCCTTCCATCGGGTCTGTGGCGGGTCGGGCCTCCGAGCCCTCGGTCTGTCTCATCCTCTCATGGGGCTCTCGTCCGACGCCGTCCACTTGGGGCTCAAGGGAGGCAGGTCCAAGGAGCAGGCTCAAGGCTTCTGCCCACTCCTCGCCCGTGTTCTGGCGACAGAGGCCCAGCGCGTCCCCGTTGACCTGCCGCGCGTACACCTCGGCTCGGCGCCAAGGACAGGCCTCGCCTCCTGGGCCGCCGTCTGCAGGCCTCCGCAAGCCTCAGGCGGCTGCTCCGCCACGGGCGCCTCCTCGATGGCTGCGCGCGGCGCCTGCGGGCAACCAAGCTGCGCCAACGCGCCTCGCAGCCGCTCGATCAGCTGGCGCCAGTCGGGCGGCTCGGGCCTCGGCCCGACTGGGCGCGCCGCTTGGACGGCGCGCGGCGCCCTGTGCACGGGTCGCTTCTCTGCCGCTCCCCGCTTCCCCAGCTCCGGCCGAACTGGCCAGCGAGGGGCCAGGGTCTCCTCGAGCCTCCTGCAGCCGCGAACCTGCGCCGCGAGGTAGCTCGGGACCACGAACCAGTCGAGCTCGTTGCCGCCGCCGCTGCGGCACGTGGCGGCCCCAGGCGTGACGGTCGCCCCCTCCACCGCCTGCGGCCAGCCCCACCCCTGGAGCTCGCTCGGCTTGCAGTTCCAGTCGCCGCCCACCACGAACGGCACGGCCGCGCGGGCCAAGTAGCTGCCGAGCTGGCAGAGGACCAGCTTCGACTCCCCGTCCAAGCCCTTGCCCGTGACCAGGTAGACGGAGACTGCCAAGAATCCCCCTCTGGTCACGCAGTTCACCCAGCGAGCGATGACCCGATCACTCGGGAGCGCTGGGCCCTTGGGCGGGTCGCCCATCCCGGTGTGGGAGCGCACGCCGATCCCGACACCGCTGGAGAGACCGCCCGCATCCGTCCTCGTCGACTCGTTGAACGCCACCTTCCAGCCCTCCCTGCGGCACGCCTGCTCGGCCTCCGCTCGGGCTCCAGGTGCGATCCCGACCTCCTGCAAGAAGATCACGTCACTGGTGGCGTCCTGCTGCAGCCGCCTCATCATGCTGCACCTGGAGGTGGCACTGGCCGTGTCCAACCTCCAGGTGTGACCTTCACGCCGTGCCCGCTGGAGTCGAGCCTTGGCCTCCACCGACGGCTGCACCGTCTCCTGCCTTGAGCTTCTTGGCATTTGGGGGGGCGAGCCCCGCGGCCTTGCAGATCTCCTCGAGCTTGCGCCTGCCTTCGCCTTCGAGCTTGGACAGCTGGTCGACGAACATCGCGCTCTCGGCATCAGGCCCACCGCCGCTGCTGCCGTCGCCTGGGGCAGCACCAGCAGCGCCACCAGCAGTCGCCCCAGCAGGCCCCACCGACCCGTCGGGACCCGCGGCAGGGGCCGCTGTCTGCTCGGCGTCGAGCGCCTGCCGCACGTCGTTGGCCCTGGCGGTGAGCGCGGCCCTGGCCTGCCTGATGGCGTCGGCGACGGCGCCCACGTGGTCCCCGAGGACGTCGACTTGCACCCTGGCGGCAGCCCGACGGCCTCGACCTTCTTGCACTGCTCGACCTCCATCTGGGCCTCGCCAAGCTTCTGGGTGGCCTCCTCCGGCTTGGTCGTGGCCTCCGCCAGCACGCCCGCGGCGACCGCGACCGCCTCCGCGGCCGCCTCCTTCTCGGCCTCCCTGGCTTTGACCGACCTCGTGAGCCGCTCCACCTTCCAGATCGCTTGCTGCAGCACCTGGCTGTGCGACCGAGGCTTCTTCTTCTCCTCCTCACCCTTCGGCTGCAACTTCTGCTTGTCTTCCGCCGACAAGACCACCCCACGCGCCTCCAGCTGGGCGATGAGGTCGGCGGCCTTGGCAGCAGCTCTGCCCGCGGCAGGGGCCTGGGCTGCGTCGCCCTCCGCCTCGGCCTCCTGGGCGGGCTTGGGCTTGAGCGCACCAGGCTTCGGCGCGGCGCCACGCCTGCCTGGGGGAGGCTGCACCCCGCGGCCGCCTCCACCGCGCGTTGGCGCACCGCCATGGGAGCCGCCGCGCCGCATCCCCTGCAGAACACGCGGCAGGCCCAGTTGCCGTCAGCCCCGCAGCGGCCGCAGCCCCAGCTGGGCTTGCGCGGCCCTGGCAGGACCGTGCCACCGCCTTGCCCACCACCGCGGTCTCCGCCGCGCCCTTCACGCCACGGCGCGTGGCCGTCATAGGCGCCGCCCGCGCCGCCGTCGCCCCACGAGACACGCCGAGGGGGGGAGGGGCCGCGGAGCCTGCGCCAGGCATGGGAGCCAAGAAGATCGCGGAATGGTGCACAGAGAAATGAATCACGTAACCAATGAATGCTCTTACGCGCACAGCGCTCTGAAGTATGCGCGCAAAAGACCCCCCCTAGGAGAGCCCAGAACGCCTCTCCTCCTCCTCCTCCTCCGCCTCCTCCTCCTCCTCCTCCTCCTCCTCCTCCTCCTCCTCCTCCTCGATGCGCCTCTCCTCCTCTGGGACGCATGCGGAAGGACGTACTAGCACTATGTGCCTACGCTGGAGGCGCACACCCGACCCCCTCATCATCCTCCTCCTCCTCCTCCTCCTCCTCCTCCTCCTCCTCATCCTCTTCCCCCCCCCTCCTCCTCCTCGCTCCTCCCTCCTCCTCCTCCTCCACCTCCTCGTCGTCGATGCGCCTCTCCTCTTCTGGGATGCATACGTAAGGACAGATTATGTTATGTGCCTATGCTGGAGGCGCGCGTCAGACCCGAGCATATAGTGCAAATATCATGTATCATATCGCTTCCCAAGCAGAGAGCGCCCGCCAAGAAACACTATAAGAAATCCGCGTCGAACTTGCACGGCCGACGAGCATATACAGAATTCAAAAGTTTAGGCGATGCCGATCCTCCTCCCGTCAGATCAGGGCGTTGTAATGTTTCCATACTGGGCGGTTTGGCCAAGTGTCGGGCCCCGGGACCCCCACAAATCAATCTGGCTCGTAAAAAGTAGCGCGGAAAGATGGAGTATGTAGGACTATGTCCGTGATTGTTTGGCGATGCTGCAATTTTGTGGCAACGTTGGACATCAGGATCCAGCTCCCCCTCACTCCTCGCTCAAGGGAGTTTTCGGCAATTTTGCAAATTTCCCAGAAACCGGCGGAGTTTCCATCAGCTGCGCCTCGCAGAGGGCGTTCCAGGGGTGCCGGGATCGTCACGAACGACCGCCAGAGGCACGAGTTATGGCCTGAAGCCAGGGAGATCCTCCTCATCCTCTTCCTCCTCCTCCTCCTCTTCCTCCTCCTCCTCCTCCTCCTCCTCCTCCTCCTCCTCCTCCTCCTCCTCTGGCTGATCCTGCTCCTTGCCATCCCTCTTCCGCTCCCTCCTCCTTCCTGTCTATCACCCCCCCTTTCCGCCTCATCATCCTGTCGCTTCTCCCTCCTCCCTCATTTCTCCACTCCCTCATGCCTCCCCCCCCACTCCCTCCTCCTCCTCCTCCTCCTCTTCCTCCTCCTCCTCTTCCTCCTCCTCCTTCTTCCTCTCCTCCTCCTCCTCCTCCTCCTCCTCCTCCTCCTCTGGCTGATCCTGCTCCTCGCCACCCCTCTTCCGTCCCCTCCTCCTTCCTGCCTATCACCCCCCCTTTCCACCTCATCATCCTGCTGCTTCTCCCTCCTCCCTCATTTCTCCACTCCCTCATGCCTCCCCCCCCCTTCTGAGGCGCTCGGTGTGGATCCCGACTTTCCCCGCGCCGATGCCGCCGATGCAACGCCGACGTCGCCGGTGCACCCCACTTGGGAGGCATCGTTGCTGGACTCCCTTTGGGCGCCCGAGTTATCCGGGGTAACTCGGCCCCGGGGTAACGCGGGTTTGGATTCCCGAAAAACGAACCCGAGTTAGCCCTGACCCGAGTTACCCCTGATGATTTGGGGCTCTGGACGCCCGAGTTATCCGGGGTAACTCGGGCCCGGGGTAACTCGGGTTCGGCATCCCGAAAAGCGAACCCGAGTTAGCCCTGACCCGAGTTACCCCTGATGATTCGGGGCTCTGATCCCTCGCTTCATTCCCAGGCCTCAGGCAGTGTGATGTGTGTTCGACCCCAGCGGCTGCTCCTCCACTCCGGCATCTGGGCTGCCCGCAGGGAAGGGGGCCACCCTCGGCCTCAGCAGGGCGTCGCTGCACGCGCCTCCGCCCCCCGTCTCTGCGCAGGTCACGTGCCCGTCTCTCGCGATGGGGCGCTCCCCGGGGGGCCGACGAGCGAGCCCTGGCCGGTGCGGTGCTGCCGTCTCCGCGGGGGGCAGCTTCCCGTGCACGCTCTCTCCTGTGGGCACTCGCGGCATGGTGGGGTTCCCATCTGCAGTCAGCTTGGAAGCCGGCGATGCGCACGATGAGCTGAAGGGATGGGGCCCTCCTCGGCCATGCTCCGAGATGGCCCTCGAGTCGCTTCAACATTCGCGACTGCTGGTTTCCCTTCTCCTCCTTCTCCTCCTCCTCCTGCGCATCCTCCCATTCTTCATGCGGGGGTGGGGCGGCAGGGGGAGGATGATGATGATGAGGAGAAGGATGAGGAGGAGGAGGAGGAAGTGGACGAGGAAGAGGAGGAGGAGGAGGAGGAGAAGGAGGATGAGGTGAGGAGAAGCAGCAGCAGCAGCAGCAGCAGCAGCAGCAGCAGGGGGAGAGGAGGCGGAAGGAAGGTTCTGGAATGTTCCCAGTGGGCGTGCAACTCTTGTTTTTGTTAGGGAGGTGAGGAGGGGGAATTGTCCAGAGGATCAGGGAAGGGGGGTGGAAGAGGGGTGGGGACGAGCAGGAGAAGGAGAAGGAGGAGGATCCCAATAAACCCAAGACTGAAATTACGTGTGCTGCAATACGCGTACCCATCCCAAGCTCCATCGCCCTGAACTCCTTAAAGGATTGCTTTTCGCTGCCGGAGATGGAGCTGCCCACTTCGTCGACGAGCGACCTATGGTCCTTCAATTCAGGGGAGTGCCCCGTTTTGAACATGAACTGTCGTACACGGTTCTTGCCAAAAGGACGGCCACGAGGTATGGCCATATGGCCAAAGGAAGTGTGCAGCGAGAACTTCGCTTAAACATAAAGCTCGACATGTTATTGGTTTGTCGAGAACAAGGGATGGGCAACACGGTCTCCCGCGCCTCCGCCTCCTCCTCCTCCTCCTCCTCCTCCTCCTCCTCCTCCTCCTCCTCCTCCTCCTCCTCCTCCTCCTCCTCCTCCTCCCCCTCCCCCTCCCCCTCCCCCTCCGACTCCGCTTCCTCCCCAATTTCCCTCCGCATCCACCGTTTTCCGTCACGTGCTCCTCTTCCTGCTCCTCCTGCTCCTCATGCGCCTGCTCTCTTTGAGCTTCAGGCCGAGCACCTTGTTAAGCATTCGCATTGCTGTATTTGCGTTCTGACCTCCGCTGTCACTCATCCGCCATGCTCCGTAATGTCATGGTCCTGCGCTTCCCCTCCACAAGCACCCAATCTTAGCGTTCCTTTCCATTCTCCCCTAAAGACGACCCACCTTTGAATCACTCACCAAACCCGCCCCAGGATGTCGAAGACTGGCATGATGTGTGTGCCGGTCAGAACGTGTTCTGTCCTTCGATAACGGCTCTCGCTGCAACGTTGGCCAAATATCAGATCGACACTTTGCTCCCGTCGTTCAGACTGGCGCTCTCAAGCGCGGGCCACATGTCGGGTTCCGGGTCGTGTCGTTCCTCGTCGCTGCCGTCCTCCTCCTCCTCCTCCTCCTTCTCCAGTTCTCCGCTGCTCCCCCCATGCTTTTCATGCTCACCCTGCTCCTCATACTCTTCCCGATCCTTCTCCTCCTCCTCCTCCTCCTCCTCCGCCTCCTCCCCTTTTCCTCCCTCCTCCAGTTCCTCAACCCACCTCGCCAGTGCACAACGTTGTACATGGTCCATGCTCATTATGCGGCTTACGATGGGTGAAATCCTACAAGCGCCATGCGTGGTGTAAGGTCTCGTTGGACACCCTGGCCCGCGGGTAGGAAAGAATTCCACTGAATGGGAAGGAAAGGGAGGGAGGTGTAACATGCTCGAGGTGGCGCTCGGTCGTACTCAAATTGTCTCTCCTGCCCTCCTTGCTACACTCGCCGGCTATGACACTATATGCTGCTCTCTCCTGTGATGTTTGCCCTAGCCTAGCGTTCTCCCGCATCTTTTCACGCATCGTGTACAGTCGAGGCGTTGACCGAAGGAACCCTAAATAAGGAACGAGGCCCCTAATTTTCCATACATTAAACTTCGATTCCGTACCGAAGCCATAAGGAAAATCTGAGGCGAGTTGCGAAACAGTTCAGGAACACGGAGCCCCTCCCCAACGAAAAAGGTTCCTTCTTCAGGGCCCCGACTGTATTCTCACACTCGGGATCGTTGCTTGGCTCGCGTCGTTCGGAGCACAGTGCTCTCGCCCCAGCGCGGGCCACCATTCCGGATCCGACTCCTCCCTCTCGTCGTTGCCTCTGCCATCCTTGCCCCTCCTTCCACCTTCCGCGGATCCTCATGCTCCTGCTACTCCTCATGGTCCTCTTGCTCCTCAGCCCCCTTCACCTCTACAGTCGGGGCGTTGACCTAAGGAGCGATAAATAAGGAACGAGGCCCCTTCTTTCCTTAAGTTTGACCTCGATTTCCATTCGAACGCTGAAGGTCAAACTAAGGCAAACAGTCAAACAACCAAGGAACACGGAGCCCCTCCCAAACGAAAAAGGATCCTACTTCAGCGCCCCGACTGTAGGCCCTCCTCCTCGTCGTCGTCCTCGGCCTCCGCCTCAACCAGTCCAGGCTGACCCTTGGCCTGATCGTCGGCTGACTAAGCGTCCGACGGGCGGCGACTGCTTGCAACAGTACTCCTTCTTCATGTCCGACCACCTGGGGAGCGAGGAGTTGCCGGATGAGTCTTGGCATCCAGGAACCGAGACGGTGTTCCACCGAAAGCCGATCGAACCGATCACCCCCGGCCTCCCAGAGAGCAACAGCCGCGCACCCGCAAGTGCGGAACATGGAAACGGGCAAGGGATACATAAACTCCTCGTCGCCCCGTGACTCGCCGCCACGACGAGATGGCATGTTGAGGACAGGAGGCTCGCGACGAGAACGATGGGGACGAGGTAGAGGGGGAAGACGACAGGCCAGGACATCCGCATAAAAGGGGGTCAACGTCGAAACGTCCGCAAAGGAACTGCGGGGTACGACTTGGGAAATCCCCTGCGAATAGAATCTGCCGCAGGCACAGACTTCTCTCTCATAGGGCCACCAGGGGGCATACACCGATGCTCCAAGGAACATTACCTTGTGAGTACGAATCCCTACGGGTCAATGCGGGGGGAACGGCTGTTGGCCCTCTCGCGCGCCTGTTCCATGGGGGGCGCGCTGGGCGAGCAGGGCTCCCAAGCACGGGGAGGACGACGACGCGACCTCACTCAACGACGCAGGGGAGAGAGGAGGAGGGAGGGACTGCAGGAGGCCCCATACGCGCCGAGCTTCTGATGGGGGGCCTAATCCCACCAGCCCTCTGGGCGTCGGTGGTTTAGGGAGTTTCCTCTTCCACCCCTCCTTTTTCCCCCTCGGGAAGGGATTTACCCCTCCCCCTACCCCCTCCCCATGGACCTGGACAGGGGGGTTCGCGAGGTGTCGGAGCGTCCAAAACGGCCTCGGCGAGGAAGCCAAAACCATTGGTTGTCCTAGGGGGTTTGGGCCCCAGTTTGGCCTCCTGAGCGGGGGGGGGGCCCTGATTAGTGCCCCCCCCCTTTTATGTGATCGATCTTACCCAAGGTGGCCCAAAAATGGCTCCCAAGGCTCCCGAGGGTGCCCACGAGGGCCCCAATAGGTGGCCAGGAAGCCCCAAGAGGCCCCCAGGATGCCCCCAAGAGGCTCCCAAGAGACCCCCAAGACGCCCCAAGAGACCCCCCAGGGGCACCCAAAATGCTCCAAGAGGCCTCGGCGAGAATGCCAAATCATTGATTGGACTAGAAAGGTTTTAGCCACATGTTGGCCTCTTTGGGGGGGGGAGGCACTGGTTTAGATGACTCCAAGAGCGCCTGGGCGAGCCCAAGATGACCTCCAAGATGGCTCGAGATACCACAAGATGTTTCATAATGGCTCCCACGATGCTGCAAGATGCCCCAAGACTGCTCCAGGACGGCTCCCAGTGACCAAAGAGCCCCCCCCCCAGGAGGCCCCAAAGAGGCCAAAGCCCGGGGAATTTCTATGTGCGTGGCTTTCTCGCCTTTTCGCTTCCGATGGCCATCCGAGGCCTCAAGGTGGCTCCAAGATGGCCCAAGAGGGCTCCAAGAAAGGCTCCAGAGAGCCCCAAGGCGGCTCTCGAGCTTCGTGGCGTTCTGCAGCTCCCTCCCGGATGCCTCCGCGACGCTCTGCGGGTTCCCCAGGCCGTTCTTCGCAATCCGCATCGCAAGCTCGCACCAGCTGCGCGTCGAGAAGTAGTTCCCCACTGCTGCTCGCCACGCGCCCACTGGGCACTTTGCAACCGGTGCGCGTCATCAGGAAGGCAGGTGAGATCAACTCACACAGTTCCTCTGGGCTCGGCTGCTGGGCTGCGTCGATGATCTTGCGGCGGTGCTCTCCGTCGCCTGCGGCAGCCTCTCAGCTGCAAGCGCGTCCCACTTGCCATTGGCCTTGAGCTCCACCGCAATCGATGCACCATCCCGACGCGGGTGGAACAGCGACGCGCAGCCGATCTCGGGCAACCTCTCGCGGTCCTCGTCGAGTCTCCCCTCGCAGTGTCCACCCATTATTTCGTGAACTTGTCCTCGGGGAATCTCTGGGCAGCCGCCAGCGCCCCCCAATCCACTCTCCACCGGAAATTCCACTGGTCGCCCCGCGAGGTAGCGCCGGGGCCCCTCCACTACAGCTCGGAGAGGGCGAGCCCGCGCGAGCAGGCGCAGTCCTTGTCCATGTCCCAGCCTGCGCGGCCCCTGCGCACATTGTACAAGTGCATGTTGTCGCGCCACTTGTCCACAAAGTCAAGTGCCTTCTGGCACTGGGTCTCCTGCGCCGCCATGCTCTTGCACGTCTCGTAGTTGCCGTGTTCCTGCACCTCTTTCTCATTCTCTTGCATCGCAAGTTTGGCTGCGTTCAATGCTTCCCAATCCTCCATGTCCGCGAGCATGTACCCGCACAACATGATGCCGTACTCCTCCGCGCACTGCAGGGCGATCGTCATTTTCTCCCCTGCCTTGCTGAAGGCCGCGAAAATGCCCCCGTTCTTCTTGATGCCGTCCGCCAGGGCCTTCGACACCTCCTTGGACCGCTCGAAGGCCTTCTTGTTTCTCTGGTTGCGCGACTTCTTTTTTGTCTGCACCTCCGCGTCGATGATCGCTTTCGCTGCCTGAATTTTCCCCGAGGATCGAACCGTCCACGCTAGGCCCCTTGCGCGCTGCTTCTGGTCACGGCACGCCTGTTCTTGATTGATGTACTTCTCTCCTCCATGGCGAAGCTTCTCCTCGTCGTTCAACTCGGTCCATTCCTCGCTCCTCAGGGCCAACTCGCAGTTGACGCTCGTCCTCTTAGGGAGAAGAGGAGAAGGAGGAGGAGGAGGAGGTTTACGATAAGGACGATCAAGGGCGATGATTTACGTCACGGACAAATCGGAACCCCATCGGGGGTCCTGGGAGGTCTCATAGGGTTTGTGTGGCCCGATGTCTCGAGTCTGGCTTTGGTCTTGCTTTCTATAAGGAGGTGCGGGGCTGAATGCTCTGGGACCTCGCGTAGGCTCCTGGCGCCCTGTGGCAAGATCTTCAAAGCCCAGAAGTGGACTCTGGAGGCGGGTAAAATCCCATGGCCAAAAGGCTATCATATTAGGCAGCCCTGGCCCCTGGTTGTGGGGGCGGCGTAGTGGTGGGTCAAGTTCACGGCCCCTCTCATGCTAGCTTGCTTCTATTCATGTTGTCCTTTCACCGATCTTGATTGGTTCGGGGCGCGGAGGCGGCGTGAAAAGACGAGATGGGGGACAACGAGGACGGCCGCGAAGGAGGAGGAGGAGGAGGAATGACCGGTGCCTCCGGTGTGAACCCGGAATGACCGATGCCTCCGCCCTTCCGGTAGGAATGGATGGACGCATGGAAATGAACCCCCAAATGTGTTGGGCATGCTGAAGCATCGGACTGGCCTCAGCAGCCCGAGGCCAGTCCGCAGTTCCCATCCAGGGAGAACCAGGAGTAAAGGGTGGGTGGATGTGGAAGACCCCTGCAGGAGACAGGGTGGGGTAGGTCGGGGTGTGTGTGGGGGGGGGAGGGCATAAGCTCCGAGCTCTCACCGGAGGACCTCAGGAGCGGAACGGATAAGCGTCGTCCACATACAGCTTGAAAAGAAACAACCGTGAGGGAGGAGGATAACGGGAGGAGGAAGAGGGAGTTGGAAGAGGAGGGAGATGAAGGGGGACGGGCGAGCATAATGATGAGGAGGGACGACGACGACGACGACGACGACGACATCGTCGTCGCCCTCCTCCTCCTCCTCCTCCTCCTCCTCCTCCTCTTCCTGCTCCTCCTCCTTCTCCTTCTGATCCTCCCCTTCTAACGCGACCCCAATCCCCGACTTGGTGGGATATTCGACAATGCCGCGAATTGGAGGCTCAAGTCGGGGATGCACGCTGGTGGGAACGCCCATCCTCCAGAGAGGTGCGTCCGAATAGCCCCCCAAGGGTGTATGCCGTATGCCCGAGTTCACCTCCTTGTCTGAGCGGCAAACTTTTGAGAGGGGAGCAGCTCGGGGATTGCGGGCGAGAAGTCGCCTGCGAGAGAAGGCGTGGTGCGGAGTTCGACATCTCCATCTCAAAAGCGTCCACGGTGACAACACGTATAGGAATCCCTCCGGACTGGCAACAAAACCGAAACCGACATCTGCCAGAAGCAGCCGAGAAAGAAGTAGCGACGCGGCACACGACGCGACCGACCGATCGAACCGAGCCCACCGCACGCAAACGGCCGCGACGCAGCCGAACCGATGGGCAAATTCATGTCGCGATGATGTCCTCGTTGGTCCATGACCCGGCCAACCCACAGTTCCGCTTTGGACCATGGAGACTCCGGCGCAGATCGTTCGACACCGGCCAGTTCCAGGCATCCGACGGCGCTCAACCTTGAATGGACCACCAGGCCTTGCCTCTCTTCGAGGGATCCGAGATCGAGAGTCGAGGCCCATGGATGTTATGACAGCGCTTGCTCTGGCCTTGGAGGCTTGGGGTGCTGTGCGGGCACCCCGTGCAGCGGCCCCCATCGAAGTCCCCCTCAATGGCGCCTGCCGCGCGCCGCGAAGGCCGCCGAATCGACGACAGATGGCCGTTCCTCATCATCTTCCTCCTCCTCCTCCTCCCCCTCCTCCTCCTTTCTACACCATTTCCTTCTCCTCCTCCTCCTTCTCCACCTACCTCCTCCTCCTCCTCCTCCTCCTCCTCCTCTTCCTCCTCCTCCTCCTCCTCCTCCTCACTTCTCTCTCCTCCCTCCTCCTCCTCCTCCTCCTCCTCCTCTGCTGCTGCTCCTCCTCCCCCTCCTCCTCCTCCTCCTCCTCCCCTCCTCATCATCCCCCTCCTCCTCCTCCCCTCCTCCCCTCCTCCTCCTCGTCCTCCTCACCAGGTTTGGTGAGGTGAGCGGCCCCCAAACGAAGGCCCATGCTCCCGTCGGCGATTGCACGACATCGGCCTTCTCCTGCTCCCTGCTCCTCCTCCTCCTCCTCCTCCTCCTCCCCTCCTCCTCCTCCTCCTCCTCCTCCTCCTCATCCTCATATTCGTCCTCGTCCTCGTCCTCGTCCTCGTCCTCGTCCTCGTCTTCCTCCTCCTCCTCCTCCCTCCTCCTCCTCCTCCGCCTCCGCCTCCGCCTCCGCCTCCTCCTCCTCCTCCTCCTCCTCCTCCTCCTCACCCTCCCGCATCCCCCATCGATCCTCGAACTTCCTGCTCCTCATCCCCCCTCTCCTTGCCCCGAATCACCTCCACCTAGCATGAAAGAAACGGCCACTCAGGGACACGGGTCCTGGACCCCAGGGCCTCCCCCCAGGACCAGCTCTTCAGCCTGAGCCGTTTCCTGACAGTCCTGGGGCCCGCGGAGGGCCTGGGAAGCTCGGGAGCGGTCAAGAGGGGGGGGGTCCAAGAGGGGGGATGAGGGGGGGGTGCAAATCATGACCGGCGGCATGTGCGCGGCCCAGCGGGGGGGCCAGGGACGTAATGAAACAGGAAAGGACGCCATGAAATCGGAGGACATATCATGGCCCCCCTCATGATGTCCCCCCCCCCCCTGGTCATCACCCCCCTCGTTGCCGCCCCCGAGAAGCCAAACACGGCGAACCGCCCCGGGACGCGGTCCCCTCAAGACCTGCCTGCATCTGTGACTCACGGACCCCCCGGACCTCTTCCGGGGTCCGCTCTTAGGTGGCCACGTGCGAACCCTACCCCTACCCCCTACGATTTCTGAGGGGGAGGGTAAAATTCACCTCGCTCGGAAGCTCCCGAGCGAAGTGAACGCCACCCTCCCTCTCAGAAGTCGTGGGGGGTAGGGGTAGGGCTCGCATGTGGCCACCTACTCTGGCCAGAATCATCCCGCGACGGGTCCCACCGTGGCGACGCGGCCCCCTCTATAGAGCGGCCCAGAGGACGCAACAAGGAAAAACTCCCGAGGCCCTCGCACTTCGAAGTCTCCCCTTCCCCGAACCTCGAGAAGCTTCCCTTCCCCGAACCTCGAGAAGTCTCCCCTTCCCCGAACCTCGAGAAGTTTCCCTTCCCCGAACCTCGAGAAGTCTCCCTTCCCCCCTCTCCTGTCGGGGGCGACGACAGGGGCGGAGAGCCCCCCGGGAGGGGGGGGGGGAGCAGGAAGTGCGTGCATCCCTCGGCGCAGGCGCCCCTGCCTCCCGCGAGAGGCTCGAGAGGCTCCCCGGCGAGTGCGTGCCAGGCCCGGCCCCCGGGGCGATGCGCCCCGGAGGAGCCCACAGAGGACTCACCTCCGTAGAATTTTGCCCATGCCTCCTCTCTTCCTCCTCCTCCTCCTCCTCCTCCTCCTCCTCCTCCTCCTCCTCCTCCTCCTCCTCTTCCTCTTCCTCTCCTCCTCCTCCTCCTCCTCCTCCTCCTCCTCCTGCTCTCCTCCTCCTCCTCCTCCTCCTCCTCCTCCTCCTCCTCCTCCTCCTCCTCCTCCTCCTCCCCTTCCTCCTCCTCCTCCTCGTACAGTCGGGGCGTTGACCTAAGGAGCCCTAAATAAAGAACGAGGCCCCTACTTGCCATAAGTTAAACTTCGATCTCGTACCGAAGACGTGAGGAAAACCTGAGGCAAGCTGTGAAACATTAAAGGACGCGGAGCCCCTCCCCAACGAAAAGGGTTCCTTCTTCAGGGCCCCGACTGTACGCGCCCAACCGCGCGCATCAACACTGCTCCCCCAGTCCGCCGCGAGACCAGCCTCGTGAGACGAGCGTTCTCGCACACTGCGCCCCTGCGAAGCGAGCGTGGGCCCATGTGCACGCGCACGCCCTGCGCTCGCTCCTGACTGCCGTCGCCTCCGCGATCATGGCGGCCCCCGAGCCCCCGACCGGCCCCGATGTGTTAGAACGAGACAGCCTCAGCCAGGCATGCTCCGAGCACACCTCGCGCAAACCGCAGGCACAAAAAGTCTTCCGAACATCTCGGGAGCGGCCAAGAGGGGGGTGTCCAAGAGGGGGGAGTGCAAATCATGACCGGCGGCATGTGAGCGGCCCAGCGGGGGGGCCAGGGACGTAATGAAACAAGAAGAGGCGCCACGAAATCTGGGGAGATAGCATGGCCCACGCCATGATATCCCCCCCCCTAGTCATCACCCCCCTCTTTTATCCGCCCCCGAACATCCCCTGGTGGGCCGATCGTTGAGCAAGCCGGGACGCGCCGCCACTGCTTGGCCGATCCCCCGACCGTCCCCTGGCTCGGCTATACACAAGAGTGACCCTGGGTAAGAGTGACCCTTGGTGCGCGACTTCTGGGGGGGGGCCGCGGGGGGACCACACCTGGGCGCGCAAGCAGCTGCCGCTGCTCCGACTCTCAGCCATCTGGGGACCCATCTGTGCCCGCACCAGAGGTCACTCCGGCGAAGGGTCACTCTTACGTCTAGTCCACTGGCGGGCGCCCCGGCGGCCCCGCCCCTCCCCCGCGCGCGGGCGGGCCCGCCCGAGCTCCCAGTTCTGGGCGCCCGCCGCGCAGTCGAAGCCGGCGGCCTCCTCGGCCGGGGCGGTGGCCTCCACCGCCGGGGCGCCTCGGGTCCGACGACGGCGACGACGGCGGCGACGGCGACGGCGACGGGGCACAAGGGGGCAGGGGAGGGGGGGCCGGGAGGGAGAGAGAGAGATGATAGAGGACAGGGATTCCTCCTCCTTCTGCCCCTGCTCCTGCTCCTGATCCTCCTCCTCCTCCTCCTCCTCCTGCTCCTCCTCCTGCTCCTCCTCCTCTTTTTCAAAATGTGGCTCTCGCTCAAGCGCCGCGCGCACTCGTTGCAAGCATGTGCAACAAAATCGATGATTCTCATGGTTAACAACATACCAGAAACGGTGTTCTAGAAAGACTCAGGACTATCGGGGCGCAACAGTTACGTTGATTCGCGGAGTTGAAGTCCCAGGAGTGGCGTTCTGGCACAATTCAGGATCGCCAAGACGTAACAGTCAGGTTAACTCGTGGCGTGAAGTCCTCAGAATGGTGTTTTGGCACGCCTCAAGACTTTCGCACGGATGCCCCCCACCCATTGGGCAATTCCATCAGTGGGGATGACTCCTAGTAGGGGCCTCTGCAGAGGGAGCTTGGAGGGAGGTGTGTACTCCAATATCGTTGATGAGCCTTTGGTTTACACTGGTCCTCCTCCTCCTGATCCTCCTCCTCTCTATGTTTCTCCTCGACAACATCATCCCCTTGTTCCTCCACTTCATCATCATCATCGTCATCATCATCATCATCATCATCATCATCATCATCATCATCATCATCATCATCATCATCATCATCATCATCATCATCATCATCATCATCATTACCATCTTTATCATCATCATTGTCATCGTGATCGTCATCGCCATCGTCACCATCATCGTCATCATTCCCATCATCATCACCATGATCATCATCGTTTTAATCTTCATGAGCAGCACCATCATCAGCATCAACAACATCATCAACATCATCATGATCATGATCAAGATCATCCTCCTCCTCATCATCATCATAATCGTCATCGTCATCATACCCAGCATCCTCATCATCAGAATCATGCTCGGCATCCTCATCAGCCTAATCATGGTCATCTGTACCACCCTCACCCCCATCCTCATCCTCGTCATTATCCTCCGAATCATCATCGTCATCATCATCACCGTCACCACGTAATTAACAATCACCACATCATCACCATCACGATCATCATCATCATCATCATCATCATCACCATCATCATCATTATCATACGAATCATCATCATCATCATCAACATCATCATAAGCAGCATCAGGTTGATCATCGTCTTCATCCGTATCATCACCATCAACATCACGATCATCACCATCATCACCACCACCAGCATCGTCTTCAACATCATTGACATCACCATCATCATCATAATCACCTTCACCGTCCTCATATACGTCCCCCTCCTCCTCGCCATCCTCGTCCTCGTTCTCTCCCTCCTTGTCTTCCTCCTGTGCGGGGTGGGCGGCCCGCAGGAGGTTGAGTGGCACGACAAGCAGCAGCAGGTGGAGGAGGAAGAGGGAGGAGGAGGACGAAGAGGGAACAGACGAATACGATTCAGAGATAAGGGATGAGAATTCGTCGGCCCAACGGGTCAAAGGCGTGATAGGATCGTCTGTGAGAGGGTCAGAATGTACATCACTAGTTCGCGCACGCGCTTGGCTGTCCCTGGGCCAGCTGGAGGAACACTACCCCGTCAAGGTACGCAGCTCTCGGGCAAGTCGGGGTGCGGGTGTGGTCAAAGGGCCCTTCGCAGCGTTCCAGGAGCATTCCAAAGGAGCTACAAGAGAGCCCATGAGAGGCTCAGGAAAGGGGATCAATGGGTGGCAAGCGTCAAGATGCCCCCAGGACAGCCCCAAGACAACCCCGAGGTGGCCAAATATGGTCGAAGACAGCCCACAAGACACTTCCAGGAGGACGAAGTCTTCCACACGCCTACAGTGCTTGAACGGTTCGTGCTTTGTCGCCGTTCGCTTCCTGTGGGATAGTGAGGCGTCAAGATGGCTCCAAGATCGCCGAAGGTGGCTCCACGTGGTATGCAGAAGGGCTCGAAGATGGCTCTGACGACCCCCAAGAGTGGCCCAGGAGAGGCCCAACACAACACGAAGAGGGCTCCAAGAGCAGCCTAGAGATCCTCCAGAGCATGCAACGAGTGGTTGCATGCCCCAAGACGGCCCCTAAACAAGCCAAAGATACCCACAATACAGCCTCAAAGGGTCCAAAAATATTCCCGAGGTGGCCAAATACACGACGATCATTTCTAATGGTGCTCATTTCTAAGTGTGCTCGTTTCGAGGTGTTACTGGCCCCCCAGTGGCCAGGAAGAGGCCCAGGACGGAAGAATCAGAAAGGAAATGACCCTGGCCCCCCCCAACAAGAAAACCAAAGGACTCCCGAAGAATAAGACACGAACAGCGTGTACAGGGGAACAAAAAGTGACATAAACATAAAAACTCAGAGGTCCGCGCGGATTTCTCGGATCGGCGCTGGACCCCCTCCCTGACGCGCGGAGCGCGCCAGGGGCGGCGCTGGAGGCGCCGCCAGGGGGGTCCAGCGCGGATCCGAGAAATCCGCGCGGAGCTCCGAGTTGTTATGTTTATGCCATTGTCTGTTCCCCCAGTGCAGCTCCAGGCAGCCCTCACGAGACACTCCCAGGAGTCGGCGGTGGACAAACCTCCCTTTAGTAGACCTCCCCTCAGTGAAAACGGCCTGGGACCGAAGCCGACGGACCTGGACCCGCGAAAATGACGGCCGCGACGCCCAGTTCCTTAATCTCGACGTGTCAAGGTAGGAGGTCTATCCACCTCCGAAACAGACCCTCCCAGGAGGGCCCTCAGGATGGCTCCGGCAGAGGGCCCTGGCCCCCCGACAAAAAACCAAAGAGCTCCCGAAGAGTGGGACACGAACAGCGTGGAGCTCAGGGCAGCCCTCGAGAGACCCTCCCAGGAGGGCCCCCAGCATGGCTCCGGCAGAGGGCTCCGGCAGAGGGCTCCGACTGCCCCGTGGGGGAGCGGCCCCGGGAGGCGCCCAGCACTGCACGCCGAGGGCCCCAGGCCCGCGAGGGCGGCGGGAGGGGCCCCGGGAGCGAAGCATGGCATAAACACATATACAATCCCCCTCCTCCTCCTCCTCCTCCCTTCTCCTCCTCCTCCCTTCTCCTCCTCCTCCTCCTCCTCCTCCTGAGGACTGCCCCCAAGGCGCTCTCAGGAGGCAGAAGTTGCTCTACAGTTAACCCGCATAGCAAGGTTGCGCGATGAGGAGGCAAGGGCCCTGGGCGCCCATTTCGAAGCCTTCCGAGCGGGGGCGCGGCCAACGAAAGTGGCCAAGGATGGGCCGAGGAGGCAAAGATGTTAGGAGCACCCTTGGGAAGGTCGCCCATCCTTACTCTGCGGGTTGGCTGCAGTGCCCACGTGGCTTCGATGGTGCTCGCTCTCTCGCCTTCTCATGCCCTACGGGGCGAGACCTCAAGGTGGCTCCAGCATCGCCGAAGAGGGCCCCAAGTGGGGCCCACAAGGGCGCCACGTGGGCCCCCAAGACCCCAAAGAGCCCCCACGAGAAACCCAGCGCAGCTCGAAGAGGACCCCCAGGCGGCTCCAAAGTGGTCCAAGAGCGGGCACAGCCCCAAGACGCCTCCAGGAGGCCCACGTCTTTCAGAAACATGGAGCTGTTACATGAGTTTGGCTTTCTTGCCCTCCGATTTGCCACGGCTTCCAGAGAAGGCGTCCCCATGGGAGGCAACAAGACGGTGCGCCACTGCCACCAAACGGTTTCCCAATCGCCACGATCACACAAGCAGACGGCAACGGTGACATCATCTGGGCCGCCAGGATGCACGAAGCGGTGAATAAATAATGGGTGCGAGGACTCCGTGTCGTTCTGCGGACAAGGCGAAGGTAAGAATGAAGGAAAGAGAGAGGAAACGCATGGGGAAGAGGATGAGGAGGACGGAAGAGGAGGGGGAGGATTGGAGGAGGGACAAGCAGGAAGAGTCGAAACAGGAACGGATGGAGGAGGAGAAGCAGGACGAACCCAGCGGCGATGCACGATCTCCGAGCGGACCTACGAAAGGTACGTTGGCGTCGGCATCTCGAACCGCGCTTGTGCAATTGACTCAGGCAAGCCATAAACGCATGCTGTACCGATGCATCCTGCTATCTTGTCACCATTGGAGCGTTGAGGTACGTAGCCGCGCGCACTGCTATGATCCCGCCCCCTGGCCTCGCATTACAATCTCACTCATGGCACGTCCGAACTTAACAACATTGCAACAATGAAATCGTAGTGGCCCGCGAAATGGGCGAAGCAAATAAATCATGATGAGCCAGAGACCAGAGAATTGGGGTCAGAAGCAAGCCTTCAGCTTCCCCTCATCCTCGCACTTTTCTCCTCCATCTCCTCCTCATCACCCTCCTCTTCCTCCTTGCCATGAACGTTGGCATTCACATCCCTTCTCTCCCTCTTCCTCCTCACCATCCCTTCTCCTCCTCCCCCATCATCCTACCAAGCTTTCTCTCCGCCTTTCCCCGCCCTGGCTTTGTCTGCCCCCATCGAGGGACAGGCAGTACCAAAGCAAGCCGCAGGTTGAAGACGACCTGACCTCCATCCTTGCAGCTGCTGGGTTAATCTACAGCAGGAGTGCCTGGGAGCTAAGGCGAGAGCCGCAAGTTGAAACCGACAGACAAAACGCACGGCTGACCCTACGGACACGTCTGGTGGTGCGGCACGGGCGAGGTGCTTACGAGGACGAGGGATGGAGAGGAAGAAGGTGGAGGAGGATAGAGGGACAGGGGCAGAAGGACGAGGAGGGAGGGGGAGAAACAGGAGGAAAAGGAGGGCGAGAAGGAGGACAGGAAGGAGGAGGAAGAGGATGAGGAGGGGGGAGAGGGAACAACAGGAGGACGAGGTGGGAGGATGAGGATGAGGAGGAGGAGCAGGAGGAGGAGGAGGAGGAGGAGCATCAGCAGCAGCAGCAGCAGCAGCAGCAGGGCGACGACAACGTCCAGGGCAGGATCAGGAAGACGGCGAGGGAGAAGAGAGAAGGAGAGCATGGAGGGAGGAGGGCCAAGACGAGGAGGATGCGCGCCTTCGTCAGATGGATGTGAGGGTTCGGTCGGGGTCGCGGCGAAATGCACCTCGTCCGCGGAGGCGTCCTACCCGAGCTCACGCGCGCGGTCAAACTCCTCCACCTCCTCCTCCTCCTCATATTCTTCCTCCGCCTCCCCCTCCTTCTCCTCCTTCTCCTCCACCTCCTCCTCCTCCTCCTCCTTCTCCTCCTCCTCCACCTCATCCTCCTCTCGCCTGCTGCTGCTGCTGCTGCTGCGAACGTTGGGTTCGCGAGTCCGCCGACACCAATTCTGCCCCTCCACCACGTCTGGGGCCAGTGATGGAGGGGGGGTTAAAAAGTGCGAGGTTGCCAATCGCCAGGCAGCGGTGCATCCACGCGGAAGCACCCGCTATCCACCAGGACCGGGTGGTCCGCCTGTGCGGACCTGCCTCAAGTCCCAGGGCCCCAAGGGAGCCACCACCTGCCAGTCCCCACCCCGCCTCCTCCTCGCAGAGGGGGAGTGGTGCGAAAAAATCGGTTCCCCGAGGGCGGCGGCACCTCTTTTTCCTTCTCACCCCCTGCGCCAACATGTCCCCACGTCAGCTGCACGTCGTCGTCGAGTCATCAAGGGGCACAAGGGCGGAAGGGGGCGCGAGAAAAACAGCAAGGCAAGCGGGGCGCTCCGGCCGCGAGGCCATCGTGGCACCTCCGGGCAAGTCCTTTTCTTCCGTCCCTCCCCTCCTCCCTCGCTGCTCATCCCCTCTGCCCCTCCCCATGACAGCCCTGCGGTACAGAGAAGTAGCGGTGATAACTGCTGGGTGGGTATCGACACAAAAGGGATGGGCTGGGCGTGGCCGCGGCGGGCGTCTCCCTGGACAGGCGAGAACCAACGGCGACTGGGTTGGGCGTGCGCCGGCTGTTGAGCCTTCGATAATCGCGAGTCGCCACGCGAGCTCGCTCGGGCCTTGCTTCTTGCGGGGCGGCTGGAGTGGTGGAGGCCCGAGAGGATCGAAGTGAAACGCAGGCGGGCGATCGCACGGTTAAAATTGTCCCGGCAAAGCAACCTAACAGCGATGTGTAGGAGCATATCTGGAAGCATTCCCCTTAAGATTCAGATGAGAATCCAGTTGTAGAATTCTGCTGTTCTCGCAGTCGTAGGCGCATTCGCGATGACAGTCGCAGTGGCAACGGCAGTCACAGTCACAGCCTCAGCCTGCCTCAGCCTCAGCCTCAGCCTGCCTCAGCCTCAGCCTGCCTCAGCCTCAGCCTCAGCCTGCTTCAGCCTCAGCCTCCGTCTGCCTTCAGCCTCGGCGTCAGCCTCAGGCTGCCTCAGCCTCAGCCTGCATCAGCCTCAGCCTCAGCCTCAGCCTGCCTCAGCATCAGCCTGCCTCAGCCTCAGCCTCAGCCTGCCTCAGCCTCAGCCTCAGCCTGCTTCAGCCTCAGCCTCAGTCTGTTTAGCCTCGGCCTCAGCCTCAGCCTGCCTCATCCTCTGCCTGCCTCAGCCTCAGCATCAGCCTGCCTCAGCATTCAAAATGTGGCCCGGGAATGGAGTTCTGGGAACTCGAAGAACACGAAATGGCCTACAGTTGGCTCCGGGCATTCAAAATCATGCCCAGGAATGGACTTCTGGGAACTCGAAGACCACGAAGTGGCCTACAGTTGGCTCCGGGCATCCAAAATGTGGCCTGGGAGTGGAGTTCTGGGAACTCGAAGACCACGAAGTGGCCTACGGTTGGCTCCGGGCATCCAGCATGTGGCCCAGGAATGGACTTCTGGGAACTCGAAGACCACGAAGTGGCCTACAGTTGGCTCCGGGCATCCAAAATGTGGCCTGGGAATGGAGTTCTGGGAGCGCCAAGAGCGATTTTGCGAGGATGTCCAAGGCGATTTGGGCTTCGGCGGCAGCCGCCCCGGGTCCCGCCCCGACCCCCCTGAGGAGTCATGATGCTTTCTTTTGACACCACTAGAAACCTATCAGTCTTCGCTGTTAGGTAAAAATGCACTTATGCGACAGCGGTCGGCTCGCGCGCGACGACATGTGAAGTTGACATCCACCAGCCCTCTGGGCGTTGCTGGGCGAAATGCATTCTGCGCTGGCGAGTTCCTTTCCGCCCATCGAATCCCAGCCCCCCCGACCCTAGACGGTGAGGCGCGGCGGCAGCGCGGAAATTGATGGCGAAGAAAATGGTAAGCTGCCTTCGGGTTCCTGTCAGCTTGCTCTTTTCATGCAGTTGGGTTGCTCTTTTCGGTTCCTAAAGGTTTCCGGTGGCCCCGTCGCCGTCTTCCTTGGCTGGTGAGGGAAACTTGGCAGCGTCAGGGGTGGAGCGCGCGACAGGAACATCTAGTGTTCGGATTGCGGATGTACTGTACAAGTCGGCGTGTGGACTGGGCGCGGGGCACATGCGCAGTCGTGACCGCATCGTGCTGTGAACTGTAGGCTTGCCAGCTGAAAAAGAGATGCCGTCGCGTTGTGTTTGTTGGGGGGAGGGCACATCGGAGAAGAAAAGGAAGGTGGACCGTGCGACCGCGCGCTGGGCAAGCCTATGCCCTGCACCAGGTATCTGGTGAGATGTGTCGATGCCTGATTATGCGAAGCGCACTATGCGAAGCGCATTAAGAGAGGAGGCGTGTGGCGTGAAGAGAAAGAGAAACATGAAAAGAAAGAGGGGAATGAGGATGAGGCTTCCTCCATGCAGGCTGCCTGCCGGGACTTGTCTGGCAGGTTCGCTATCGCTGACTGTGGGAACGCCGACTCTGCTGCCCCCCGCCCCATCCCGATATCACCTCCCCCTCCTCCTCTGGCAACAGTGGCCTGCGCCGGCGAGGTTGCGGCGAGCTGTTCGCTGCGCCGTCAGTGCCGCGAGGTCTCCCCCCCCCAACTGATCACGCCGTGCCGCCTCCACCGCCGCGTCAAGGGGGGGGAGGAGAAGGAAGAGGAGGGAAAGCAGAGCAAACATCGAACAAGTGGGAGGGCAGGCAGTAGGGGAAGGCTGGGGAAGACCACGCTCAGAGAGCGGGGTGGGCCTTGGTGTCCTGGCGGGCGCCCACGGTGACCGCGTTGCCGCCGATCTTCATGCCATTGCACCGGCCAATGGCGAGCTTCGCGGCGCGCTCGGCGCGGTACTGGACGCAGCCATAGCCGAGGGCATGGCCCCGTGGGTCTGTGGCAATGTCGCAGGTGACGCTAATGCCGCACAAGCTGAAGGTGGCTCCCAGGGCCTCCTTGGGCGGACCGTAGCCGGCAGTGGTCGTGTTCGGGACGTGGACTGTGAAAGGCGGCAGGGGGGCTCTGGCGCCATCGGCCTCCGCGAGGCCGCGCGCGCCAGTAGGTGGCCCCAGCTGCTGTCGGCCAGCGGCGGCGGCGGCAGCGCTGTCGGTGCTGTCGCCGTCGTAGTCCTCGGTGGTGCCCTGGGGCTCTGTGTCGATGCTCGCCTGGCAGGCTCCCTGGCGCTTGCGGTCTGTTGCCCTGCTCGAAGCCTACCTCGCTGGTCGGCGGGTACGCCACGGCAGGGCGAGGCGGAATGTGGGGGAAGAACTGTGGCGCATCCTTCCTGAGCTGCGGCCAGTACCCCAGCGGTGCTGCAGGGCTGAGGTTGTGCCCGTCGTTCTTGGCGTTGCCGTTGTCGGTGTTGGTGCTGGCGTCGCTGTGGCCGCGGGCGCCGCCACGCGCGTGCCTTGCGGCTGCCTCTGCGGCGAAGTGGCGCTGGCGGCGCGCCGCGCGCCTGGCCGCGGAGGGCCCCAGCGCGGCGATCCCCCAGGTGCGGAGGTCGCTGCGCCGCCACGCCTTCGGGCGGCCCCCCGTGTGGCCGCCGTTCGACTCCCGGCGATGTCGGCGTTGTCGGCGTCGGGGGCGCAGGGCATGAGTAGGGGGCCACATGCGAACCCCACCCTACCCCTCAGAAATCGTGGGGGGTAGGGGTAGGGTTCGCATGTGGCCCCCTAATGAGAAGAAAACTAACTATACGGAACGACGAGTCATATGCGGGGAAAGGGCACGCAAGAGAGGGATGTGAGAGAGGGCTCCCGCGGGCGAAGGTGCGGCAGGCGCCGCGCCTGGGCGCGGCCGCGGTCGCCCCGTGCGATGGATGGGGGGGGCGGTCTGGGCCCCGCGCCCCTCTCTCCCCCTCCTCCTCCTCCTCCTCCTCCTCCTCCTCCTCCTCCTCCTCCTCCTCCTCCTACTCCTCCTACTCCTCCTCCTCCTCCTCCTCCTCTCCTCCTCCTCCCTCCTCCTCCTCCTCCTCCTCCTCCTCCTCCTCCTCCTCCTCTGTTCTCCTCCCTCCTCCTCTGTTCCTCCTCCTCCTCCTCCTCCTCCATCTGGTCCTAGTCCTCGCAGTTGCAGCGAGGTCTGCCTCTGCTGCCGCGACGCCGACCGGCCGTGCGGGCCTCCGCGCCGGAGGGCCATCCCGACGCACTCCTCGAGCTGCGCCCTGAGCGCGTCGAGCGCCTCCACGGAGGAGCACTCCACCGGAGCTGCGCCTCCAGCACAGAAGCAAGCACGTGGAGGAGGCGTTCCACCGGAGGGCGAAGCAGGGGATACCATCGGCAGCCGGGGCGGCGCCGCTGGAGGACAAAAGGGCAAGAAGGAATGTCCAGAAGAAGAGTCAGGGCACTTGCGCACAGGACTCTGCGGCAGCACTCTGGCGCAAGGGACCACCCCCTGAAACGACAACGTGGGCCTCGCCACCTCGAGCGTCCGTGGCGAGGGCCCTGGGTTGTCCTGCATCGCGTCTGACGCCGGTGCTGCGGAGGTCGAAGCGGCAGGGGACGGCGCATGTGGCGCCTGGGCCGACCTGACCGACGAAGAGTGCTTCGGCTGCGACATCAGCGGTCCCAACTTTCCGGGCGACGCGCTCGACCTGCCGCGTTCGAGCTGCTCACGAGCTGCTCGATGAGCGCGCTCGAGCTGCTCAGGCTCGTCAGGGCTGCTCAAGAGCGCGTTCGAGGACGCGCCGCAGAGAGCAGCGGTGCAGGCGGCGGCGCGCGAGGCCCTCTCCAGGTCTGTCGGCTGCGGGCGCGGCGCGGCGCAGAGTCTCGCTCTGGGGATGTCAGCGTCCCCGCGCCTGGGCTCGGCTGCGAAGGCCGGGGACTCCACCCCGAGGCCCGGACGGCCCGAGGGGGGGGGTGGCAGGCGCGGTGGCCCTGGGTGGCTCGCCGGCCCGACGCCTGGCCCCATGGGGCTGGCCTGTCGTAACGCTCCCCGCTGAGCGGGCCCGCCCGAGACGGGGCGTAGACTGGCGCAGACTCTGCCTTTACTCGTTCGCCTCGTCCACCTCGCCCTCCTTCTCCCCATCTGCCTGCTCCTCATCGTCATCATGCCCCTCCTCGCCAGAAGCCCCTGGGCCACCTCCTCGGGGCCTGCAGGACCACATAGAGCCCCTGGGAACTCAGATGCACACCCCACCTCCGCCGCCTCCGCCCTGAGGAGCAGGAGGATTGAGGATGAGCCCGACGAGGACAGCGACGAGGACGAGGATGGCGATGACGAGGACAACGAGGCGGCATGGAGGCGCGCGGCGGGGGCCTCCTGGGCCATCGTGGGGTGCCGCCTGGGGCCCCCGAGTCTCCTGGATCCCCTCTTGGGGGGCGCACCCTGGGCGCGCCTCACGTGGGCGCCGCCTCGGGGGCCGCGCCTCGGGCACCGCCCCGGGAGCCCTCTCGAGGACCTCGCCGCCGCTGCCGCTGCCGCTGTCGCCGACGTCGCCAGCGCCGCGGTCGCCGTGGCCGCCGCCGCCGCTGCCGCCATCGCCGCCGCCGCCGCCGCGGTCGCCGTGGCCACCACTGCCGCAGACGTTGCTCTGATGCCGCCGACGCCGCCGCCGACGTGGTCGCTGCCGCCGTGGTCGCCGTCGCCGCCGCCTGCCGCGGAGCGCGGACGAGCGCCGGAGCCGCCGACGCGGGTGCGGATAACGAGTCCTGCCCGAACGGCCACACGCGCCCCTGCTGCAGCGTCAGCCGGCGGGGGGGCAGCGCGGCGTGCGCCGCGGCGGCGCTGGGCCCTGAAGGGGCTGCATGGGGGCGCCGTCGTTGTCGCTGCCGCAGTCGCCGCCGCCGCCGCTGCCCGCCGCCTCCTCCCCTGCGCCTCGTCTCGCCCTGGGCCTCGACGCCCTCGCCGCCACCGTGCTCGTCCTCGTCCTCGCCGCCGTCGCCGCCGTCGGCGATGCCGCCGCCGCCACCTCCGCCACCCGTCCCCGTCGCCGTCGCCGCCACCACCACCGTCCTCGTCCTCGCCGCCGTCGACGCCGCCGTCGGCGATGCCGCCGCCGCCACAGCCACCGTCACCGCCGCCGTCGCCGCCGCCGCCGCCGTCGTCATCGTCGGCGTCGTCGTCGGCCGTCGTCGCTCTCCCTGGGCCTGGCAGGAGCACCGCAGCGGCCGTCGCCGCGAGGGCGCCGGGGCCCGCTGGGCGCCGCGCGGGCTTCATTTTGGGGCGCGGCTGGGGCGTCGCCGCCGCCGCCCGCGGCCCTCTGACGCGGAGACGGCTGCGCAGAGGCCCTGAGGACACCGTGCAACTGCAAGAGCGACGGCGAGGACGGCGGCGACGCAGACGACGGCGACGCCGGCGAGGGCGAGGCGGGCAAGAAGGGAGAAGAGAGAGAAGGACGAAAACGAGGTTGTTGAGGGGGCTGAGCGAGAGCTCTCGCTCAGCCCCCTCAACAACCTCGTTTTCGTCCTTCTCGCCCTAGGAGGTGTAAGGAGGAGGAGGAGGAGGAGGAGGAGGAGGAGGTGTAAGGAGGAGGAGGACGACGACGAGGAAGAGGAGAGGAAGAAAAGGACGAGGGATAAGGGGAGATAGAGGCCCCGAGGCCTACAAGGGCCAAAACGCATTCAAAACTTCGGCACTAGAACCTCGATTCTCGCTCCCCGATCGGCGACGGCGACGACGACAACCGCCCCCAATGTGATCCAAAGTCTGTTAAACATCGGTCGAAATGCCGTTCCAAGGGGGGTCATGCTGGCAAACTTATCTGGACCGATCTGTGACGGACCTGGGATCCGCCAAAACCGAGACCAGAGAAGCAATAGCGAGCGTGGGCAAGCAGTAGGCTCCTGCACCTCGATGTGCAATGTATGTGTGTGTGTGTGGTGCCACCCGTTCAGCGCCATGGTTACACTATAATCGGGGCAACTTACGCGGTACAATTAAAGTGGTACAACATGAGCGACGATCGAACAACGGGCTTTACGTGAGATGACATAGCGACCTTACGCCTCAGCAGCCGCCCGGTGGGCCTCCGCCGCCCTCCCGACGCCTTCCGCCGAGGAAGAGATGGCAACTCCTCCGGTCCTGGAAGGCAAGCCCTTGCTGGACCGCCTAACATTTCTATACATATTTATATATATATATGTGTGTGCAAGCACACCTACACATACGCATGCATGTATGTATGATTGCATAGAGTCGTGTGTATGTATGTATGTATGTATGTATGTATGTATGTATGTATGTATGTATGGATGCATGCATGCATGCATGTATGTATGTATGTATGTATGTATGTATGTATATATGTTTGTATGTATGCATGCATGTATGCATGCATGCATGCATGCATGTATGTATGTATGTACGCATGGATGTCTGTCTGTCTGTCTGGCTGTCTGTCTGTCTGTCTGTCTGTATGTATGTATGTATGTATGTGTGTATGTGTGTATGTGTGTATGTGTGTATGGATGTGTGTATGTATGTATGTATGTATGTATGTATGTATGTATGAATGTATGTATGAATGTATGTATGTATGCATGTATGTATGTATGTATGTATGTATGTATGCATATATGTATGTATGTATGTATGTATGTGTGTGTGTGTATGTATGTATGTATGTATGTATGTATGTATGTATGTATGTATGTATGTAGGTGTGTTTGTTTGTTTGTGTGTTTGTATGTGTTGGTTGCGTTTTTATTTGTTTGTGTGGTTGTATGTTTGTATGCATGCATGCATGCATGCATGCATGCATATATGTATGTATGTATGTATGCCTGTCTGTCTGTCTGTATGTATGTATTTATGTGTGTATGTCTTATAGATGCATGCATACCTGCATGTATTATGTATGTATGTCAGTCTGTATGTAAGTGTGTAGGTAGGTAGGCATGTATGTATGTATGCATGTATGTATGTATCCAAGTATGGGTGTATATATATGATTGTATGTGTTGGTTGCGTGCTTATATGTTTGTGTGTTTGTATGTTTGTATGCATGCATGCATGCATGCATGTATGTATGTCTGTCTGTCTGTCTGTCTGTCTGTCTGTCTGTCTGTATGTACGTATGTATGTATTTATGTGTGCATGTCTTATAGATGCATGCATACCTGCATGTCTTATGTATGTATGTCAGTCTGTATGTAAGTATGCAGGTAGGTAGGTAGGTAGGTAGGTATGTATGTATCTATGTATGGGTGTATATATATGCTCTCATATATACCTGGTGCTCTTCCTCGACGCTCTCCCCGCCCTCCGACCCGTGGACCTCAGCTGCAGCTGCTCCCTCGCGCGGCCACCGGGCGTGGCGGCCCTGCTGCTCGGAGCGGCCCCCGCGTCCTGGGCGCCGCCGCCGCCGCCGCCTATCGGCAGCCCTCGCGGGGCCCTCGGCGGCCTTCGCTCGTGGGCCGACCGGCGGCCCTCGGAGGCCACCAGCGGCCCTCGCCACGCGGCGGCGGCGTTGTCTTCGTCTTCGGCGTCGGAGTCGCCGTCGACGGCGTCGTCGAGGCCGTCGTCGTCGCCGCCGCCAGGGCACGGAGGCAGCGTCGCAACAATTGCGGCAGAGGCCCCAGCAAAGAAGCTCGTTTGCCAAGTGATGCGCCGGTTCACCCGGAGAGTGCCCGTCGTCGGCGTCGTCGGTGTGGCCTTCGCGGGCCTCCAGCGGCCCTCGGCGACTCCCCGAGGCATCGGTGTCGGCGGCGTCATCGTCGACGCCGTCGTCGGTTAGACGATCTCCTCCGGCAAGGTTAGCCTTTTCGTCCTCCTCCTCCTCCTCCTCCTCCTCCTCCTCCTCCTCATTATCATTATTCTCCTTCTCCTCCTCCCCCTCCTACCCCCCTGCTCATTCTCGTCGTCGTCACGCTGGTCATCGCTGTCGTCGCCGCACCGCCGAACACTTCAGAGCATCGCCCAAGAACCTCCGCCAAGAATCTCGGGGAACTGCCGAGAACACCCGAGCGCCTTCCGAGAACCCGGGCCACCTACGCGCCTCGCCCCCCGCGCGAAAGGATCGCTCCTCCGGGGCGACGGCGACGACGGCGACGAGGACGACGGCGCCGACGACGCCGACGTCGACGACGCGTGCCACCCACTGCTGCCATGGGCCGCCGAGGGTCGCTGGAGGCATCCAGACTTACCCCGACTCCTCTGGAGGCCTTCGAGTGGAGGCCCCCCCCCCCGGCGGCGAGCTGGGGCTTGCTGTGGCTTGCTCGGGGCCCCTGCTCCTCCTCCTCCTCCTCCTCCTCCTCCTCCTCTTCCTACTCCTCCTCCTCCTTCCTTCACCTCCTCCTCGTCCTCCTCCTCCTCCTCCTCCTTCACTTCCTCTTCCTCTTCCTCCTCCTCCTCCTCCTCCTCCTCCAGAAGGAACGAACAGAAGCATAACCTGTCGGAGGTCCACGCGGACTGCTCGGAGATGGGCGCTGGGCCCTTCCTCCCAGGCGCGCGCGCCGCCGGCGCAAGACGGCCCGCGCCAGCGCCAAGCCGCAAGGGGGGGGGGGGTCCGGCGCAGGCTCAGGACTTGGCGGCGGGCGAGGGGGGGAAGTGAGAAGGAGAAGGCCTTCTCAGAAGGCGGCGGGACTTCTCAGAAGCCCTCGCGGCCTTCTGAGGAGTCTCTTCTGTCTTCGGGGGAGGCTCAGGAGACTTCTCAGAAGGCCGCGGAGCTTCCGAGACTTCTGAGAGGGCCCGCCCCTTCTCAATTCCCCCCCTCCCTCGCCGCCGAAGGGAATCTGCGCTGGGATGATCGGTGCTCACGTCTGTCCGTTCATCTCTCTCCTGTTCGAGCCTCGGCCCCATGGAGTCAAGAAGCTCCCGCGCGTTTGCAGTCCGGTGTTGCCTTCACTGTGGCTGCAGTGAGGGCTTCGAGTTCGACAGGAGGACGAGTCGAATCGGCAGTACGAGTACACAACAGCTACGAATAAAATAAGCGGGTGTGAAACAAGTTCGGCATGTATACATTACGAAGAACATGCACGAATGAAACGAAGACATTCGAATGCGCATCCTACGTGCGAGCATGCGAAACTACAGATGTGGGAAGCGTACCCAAAATACGAATGCGCATCGCAAGTCTGAAAAAAACAACGAAACTACGGACACACGGATATAGTTGATTCGTTTAGCACTTTATCTTACAACTTTTACGCGGAGCTGCTCGAGCCATACGTGTTCCCTAGTCATTTTACACTCGCACTTAAGATTCGTCCTGTATTCATTTTTTACGTACATGTCTGATTCCGTACTGGCATACCAATATGCACGGCTGGGAACTTATCACTCTGGACGCATCTGGAGGTACAACACAGACGAAGAAACGCCAAATATCGGCTGCGCGCGGGGGGGGGAAGTGAGAAGGAGAAGGCCTTCTCAGAAGGCTCGGAAGAACCCCAGCCTTCTGAGAAGTTTTCTGAGCCATCCCCGAGGGCAGGGCAAAAACTTCTCAGAAGGCGCGAGGGCTTCTGAGGAGTCCCGCCGCCTTCTGAGAGGGCCTTCTCATTCTCACTTCCCCCCCTCGCTCGCGGCCGACAAAAGGTCGTCCCTGAGATCCGACGCTGCGAAGACAAGCGCATCCAGAAATAGCACGGCCGGAGGCCTCAGCCCCCATCTCCCTGCGGCATCTCTCACCCCGATCCCCCGACGTCATGACTTTGTTCACAGCGTCGCCCCCCAAAGGTTTCGACCCCTTCCTCGGGGCCAACTTCTCATCCCCGGTTCTTTTCTGACGACCCCGAGGCCCGGCAAGGGCCACCAGAGGCCAGACAAAAAGGAGAAGAGCTCCCGTCGCGATTGTTTGTCAGGACCCGAAGGGGGTACAGTCGGGGCGTTGCCCTAAGGAACCCTAAATGAGGAACGAGGCCCTTTTGGTTCCATAAGCGAAACTTTGATTCCCCATCAAAAATCGGAAGAAAACCTAGGGCAAACTGCGAAACAATGAAGGAACACGGAGCCCCTCCCCAACGAAAAGGGCCCCTTCTTCAGCGCCCCGACTGTATGGGGAGCCAGGTCGGCCCGTGCTGGCCCCGGGCCCGAGGCCTCGGGGCCTCGGGGCCCCAGGCATGCTCGCGCCGTCCACAACCAAAAAGCACGACGGGAGCTCTTCGCCGCCGCCGTCGGCGCCTCG
The DNA here is from genome assembly GCA_963575745.1 of Prorocentrum cordatum. Taxonomy (NCBI): domain Eukaryota; class Dinophyceae; order Prorocentrales; family Prorocentraceae; genus Prorocentrum; species Prorocentrum cordatum. The sequence goes on from CAUYUJ010010757.1 coordinate 189,906, forward strand.
GGGTGACTACCTGCCGGACCACCCCAACCCAAGCCGAAGACCCGAATTGGACCCGAATTTCGGGTTCGGGGGGGGGGTACGGACACCATGTGTTTTTGCAACGTTCTCCGACCCCCCCCCCCAGTGGAACTGGAAGGCAAATTGAGGGCTTCGGGTTGGGTTGGGGTGGTTTGGTAGGTGGTGACTGGGGGCCCTCGCTGGGCCCCGGGGCCGCCAGACACGCCTCGGGACGAAGAGCCGGTCCTCGCTGGCTGGGGTCCACGGACGCCTGGGGTCCACTCGGGGGCGGCAAAGGGGGGGTGTCCAAAAGGGGGGGGTGCAAATCATGACCGGCGGCATGTGCGCGGCCCAGCGGGGGGCCAGGGACGTAATGAAATAAGAAGAGGCGCCATGAAATCTGGGGAAATATCATGGCCCCCGCCATGATATCCACCCCCCCCTAGTCATCACCCCCCTCTTTTCCGCCCCCGATCCACGTGCAAAAAAGCACGGAGGTCTGTCGCCGGCTTCGGCCTCCGGGGGCCGGGCGAGCGCGCGCCGCGGGAAAGACGGAGGACCTTCTTGAGCCGGCCATGTGCTCCCACGGCCGGCTACTGGGATGAAGAATCCAGCAGAGTCCAAAAGTGCTCAGACATAGGCACAGAGGAGCACGACAAATCGTCGCCAGACTACCTCTTGACTGCTCTCGGATGTCTCCTGCTCCTGAAAGGGGACGTGCCCGACTTGATGGCAACGCTCCTGGGTCTCAGGGGAGGCGCCCCCCCCCTCCCCGCCCGCCTTCCCCTGCCCCCCTTGAGGCGCGCCGCCGAGTGGCCGGGGCCCTTACGGGGGAAGAGGGGGAGCCCGCCCCGTCTGGCGTCCCCAAGGCACGTCGCCGATTCGTTTGAGCAGGGACCGACCGTCGCGGCATTCCCATGTAGGCCTTCCAGGAGGCGTGTTCCCAGAGCAACAGGGAATGTTCACAGCAGGAATTCGCGCTCTGATAGAACAACATATTCCTAGAGCAAGCGAGAACGTTCGCATGACAGGAGCAGTGCTCCTATAGAACACAGAACCACTGGACTACAACGAGACTGTCGCAGCCAGAAACATGATGAAGGCTCTTCGTGCAGACCACCAAATCCTTAGAATATGCTCTGGTGGGCCTACAGGCACGTCAGGGCGCTTGGCCACTGCTCGAGCCTCGTGGCGGTCGTGGTCCTCCGTGCGCTCGCTGGGCCATAGCTCGAGTCTCCGTCGGCAGCTCGGGACGATCCGGGCACCCCGGGTGGACCAGAAAACAAACGACACCGCCTCACCTTCGGCCCCACGGGGCTCAGCGTACACCCGCAAATCCTTCGTGGGTTTGGGCGTGGTGCACGCCACGGCCCCCGATGGGCCGCAGCGCCACACGGAGCGCCGCAGGCGGCGTGGCGTCGCTTGAGCTCTGGTCGACCAGGAACGCTCTGGGCGAGGGGCTGGCCATCGCTCGGACGTCCATTTCCTGTTTTTTGTCGGTTTCGTGCGTGGTTTTTCGCCAAATGGTCGAGGATGCTCCTCTAAGGTGCTCGCCGAGAAAAAAATGCACACGTCCGAGCGATGCCGAGGGGGCGTCCTACAACCCCCAAAACTCTCCACTCGCTCACCACGCTCTGTGGCCACCGCACACCGCTTAGGGGGCTCCCGCGCGCTCCTCCTCGCGCTCCCCCGCGCGCCGGGCGCCGGGCGCGGCGTCGCCCCGGCGGGGGCCGCCGCCGCGGAGCGGCGCCGCGGGCCGCCGCTCGTCGCCGTCGCCGCGCAGCGCGGCCTGCGTGCGCGGCGGCGCGCTCGCGAGCGGTGTTCGCCGTCGGCGGGCGGCGGCGCCGCCGATCGGTTGCGGCTGCGGCGGCGGCGGCCTGGGCGGCGGCCCTCGGGGTCGGCGGCGTCGTGGTCGTCGTCCGCGGTGGCGGCGTCGGCGGCGTCGGCGCGGTCGTGATCGTCGGAGCGGCCGCCACCGCCGGAGTCGCGCCTCGCCTCCCTCTCCTCCCTCTCCTTCCCTGCTCTTCGCTCCTCGCTCCTCGCTCCTCGCTCCTCGCTCCTCGATCCTCGATCCTCCTCCTCCTCCTCCTCCACCTCCTCCTCCTCCTCCACCTCAGTCCCCGCCCCAGTGCCCCAGGTCGATACTGTGCTCGTGATGCAGCTCTGCCTTGTCCCCGTCTTCATGTCTTCTCCGCCTTCGCCTTCCCCTCCTCCTCCTCCTCCTCCTCCTCCTCCTCCTCCTCCTTCTCCTCCTCCTCCTCCTCCCTCCTCCTCCTCCCTCCTCCTCCTCGCCCAGCTACCTCCATCCCCATCCTCTTCTCTTTCTCCGCCGCCGATCCTCCTCCCTCATTCCCTCTTCTCTTCTCTCCTCTCCTCTATACGATTGCCCTCCTCTCCCGCCTCCTCATCTCCGTTCCTCCTCTCCCCTACCCCGCCCTGCTTCGAATATTATTCCATTCCCCATCTCCCGCCTCTCACCCTCATCTTCCTGGTGTCACCCCTCCCCTGCCACTTCCTCCAGTTCTCCCTCCCCTTCTTCCGTATCTCCTCCATCTCTATCTCTCTCTTCTCCCCCTCCTCCTCCCCCTCCTCGTCGTCCTCCTCCTCCTCCTCCTCCTCCTCCTCCTCCTCCCCCTCCTCCTCCCCCTCCTCCTCCTCTTCCTCCTTCCTCCTCCCCCTCCTCCTCTTCCTCCTTCTCCTCCTCCCGATCTGTCCGACGCCCTGTGCGGCCAGGACTGGGGGCCGCGCCCGAACCCAATCGGAGGAGGACACGGGAGAAGAGGAGGGCAAGAAGGACGGGGAGGGTCAGATTTGAGCAGGGACCGACCGTCCTGGCATTCCTGTAGTCCTACCCCGAAATGTTCTTAGAACCCCTAAATGTTCGAATAATGCAAACAAGGTTCTTAGAACATAAACCCGATGCGATAAAGTAAGACGGACTCCGCCAGACATGTTCTAAGAACATTTCGTGAAAACCACAAGAGAAACTTAGAACATGGTTTGGTAGGCCTCTAGGCGAGCCAGGACGCTCCGCCACTGCTTGAACGAGGAAGACATAACAAGCACACAACGAGGACTACTGGTGTACAGGATGTTTGGGCATAAGTTCCGGTGATCTTAGGCTTCGTACGTAAGTCGCTCAGTGATACCAATACCCCCAGGGTCCACCGGATAATGAGCAAGGATACACGGAGGAAGAAGAGGAGGACAAGAAGGAAGGAGATGGCAAGATACTACGAGGAATCTAGATAACAGACACACGATGAGGAACACTGGCACCGCGGGTTGGTAACGTGTCGACCCTAGCGCTGTTTCCTGCCACCGCGGGGATCGTTCCACTTTGAACGATCGACCGTTTCCGAAACGTCAGATCGTTGCGTTCAACGTCGAACGCCGGCGGCGGGGTGGCCGCCAGTCGACACAACGCGAGCCGAGCGTAGATGAAATGCTGGGGCGCGTTATGTGATGCAGGGCTGCCACACCACAATGCATATGGGATCAAGCCCACCCCACCCGCTGGATGGGTACGCTTGTGGGACTCGCAAAGGCCTTGCAGCTGGAATCGCTCCCCCCCTCATGTAGCCGTGGCCCTGTGGGCGTGGCGTGGAAAAGGGTGCAGGTGCTCCCACCCCGCCTGTGGGTGCGGCTCGTGGTCGTCGTCGTCGTCGTCGTTGTCGTCGGGGTCGTTTTCCGTCGTCGTCGGGGTCGTTTTCCGTCGTCGTCGTCGTCGTCGTCGTCGTCGCCGTCGTCAATGTCTTCCGTCGGCGTCGGTGTCGTCGTCGTCTTCCGTCTGCGTCGGCGTCTTCGTCGTCGTCGGCGTCGGCGTCGGCGTCGTCGGCGTCGGCGTCGGCGTCTGAGCTTCGTCGTCGTCGTCGTCGCCGCCGCCGCCGCCAGTCGTCGTCGTCGCCGTCCCCCTCAGTCCCATCACGGGGGGGCCCGTGAATCACTGGGACCCTTCCCATCTGGGGAGGGGGGAGTGGGGTGGCTGTTTATCCTCGACCCAAGATCATCTATTTCCGCTGACCGTAGGCTTCGTCAATCAGGCGCGCCATGATGCCAGTGCTCCTGGGACCACCAGAGGATGAATACCCTCGGTGTGGCACCTGGCGGCAGGCCAGCCTCCAGCTTGATGCGCCGTCTGTAAATGAAGGGAAAAGGTAGTGGGAAGTGGAGCCGACGTGATGTGGTGGGAAAGAGGCGAATGAGAAGAGGGGACGATAAGGAGGATGAGTAGGAGGAGGAGGAGGAAGAGGGGTGGACGAAGAGGAAGAAGAGGGGTGGGAGGAAAGAGAGAACGAGAAAGAGAAGGGGATGGCCGGGAGGGAATTCGCTCTGCGGGAAGGAGGACGGCGAGGATGTGGAGGAGGATGTAGAAGACGACAGGGAGCAGCAAGAGGAATACGCCTCGCAGCTCCTTCCCCACAGCGGGGAAACGAAGAGCAGGGCAATCCCAGACCCCCGACGTCATGACGTCGACCCCCAGAGGTCTCGACCCATTCCCCGGGACCAGATTCTCACCCTAAATCATTGTTTACTGTCCCGAGGCCCGATGAGGGCCCCCAGAGGTCCAACAAAGATGCACAACATCCCGTCGCGATCTTTTGTTTTGCCTCGAGGCGCCCAGGATGAGGACGAGGGCGAGCTGCAGTCAGCCTGACGTCGGGCCTGTCCTCCTCCAGGGGCATTTTTTGGGACGAACAACTAAAAAGTATACTCAACCCAGATGATACTAAAAATGCTGAAACAATAGTCCCCAGACTATGTTTTTTGATTTTTTTAACAAAAAATTATCCCGGCAAAGCAACCTAACAGCGATGTGTAGAAGCATATCTGAAAGCATTCCCCTTAAGATTCAGATGAAAATCCAGTTGTCGAATTCTGCTGTTCTCGCAGTCGTAGTCGCATTCGCGATGACAGTCGCAGCGGCAACGGCAGTCGCAGTCACAGCCTCAGCCTCAGCCTGCCTCCTCCTCCTCCTCTTTCTCCTGCTCCTCCTCCTCTTTCTCCTGCTCCTCCTCCTCCTCCTCCTCCTCCTCCTCCTCCTCTTCCTCCTGCTCGTCCTCGTTCTCGTCCTCCTCGTCTTGCTCGTCCTCCTCCTCCTGGTGTTCCTCCTCCTCCTCCTCCTCCTCCTCCTCCTCCTGGTGGTCCTCGTTCTCCTCCTCCTGGTGCTCTCCCCCCCCCTCCTCCTCCTCGTCCTCCTCCTCCTCCTCCTCCTCGTCCTCCTCCTCCTCCTCCTCCTCCTCCTCCTCCTCCTCCTCCTCCTCCTCCTGGTAGTCCTCCTCCCCTCCTCCTCCTCCTCCTCCTCCTCCTCCTCTTCCTGGTCGTCCTCGTTCTCGTCCTCCTCCTCCTCCTCCTCCCTCCTCCTCCTCCCTCCTCCTCCTCCTCCTCCTCCTCCTCCTCCTCCTGGTGGTCCTCGTTCTCCTCCTCCTGGTACTCTCCCCCCCCCTCCTCCTCCTCCCCCTCCTCCTCCTCCTCCTCGTCCTCGTCCTCCTCCTCCTCCTCCTCCTCTTCCTCCTCCTCCTCCTCCTCCTCCTCCTCCTCCTCCTGGTACTCCTCCCCCTCCCCTCCTCCTCCTCCTCCTCCTCCTCCTTCCTGGTCGTCCTCCTCCTCCTGGTCGTCCTCCTCCTCCTGCTCGTCCTCCTCCTCCTCCTGCTCGTCCTTCTTCTCCTGCTCCTCCTGCTCCTCGTCCTGCTCCTGCTCGTCCTCGTCCTCCTGGTCTTGCTCGTCCTCCTCCTCGTCGTGCTCTTGCCCCTGCTGAAAATGTGGCCCAGGAATCGGAGTTCTGGGAAGTCGAAAGCACGAAGTTGCCTACAGTTCGCTACGGGCATTCAAAATGTGGCCCGGGAATGGAGTTCTGGGAACTCGAAGAGCACGAAGTGGCCTACAGTTGGCTCCGGGCATTCAAAATGTGGCCCGGGAATGGAGTTCTGGGAACTCGAAGAGCACGAAGTGGCCTACAGTTGGCTCCGGGCATCCAAAATGTGGCCCGGGAATGGAGTTCTGGGAAATCGAAGAGCACGAAGTGGCCTACAGTTGGCTCCGGGCATCCAAAATGTGGCCCGGGAATGGCGTTCTGGGATGTCGAAGAGCACGAAGTGTGTGACTGTTGCATCCGGCCCCCCAGAATGTGGCCTGGGAATGGAGTTCTGGGAAGGCGAAGAGCACGAAGTGTGTGACTGTTGGTGAAAAACGAGCCCGGCTCATGCCGCCCGGAAACGCCCCAACACCTGCCCGGACCCCCCTGTGGAGTGATCTGTGAGCTCTTTTGACACTACTAGAAACCTATCAGTCTTCGCTGTTAGGTAAAAAACTATTTTTGAATATTCCTCCTGTAGAGGGACAGACCCGACTTCAAAGTCAGCCGCCGCCGAGGGCCGCCGCCGAGGGCCCCCGCCCGCGCGCCGCCCGCGGCCCGCCTCGCCCAGCTGCAGCAGCAGCGCCGCCGCCGGGGACCCCGGCGGGCCCCTCGCGGACGCCTCGCGGCGGGCCCCGGGCGGTGCGCGCCGCCGACGCCGCCGGCGTCGGCGGACGTCGATCGCCAGCGGCCCGTCGGCGTCGGCGTCGTCGGCGTCATCGTCGGCTGCGGCGTCGGCGTCGGCGTCGGCGTCGGCGGCGTCGGCGTCGTCGTCATCGTCAGTCTGTCGGTGTGGCCGTCGTCGTCAGTCACCGTATCCATCGTCGACGTGGCCGTCGTCATGGCCATCATCGTCGTCGTCCTCCGCTCTCTCATCGTCGCCCACGCTCTCCGCAATCAATCGTCATTGGCAACAAATTTCGCCCCAGAAGGCGTGTCAGTAGGGCGGGACAAGCGTCTCGACTGAGGCCCCCTACCACTTATGAAATTACCGCTTCAAGTGTCCACCAGGTAGGCGAATGGAAGCGGAGTCGTTTTTTTTTATATCACGCTCTCCCACGACCGTTTGTCAAACTAACGCGCTAGCAACACCTTCTCAGCCTCCTCCTGCTCCTCCTCCTTCTGTTCCTCATCTGTTTGCCTTCGCGAAACGCACCGCAGGCGCAGCCCGGTCAAGTACTCCTCCTCCTCCTCCCGCTCTTCCTCCTCCTCCTCTTCCTCCTGGTCCTACTCCTCCTCCTCCCCCTCCTCCTCCTCCTCCTCCTGTTCCTCCTCCCCCTCCTCCTCCGCCTCCTCCTACCTTCCCCTTCCCGCACTCCGCCGCCTCCGCCTCCTGTTCTTCTCCTCTTCAACCTCACCCCCCGTCCTTCTGCGCTCTTACGTCCTCACCCTACTCATCCCCATGTTCGCCCCCTCTCACCTTATCGCCCCCTCTTCCTCCTGACTCCTCCTCCTCCTTTTTCATCCTCCTTCCTTCCTTCCTTCTTTCCTGTCCTTATTCCTTCATTTTTCGTTTTGATATTCCCTCATTCCTTCTTTCCTTCGCTCCCTCCGTCCCAGTCCATTCCTCCCTCCCCTCCCCTCCTCCTCCTCCTCCTCCTCCTCCTCCTCCTCCTCTCTCTTCTGCTGCTCTGCTCCTACTCCTCCTCCTCCTGCTCCTCTCCTCCTCCTCCTCCTCCTCCTCCTCCTCCGCCTCCTCCCCTCCTCCTCCGCCCCCTCCCTCTTTTCCTCCTCTTCCTCCTCCTTCTCCATCCTCCTCCTCCTCCTCCTCCTCCTCCTCCTCCTCCTCCTCCTTCTCCTCCTAAGCCTCCTCCTCCCCCTCCTCTTCCTCCTCCTCCTCCTCCTCTGCCCCCTCCTCCTCCTCCTCCTCCTCCTCCTCCTCCTCCTCCTCCTCCTCCATCTCCTTCTCCTCCTGAGAAGGAGGGGGAGGAGAAGGAGGAAGTGGAGGAGGAGAAAAAGAAGAAGAAGAAGAAGAAACAGAAAAAGAAGAAGGAGGAGAAGGAGGAGGAGGGGCAGGAGGAGCAGGAGGAGGGGCACGATGCGATGTGCGCGAGCGCGCGCCTTCCAGCCTGTGCCAGAAAATGGAAGCGGGGGAGGATGAAGGGGAGGCAGAAGGAGGAGAAAGAGTAGGAAGAGGAAGACTCTGCTGAACCCTGCTACGATGCCACACCCGTGGCCACACCCACCGTCAGCAACTCTGATCGCTGCTCGCTCTGCCAAAGCTGAGAGCAACACTACACACGTGCCACAGAACTCTCAGGGCACTCCAGACGTGCCAACCAATTTCAGCGTCATGCGAGACGGCCTCCCTAAAACAGTGGCACGAAGCAGGAGGGGAGCAGCACAGAGGCAGCTGCAGCCACAAGTCACTGTGCCTTCCATCGGGGTTCGCAACCCGCCACAGAAGCAAACCTACAAAGTCCTCCGCCTACTCACAGGGCCCACTCACTCGCCGCCGATCCACTCGCAGCTCACGACATCATACCTGGATGCCGCCCCCTGCCTCCCGCCCCTCTGCATCCGAGGACCCTCGCACCCCCTCAGCCCAGAACCACCCCCACGGTCTGTAGGCAGGTGGCCCGCACTCTAGAGCCTCCCCCGCCTACGCAGCAGGTCGGAATGCCCCCAACCCCGCACACCTTAGACCCAACACAGTCGGGGGGGCGCCTGCAGTGAGACAGAACGGCAGAGATGGACCAAACCCCGCGGACCAAGTCCGCACCCCCCAATCACCAACCCAGGGAGTGCGTCAAAGGACCACGGGGCACGGCCCTTCCTGCAGCAGCGAAGCCCCCCAAAGGCAGCTATTTGGTGGACTTCAGTTCCCCTGGAGCCCCGACGCGCCGCCCTCGCGCCGAGGCACTCCTCCAGGGGCAGGAGGAGGCAGAGGATGAGGATGAGGAGGAGGAGGAGGAGGAGGAGGCGGAGGACGAGGACGAGGAGGATCGGGAGGAGGAGGAGGAGAAGAAGGAAAAGGTGGAGGAGGGGGAGGAGGGGGAGGTGGAGGAGCTGGTGGAGGAGGAGTGGACCTCCCACCCTCCCCCACCCTCTCCAGGGCGCGGCGGGCGCGGGCCAGTCCACCGAGGAAGTCATCAATGATGTCGTCCTCGACGATCTCGGCGCGCGACGCGTGACCCCCGCCAGGCGGAGGAGGAGGGGAAAGAGGAGGAGGAGGAGGATGAGGAGGAGGAGGAGAAGGAGGAGGAGAGGGAGAAAGAGGAGGAGGAGGAGGAGGAGGAGGAGGAGGAGGAGGAGGAGGTCCCTTTCCCATTCCGTCTCGTCTCGCCCCGCCTCTAGCAGTCAGAGGAGTAGGAAGAGGAGGAGTAGGAGTAGGAGGAGCAGGAGGAGGAGGAGTAAGGGGAAGAGAAAATGGAGGAGGACGCGGAATAGGAGGAGGGGGAGGAGGAGGATGAGGAGGAGGCAGGAGGAGGGGTGAGTAGAAGGAGGGGAGGAAGGGGGAGAACGAGAAAGAGGAGGAGGAGGAGGAGGAGGAGGAGGAGCGAGGAGAAAGAGGATGGCGTGCTGATTAAGGTGGAGGAGGAGGAGGCGAAGGAGAGGAGGAGCTGGATACGGTGGAGGAGGAGGAGGGGAGAGGAGGAGAGGGAGGAGGAGGAAGCGGAGGAGTGAGAAGAAGGGGAAGCGGAGGAGGAGGAGGAGGGATGAAGGAGGAGGAGTGAGGAGGAGGGGAGGAGGAGGCGAGGAGGAGGGATGAGGAGAAGAGGAGGAGGAGGAGGAGGAGGAGGAGGAGGAGGAGGAGGAGGAGGCGGAGGAGGGAGGAGGAAGAGGAGGAGGAGGAGGAGGAGGAGGAGGAGAGCGAACGGAGAGAGATGCGGAGGAGGAGTCAGGAGGAGGAGGAGGAGTCAGGAGGAGGAGGGGGTGAGGAAGACAAGGCGGAGAGGGAGGATAATGAGGAGGCGGAGCAGGATGAGGAGGTTAAGGAGGAGCAGGAGGAGGAGGAGGAGGAGGAAGAGGAGGAGGATGAGGAGGAGGAGGAGGAGAAAGAGGCGAGGAAGAAGGAGGACGAGGAGGAGGAGGATGAGAAGAAAGAGGAAGATAATGCGCAACACGAGCAGAAGGCGCGGAAGGAGTAGGAAGAGACGGTAGGTGGAGGAGGAGGGGAGTGGAAGGAGTCGGAAGTTCCTTGGCGCCCCCCCCGACCCCAACCCACCAAACAACAGTCACACGTTGCAGACGGCGCTGCTTCTCGCTAGGAGCGCGGAGAAGGAGGCGAAGGAGGAGGAGGAGGAGGAGG
>CAUYUJ010010757.1:200108-205108 GCA_963575745.1 Prorocentrum cordatum
CGAAAGTGCTACGAAGAAAAAGAAGCTCCAAGCAAACGCCCAGGGTCCAGTCCAGATTCTTGATTTTATTCAGCGTGGTATGGAATCCACGGAAGTTCATACACGCTTAAGATGTATGAGCGGTGTTTCCAAACATGCTCGCGTCCTGCAAAAAAAAGGGAGGGTCTTGGTCGTCTTGGTCCTCTGGGAGCCCTCGCCCGGCCCTGGCACCCTCAACATAGACGGCCAGGGATGAGGAACCGGCCCCCGGGGAAACTGTCGGGGGCGGGGCTTGCGGGGACCGCGTACGGCGAGGGCAGTGGATAAGGAACCAGTGGATGAGGAACGCAGGGTCTGAAGCCCGTGGCACTCCAGGCATGGATCGGCCGCAAAGAAGCCTCCAGGGCTTGAAGTCATCGAATTACCTGGGCACACTTCGTAACGAACACCCCCACCGCACTGAGCACACCAGGACGTCGCATGCTTGGGTGCACATCCGCTGGCCCTGGCCAGGCCCATGCGCGGCCCGCGGATCGGAGAGCTACGGGCCGCTCGCAGAGGACAGCGCGCATGGCCGGGACACCGCGGCCCCGGCACGCCGAGCAGGAGTTCCCGACCGTGGGCGGTAGGAAAAGAAGTCTCTGGAAATCTCTAGGCGCCGCCGTCGTCGTCGTCGTCGTCGTCGCCGTCGCCTCGTCGACGCCGTCGCCGCCATCGCCGTCGCCGTCGCCGTCGCCGCCGCCGTCGTCGCCGTCGTCGTCGTCGCAGTCGCCGTCGCCGTCGCCGCCGCCCTCGCCGTCGCTGCCACCGTCGTCGTCGCCGCCGCCACCGCCGTCGCCGTCGCCGTCGCCGTCGCCGTCGTCGTCGTCGTCGTCGTCGTCGTCGTCGTCGTCGTCGTCGCCCCTGTCCTCCCACTCTTTCAGCCCTTCGTCGGGCGAGGAGGTCTGTGCATGTCCGCTGCCCCTGGCAGGGCCCACCCTGGGCCCTGGAGAGGTATGCCCTGAGATCCCGGCGCCTCCATTCTTGCGAGCCCGGGCGTGTTCGTCGGGATTCGGGCCCCAGACCCTCACATACCGGTCCGGCTCGAACAGTGGCGCGGCAAGATGGTGAATGGTCGTGGAGTCAATTTTTCCTCGCTGTCGGATCTCAGAGTCTACGCCCGCCGGGCTTGGCCAGGGAGGCGTCTGCACCCAATTCCAGGCCCAGAGTGGGCCTGGCCACGGGCGGCGGATATGCGTACATATCCGCAACGAACGAAGGGCTGACAGCGTGGGAAGACAGGGACGACGACGACGACGACGACGACGACGACGACGACGACGACGGCGGCGCCTAGAGATGTCCAGAGAAGTCTTTCTACCTCCGACGGTCCCCGGCGAAACGCTGTGCCCTGGGAGCGGACAGGATGTCGCCCCGCTCCGCGGAGCGGGCAGCTGGGAAAAACGCGGAGCGTTGATGGGGTCTGCGGCGTGCCTGGAGTGTCGCGCCGAAGCGCTGGTGGCCAGAACTGGCGGCGCCACACGCCACGCAAACGTCCCTGACTGCAACTTCGGCCGCTTGCAGGGGTCTGCCGAGATCCGGGGAGATCCCGGGAGGCCTCCGAAGCCTCCGGCGAAGCAACACCAGAGAACGTCCCAGAAGCTTCGATCGTCGATCCTCGAACCTCGGCGCTCGGACCCTCGACGAAAACGACGCCGATCGTCGACGTCGACCGGCGAACACCACGACGGGGACGACCACGACGACGCCGACGATGGCCTGCATAAGACCTCGGTCATGGAACCTCGGTCCTCGCACCCTCGACGACGACGACGAGCGATGACGTCGACGGACGACCACGACGGGGGGCAAAGACGACGACGTCGACGACAACGTCAACGTCAACGACGACGATGACGACACACAGAAGCAACAACAACAACAACAACAACAACAACATCATCAGCAACACCAACAACAACAGCACCAGCAGCAGCACCAACACCAACGACAACACTTACAACAACAACAACAACAACAACAACAACAACAACAACAACAACAAACAACAACCAACAACAACAACAACAATAAAAACAACAACAACAACAACAACAACAACAACAACAACAGCAACATCACCAACAACATCATCAACAACCAACATCATCAACAACAACAACAATCATGCGAACACTGTTCACTCTTACTTGCCCGCGTGCGATTCAAAACGAGTTCTCCACACCCTCGACACCCGCCCTTTGTCTTCGATCACACCCCCTTTGGGGAGGATTCTTTCTCTTTGCGGGGGGCGGCGGGCTTAGACAGGCGGGCAAGCCTGAACGGGCGGGCAATCCTTCGTGGGCGTACATGTGCCCGCCATTGGAATTGGTGTGGGCCCTGCAGAAACAGGAGGGGGAGAACGAGGGAGTGGGAGGAATGGAGGGGGAGGGACGAAGGAAGAGGGAAAATGCCAGGAGAGAAGGAGCGAAGAGGGGGGCGATTGATTAGAGGCAGAGAAAGCGAGAGAGAGAAAGGTAGAGAAAGAGAGAGAGAGGGGGGAGAGAGAGAGAGAGAGAGAGAGAGAGACAGAGAGAGAGAGAGAGAAAGAGAGAGAGAGAGAAAGGAAGAGGGAGGGAGGGAGGAGGCAGGAGAGGGGAGGGAGAAGGGAGGAGGGAGAGGATGGAGAGGGGATAGGGCAGATAGGCATCAGGATGAGGGAAAAGAGGAGGGAGAGAGAAGGGAGGAGAGGAGGGAGAAGGGAGGGGGGAGGGGGAGGAGAAAGAAGGTAAGAGCGTGAACGTTCGAGGAAGTCCTAGGCGAAAGCGCCGCTCCTGAAGAAAATCTCGGGCGGGAGCCCACGACGGGCGGGCGATCCCCTGACGGGTGGGTCGGGCGGGTGGGACATTCAAGCGGGATGTCTGAGTATGGCGAGAGCGCGATTCATAAGTACATTGTAACGGCGTCCTTGGCGCAGCGTGTTTCCTGACCGTCGAAAGCGCGATTTCTGAATACATTGCATGGAAGTCACACGCGAGAGCGCGATTCCTGAATAATATGTGAAGGGTTCTCTGGCGGGAGCGGGGGTCTTGATTAAATTGCGAAGAAATCTGTATCAAATTGCGACGAAGTCTTTAACGGGAGCGGCATTCCTGAGTAAAGTGTGAGGAAGTCTCTGATGGGAGCGGGGGTCCTGACTAAATTGCGAGGAAGTCAAAGGCGGGAGCACCCATCCTGAGTAAATTGTGAGGAAGTCTCACGCGGGAGTGGGGGTCCTGAGTAAATGTGGCGGAAGTCTCAAGCGGGAGCCGTTGTTGTTGTAATGTGGGGGGCAAGGGGCACAGTTTGAGCACCAAGACTTCCCCTGTCAAAAAAACAGGAGTGTTAGCGTCGACGGGCACACTTTGATGGAGAAAAACAATATGCACCGGTGAGGGGGATCAACAATAATTATCCTTCAGAAATGAAAGCTCAACAACAACAACACCAACACCAACAGCATCAACAACAACACGAACAACACCAACCCCACCAACAGCAACGACAACACCAACACCACCCACACCACCAACAACAACAAACATTTTAAGATTGTTCGCTCTTATCTGGTCGCGTGCCAGTCAACACGTCGATACCAAACCCTCGATACCCGCCCTCTTCGTCTGCGGTCGTACCCCGTTAGGAGTATAATTTTCTTATCTGCAACGTGTATGGCGTGCAACATTTAAGGCATGGGATAAACGAACGAATGGAAGGACGGGACGTGGGGGAGGGAGGAGGATGGTGCATGAAGGGCAGCGAGGGGGCCATGAAGGGCTACAGCGAAGAGCAGTGATGGGGCCACGAAGAGCATACACATGTGAGACCAGAAAAAGCGACAGCGGCGCCACGAAGGGCAATGATGGGGCCACGAATGGCAGCAAGAGGGTCACGAAGGGCGACAGTGGGGCCACGAAGGGCATGCGTATGGGGCCACGACGGGCGCGAACGAACGGGTGCCACGAAGGGCATATAATGCGGGGCCACAGAGGGCAACGACCAGGCCGCTGAGGGTAGCAAGTGGGCCACGAAGGGCAGCGAGGGGAACACAAAGGGCGAGAACGAGCGGAGGGCCACAAAGGGCATATGATGCGGGGCCACAGGGCTTCTGAGGGTAGCACTGGGGCCACGAAGGGCAGCAAGGGGGCCACAAAAGGCGTCAGCGGGGCTACGAAGGGCATGCATATGGGGCCACGGCGGGCGCGAGCGAGCGGGAGGTGCCTTCAAGAGCATATGTATACTTATTAGGCCACAAAAGGCGACAGCGGGGCCACTTGAGGGCAGCAAAAGGGCCACGAAGGGCGGCGAGGGGGCCACGAAGGGCGACAGCGGGGCCACGAAGGGCATGAGTATGGGGCCACGACGGGCGCGAGCGAGCGAGGGCCACGAAGGGCATACCATGCGGGGCCACAAAGGGCAGCGACGGGGCCACTGAAGGGAGCAACGGGGCCGCGAAGCGCAGCGGGCGAAGGCGACCGCGGAGCCAGTACGGGCAGCGAGGGGCATCGAGGGCGGGCGAAGGGCAACGAGCGGCGACTGCAGTCCGTAACGGGCTGGTCGGGCGGGCAGGCCCCGACGGGCTGGTCGAGCGGGCGGGTCGTTGAAGCGTGAGTCCTGCTTGAGCCGCCAGGCAGTATGCAGCGGGAGCACGACTCCCAAGGAAATCGCAAGTAGGTCCGAAGAGAGAGCGCGAGTCCTGAATGTCGAAGAACGGCATCTTAGTAAATTGTGAGTGAGTCTCCGGCGAGAGCGCGAATCCTGAGAAAATTGTAAGGAAGTCTTGAGCGAAAGCCTGGTATCTCAAACTCGGGGGCCAGGGGCGCAGTTTGACGCTGAAGACTTTCCCTGGCAAAAACGCAACATGGTGCGAGCCCCAGGGAGGGCACTCCAATTGAAAGAATACAATGTGCACCGGGCGGGGGGATCAACAATCTGTATTCTCAAGGCATGCGAGTTCAACCGCAGCAACAACAACGACAACAACAACAGTTAGTTTAAGTCTG
>CAUYUJ010010757.1:210108-255108 GCA_963575745.1 Prorocentrum cordatum
GAAATCGCCGGGCTTCGCAGCAGTCGAAGCCCGCGCACCGCATGTATTGCCGCACTCATTCGAAGAAGACTTGTTCCAACTGACGCTCGGATCGGGATACGCTTCCGCGACCGCCGAGTCGAAAAAAGATACAAAAAGCAATACCCGCCCGCCATGACAGCATGACTCAGAGCGTGAATTACCTACCCCGCTTTCGCTTCCAGGCAAAACCAAGCCATACCACGCGCCTCCTCGTCAAGCGGCCTGACCAGTACAGGCCGCAATTTGGCATCGTTTGGTATCTCTTCAGTTTTCCCCCGACTGACACCGCGCCGCGCATGCGCAAAAACCATTTCGCAGTGGCCGCGGCTGTACCAAGGCTGTAGCGTTCGACTCACGGTAACCGGGCGATCCTCCCTCGGTCAGGCGGCACACGCCCCGCCGCAGTGCCACTCCCGTCGACGTGAGCACCGCCGTCGGGGTGGCCGTGGGGCTCGGCGACGGGTCGGCCGGCGGCTTGCGTTCGTAACGGGTGCGCGTGTCCAAATAGTAAGGCGTCGGACTCCCCATCGCCCCCAAGCGCAGAAAACGGGCAGGGGAAATACTCCCCGGTCGAGACATGCACAAATCCGACGCACTCGGGATTAGAAGTGCACTCGCCCGCTCAGGGTCCAAGATCACTGCCTGTGACGTCTACTTTGATTGAACCCAAGTTGCCGGCGACACCGTTGCCAACGCACTGCTGACCCGTATGTTTTGTACACAACAGCATCAATGCCAGGGTCGGTGCTCGCGTTGGTGCCATCATCCGCTCCAACTGAATATTCTCCGGGCCTCCGGGCTGAGCCACAACGCGACTGCTGAGAGCATTCCATAAGTAGGGATTGTCACAACCATTACTCGTCGTACTGAAATGCATGGGAAATCTCGTGATACCATCGAGTGTCCCTAGTCGGTTGAATGTAAGGACATGTCGAGAGATTGGGTGATTGAGTCTTGCACGCAGGTCGTAGCATCAGAGGCGTCGCTCCCCATGATCCCCAGTCCGAAATGTCCTCCCCAATCTGGTGCCCTCCAATCGTACTCCAGTGTCAACTTGTCGATGCCTGCTGAAATTGGAAGAGGCTCGCCTGTCTGAAATCTCCGGTAAAGGTAATTCTGGACGCCGGCTCCTGAATAGGGATACCTCACACAAAGACTGGAGTCATAACCCAACGTCGCTACCTTCATTATCACGGACCTGCCAGCGATATGGTGGATAGGTACCCACCAGCTGTCTTGGCCATTGAGATCTCCTTCCAACAACTCGTTGAATGTGTAGGTCCATGGAGATGTGGCCACCGCTCGGCTGCTCGCTCTGGATGCCGCACGACTTCTCGCTGCGGGCCACTGCTCGCCTCGGGGCACCGACATCTGCGCTGACAGTGTGCCGTTCGTGTTGGCAGCCAGCGTACATCGGTTCTGTCGTCGCCGGCACAGGTGGCAGCGTGGCCGACGCACGGCGCGGCGCCGCCTGCGCGATGCACCTGCAGCACCTGCAGCCTCAGCAGATGGAACATATCAGGAGCGCCCGCGCTGCCGGGCCGCCGACGCCACCGGCAGCCGGGGCGCGTGCGTCCGGGGGGCCGCCGCGGCCGGCGGAACGCGTCGCGAGCATGCCCCGTGGGCCCCCGCCGGCAGTGCAGCGCCCCTGCGCCTCCGTGGGCCGCGTGCGCGCCCCCCCCCCCCCGGACCCCCCCGCGAGGGAGCACTAAACGGGAACCCCTCCGCAAGGTCGGGGAAGGAAGGCAACAGCCTTGGTCAGCCCGAGCCCGATCCCGCGACGCCCGCATCCCTCTCCAGAGGAGGGGGAGCGGCTGGAGGCCTGGGAGCCTCAACGGCTTCTGCCTCTCCGAGCACCTGGCCCGGGGGGGGGCACCCGACCGAGAGCTTCGGGCCACACTCTTGCCAGATGCGAAGCCTCCACGGCATGCGCAGCAGCCTCCATCCTCCCTCCTACAGCCCAACTCCCTGCCCCGCCTTGGCGACGGCCCCCCCCCCAAAGGGCCCGAAGACCGCGACGACGGGACCACCGCGGCGACGGCGGCGGCTGCGGCCGCCGACGACTGCGACCACGGCGGCGCCGACGGTCACAGCGGCGGCGGGAGGGACGACGGTCGCGACGCCGACGGCGGCCACGATCGCCGACGGCGACCGCCGACGGCCTCTTCCGCGCAGCGGCCCTCACCGGCGGCGGCCGCGGGGCGGCCCTGGCGCGGCCGGGCGGCGGCGCCGAAGCCGGCGCGGCCGCAGCACCCTGGGCAGCCTCGCGCGGGGCGGGACGCCGCCGCCCTCGCAGCCGCTGCCGCCGTCGTCGCCGACATCGCCGCCGCCGTCTCCGCCGCAGCCGTTCGCCGTCGCTAGTCGTTGCCCTCGTGGCTCGTCGCCGTCGTCTCCATGTCCGTCGTGGTCATCCACCTCTGCCCTCTCCTCCTCCTGAGGGGCAGGAGAGTGTCGAGATGGACGACTTGAGGAGGAGAAGGAGGAGGAGGAGGAGGAGGAGGCGGAGGAGGAGGAGAAGGAGGAGGAGGAGGACAGGGCAGAGGTGGACGACCTGAGGAGGAGGAGAGGGCAGAGGTTGACGGCCTGAGCAGGGGGAGGAGGAGCATGAGCATGAGCATGAGCATGAGGAGGAGGAGGAGGAGGAGGAGGAGGAGGAGGAGGAGGAGGAGGAGGAGGAGGAGGAGGAGGAGGGGAGGAGGTCCTCCTTCTACCACTTCTTCGGCGTCCCTCAGCAGCCCCCGCGGCGGCTCTCTTCTCCAGGCCGAGCCCTCCCAGGGTGTTTGCCCCAGGCTGCGACCCCCAGCTCACAGAGGACACAGCCCCACCTTGGCGGAGCCTCAGGGATGGGGCCAACTGGGGGGCAGGAGAGCCCACAATCGGATCGAAAGTCGGATTGGCGATCGAAACGAATCGGATCGGCGGGAATCGGCAGCCAAGTTTGAAGAAGTCGAATCGGCGGAAATCGGCAGGCTCCGCAGAGGCGGGGGCGCCTAGGGGCGGGACTGGGGGGTCCGCAAGGCAAACGCCTTCGTGACCCAGCTCTGCCGTCCCAATTGCGTAGCCGCCAAGGCCCACCATTCTCGATATGAGTAGCCTTACCGTGCGCCGCATGTCGGTTGATTTTCACCCCAGGCCCCTCACGAAGCGTCCGGCCTGACGGTGCATTGGACGCGGTGCTGTGGTCAAAAAGGCCAGTAAGGCCTCCGTTGAAACATCGGAGTCCTAAATCCTAAATCGAATCGAAATCGGAATCGAAATCCTAAATCCTAAATCGAATCGAAGGCCACATCGGAATCCGACATCGAATCGAATCGGACTCGGAAGCCATCGAGATCGAATCGGCTGGGATCGGAGGGGTCGAAACGAGCCCTGCAGGGGGGCGGTGGGCTCTCCTGGGGAAGGCTGCGGCGTCCTCTCTCTCTCTGCCTCTCTCTCTTCTGGAGGCCCTCCTGCCCCGGCGGCCGCGACGGCAGCGCCCACGACGGCCACCGCCAGGACGACGCCATCGCCGACGACTGCGAGGGCGACGGCGGCGGCCACGACGACCATGCAGACGCCGACGCGGAGGCCGACGCCGACGCCGACACCACTTCCGCCGCCGCCGCCGACGACGACGAAGACGACGACGATGCCCGACGACGGCGCCGACGACGACGCCGACGACGACGACGACGACGTCGACGACGACGCCAACGACGCCGACGCCGACGCCGACGACGACGACGGCGACGACGGCGGCGGGGGCGGCGGCGGCGCGTGGCCCCCGCCTCGGAGTGCGCCAGCACGGCCGAGTGTGACCGGCCCGCCGCCACGGCCACGGCCTCGGGGTGGCGCAGGGCGGCGCCGCCGAGGAGGACGACGCCGACGACGACGACGACGACGACGACGACGAGGACGACGAGGACGAGGACGACGAGGACGAGGACGAAGGCGAGGACGACGAGGACGAAGACGAGGACGAGGACGACGCCGACGCCGCCGACGCTGCGCTGACGCTGCCGCCGACGCCCACGACAGGGATCGCCCACCTGAAAGATGAGCAGCCCTAGCTGCCGTCGACGCCCACGACGAGGATCGCCCACTTGAAAGATGAGCAGCCCGTGGACCTGCCAGTCCAGCGAGAAGCCCGTGTTGACAATAGGCCGCCCTCCGTCTCTGCACCTGTTCAAACGGTCCGTGTGCTGAATCATCGGATTCTGGGGCGGACGACCCCTTCAGCAACACACCCGTCAATGATAACAACACGGGACCAGATCTGGGGGGGCGCACGCCCGCAAAAACCGTGGCCGCAGCACCCTGGCGAGAACCGAAAGAGGGCCACTCGCGAATCGACTTGGCTGGGCAGGGGCTGCCAAGCGAGAGCCCAGTTTTGAAGAAGGGTCGCCCCACTTCTTTCCGAATGTAAAGCCGCGGCACCAGCGCGTAGACTCAGGGGAAACAGCGCGTGTGGAAGCCCAACGGCGTCTGGAGCAACACGTGATGTATGAGTGCGTGTGCATGTTTGCGCGTGTGTGTCTGGAGCCCGTGTGCCCCAACTTTCGTCATTTCGCACTGAGCACGCCACAAGCCTTGGCCCACTGCCTTCAGCGCGGCGACGGGGATTGGCCGCAGTAGTTAACCATCGCTTCCCCGCTTGCTCGGTGCCGTACCCTGAGGCCGCCACGCCAGTGAGGTGTGTATATGTGTGCGCGGAACGAAAACAGCTACAATCTGGGCATCACAGCGTACGAGAGGTCGTCTCGCTACGTGGTAGGACTCCCTGGCTATATTCAGGTCGGTCTTTCGCGTTTTCGAACATCTTTAGAAGCACTGTACGACGGACATCCGTATTTTGAACTTGGCAGTGGCATTCCATCGCGAATGAAGCCGCTTTGGATACCATTACATGGGCCCGCCCTGGTTAGCCACAGCGCTGGGACCAACACGTGTGGGAGGGGGATTAGCGGAAGCGTGCTCTGCCGCAACTCAGCCGGATG
This sequence comes from Prorocentrum cordatum, assembly GCA_963575745.1. NCBI lineage: Eukaryota > Dinophyceae > Prorocentrales > Prorocentraceae > Prorocentrum > Prorocentrum cordatum. Next base: position 215,106 of record CAUYUJ010010757.1, read on the forward strand.
GTGGGTTTGAAGTTGGAACCCAATGTCGCCAATTGTTCAGCGAGTTGCGTGATGCGGAGTCGGAGCCCAAGGCCACCAGCTATAGCGCTGGGATCAGCGCGCGCGCGAAGGGCGAGCGGGAGGTGAAGCTGGAGCCCAACGTCGTCAATTACAACGCCAGGACCAGCGCGTGCGAAAAAGGCGGGCAGTGGCACCTGGCAGCGGCGCTGCGTGGCGAGACGTGGGAGGCGAAGATGGGACCCGATGCCATCAGCTACAGCGATGGGCAGCGCGTGCGAACAGGGCCTGCAATGGCAGCGGGCTCTGGCGCTGCTCAGCGAGACGTGGGAGGAGAAACTGTAGCCCAACGCCGTCGGCTACAACGGTGCAGATCAGCGCGCGCGACGAGGGTGAGCAGCGGCAGCGGGCCTTGGCGCTGCTCAACGAGACGTGCGACGCGAAGCTGGCGCCCAACGCCACCAGCAACAGCGCTGGGACAGCGCTTGCGATAAGGGCGAGCAGTGGCAGGGGGCCCTGGTGCTGCTCAGCGAGATGCGGGAGGCGAAACTGGAGCCCCACGCCGTCAGTTACAGCGCTGGGATCAGCGCGTGCGAGAAGGCAGGCAGTGGCAGCGGGCTCTGGCGCTGCTCGCCGAGATGCAGGGGGCGAAGCTGGATTCCGATGCCATCAGCTACTCCACTGAGACGCTCTGACGCTGCTCAGCGAGATGCGGCAGGCGAAGCTGGAGCCAAACGCAATCAGCTGCAACGCTGGCATCAGCGCGTGCGAGAAGAGCGAGCAGTGGCAGCGGGAACTGGCGCTTCTCAGCGGGATGCGGCAGGCGAAGCTGGACCCAGGCGGCATCAGCAGCCGCATCGGGATCAGCGCGTGCGGGAAGAGCGAGGAGTGGCAGCGGGCTCTGTTGCTGCTCGGTGAGATGCAGGAGGCAGAGCTCGCGCCCAATGCTATCAGTTGCAGCGCTAGGGCCAGCGCGTGCGAGAAGGACGAGCAGTGGCAGCGGGCTCTGGCACTGCTCAGGGAGATACGGGCGGCGAAGCTGGAGCCCGATATCTTCGGCAACATCGCCTGGACCAGTGCTTGCGAGACGGGCGAGCATTTTCTGCGGGCTCTGGGCTCTGGTCCTGCTCGGGGAGATGCGGGGGGCGAAGCTGGCGCCCGACGTGCCCTGGGATCAATGCGTGCGAGGACTGCGAGCGGAAGCGGGCTCTGGCGCTACTCAACAGGACGTGGGAGGCGAAGCTGAAGCCCGACGTCAGTAGCACAACGCTGGGATCAGCGCGTGCGAGAAGGACGATCAGTGGCAGCGGGCTCTGGCGCTGCTTAGCGAGATTCGCGGGACTACGCTGGAGCCCGACTCGCGCGACGGTTGTAGCTGGGGTCAGCGCCTTTGACCGACGCCGATGCCGACGCCGACGCTGACGGCACCTCCGACGCCGCCGCCGACGGCGACGCCGCCCCGACGCTGACGACGCCCCCGAAGACGCCGACGATTCCGACGGAACGACAGCTGCCACTGCCCCTCGGGATACAATTCTGAGCGGCCCCGCACGCGCCCCCCGCTGCCTCCCATCCTGGCGGCAGTCGCCCCGGCGGGGGTTCGCATGATGTTCTCTGTTGCGTCCGTGCACCTGCTCGGCGCTCCCCCACGCCCGGTTGGGCCGCCTGGGGCCCGCCGGTTTTTCGCCCTGCCTTTTGCCCGCGAGCATCGCCGCGGTCACCACTGGCCGCTGCCTGCGCCTTTCCGCCGTCCGCCGCCCCGCCGCCTCCCCTGGCGGCCCCCCCTCCTTGGGGTCGTCTGCCAGTGCTGTTGCACCCGTTCGGTGCCTACTCTTCGCCTCTCACTGCGCCCGTCGGTTCTGCCCCCATGCGCGCACTCGGCCCTCGCGGGTGGCGCTCCTGTTTTCTTCGCGCTCGGCCCCCCTGGGGGCCCCCCTGCCCCCCGCCTCGGGGCCGCCGGCCCTCCAGCGCACGCGGGCGCAGCGCGCTGCGCATGTGCTCGCGCCTGCCCCTTCCGGCGGTGGCCGCTGCGTTTGCCTTCCGGCGTGCTGGTCTTGCCGCAAAGTAGCCATGGCCCCCGCGCGCCGCCCCCCCGCCTGCCCCCTCTGCCCCGGCGGGGGCCCCTGCCCCGACGTTGCATCCCCTGCCCCGGCAGGGCGTGCCGCCGGCCTCCTGCAGGGTTTTGGGCTGGCCTTGCCTGCGGCCCCCGCCCTGTCTGTCTGGCCCTCCCCGGTTCGGGGGGCCGGCTGGCCTCGGCCGCCTCTCGGGCCGGCCCCCTCTTTGCCGAGTTGTCCGGCCGGCTTGCGGCCCTCGCGCCGGCTGCGCCGGCGGGCCTGCTCGCCCGCTGCTCCGCCCCCCCGCGGCCCGCTATAACCACGGGGTGACCCGGGCCGCCCGCCTTCCGGCGCCTCGCAAGCCCATGCATGGGTCTCGGCGCTTCTTCTCGCTCCGACTGTTGGGCCCTCAGAGCGTTGAGGAGCGTTCGTAGAGCGTTCCGGAAAGCTCTGGAGCGGCCGCGGCGCCCAATACATCCCCCAAACCCGCCGATTCTCAGAGATTTAGAATTATCCCGATCCGATTTTGTCCCGATCTTCGCGTCGTTTTTCCCTTCCCAGCCACCCCTGGCCCCTCCCCTGAGGTGGTCTTCTATGGCTGCTCTGTCGCCTGGAAGGCCGGCTCGATCTCGGCGCGCGGCCGCCTCGCCGCGCGGCCCGACCCCGGCGCTGCCTGGGCCTGATCCCCCCCGCCTCGCGCGGCCGCGATTGTCAGCTGCCCGCCCCTGGCTGCCCCGCGGCTGCCGCCCCGCCGCCCAGGCGCCCCCCCCTGCCGCGGCCTGGCCCCGCTCCGAGCGGGCCTGGATTCCGCCCCCCTCCCGACCGCGCTCTTCCGCACGGGCGTCGCGGCTTAATTTGCAATTATATGCCCTGCGCTTGCCCTATCCGCTAGCGCAGTCACTCTGCCCAGCCGCCGACGGGAGGAGAAAACAAAAAACAAAACAAAAAAAAAAACGTGGGCGACTGCACCGCCGCGTTTGCGATCACCTCCGCGCGGAGCCTTTTGCGCGAGGAGCCCCTCCGCGAGCGGAACCCGCGCGCGAGGGCAACGCCATGCGCGAGGGCTGCCACGCGCGCGGGGGCACGGCGGGAAGCGGGGCAAAGTTCGCGGAGCGTTTCTTGCAATCAGCTGAATATGTTGCCCGTGGCCCGAGCTTCCTTTTTCCGGCTGAACTTTCCAACAATCCAGACAGTAGGAGTGCTCGCGGCAGGGGCGCAGGACGCCCTAGCTGCCTTTTTTCAGACGACGGCCAGGTCATCTTGCGGGCATCATCTGCTGGGGCGGCTTTCCTTCGTCGAAACTGGGCGCTGGAACCCACGCCGCGGGCTGCTGGAACCACTGCCCCGCTGTAAAGATTGGGTGCTGGAGGGCATCCTTCTTGACGGCATCATCTGAAATAACCAGTTTCCCTCGTCAAAGATGGGTGCTGGAACGAACCAGCGGGGTAGGCTACTGGAACCATTGCCCCTCGTAAAAACATGATGAAGCCCACCCTTCTAGACGACATGATCTGCTACAATGACTTTCCCTTGAGAACCCTGGGCGCTGGAACCGCACCCCGCTGAGGGAATTGAAAGTTCGGAATGAGGTCAGGATGAAGAGTACGGGGCACAGAAGTGGGCGTCCTGTCAGTTTAGCGACGCCTCGCCCTCAAACAGGGACAGCCCGCGTGCGCGTGCGCGCGCGTGCGCGCGCGCGTGAGCGTGGGCGCGTGCGCGACCCTGACCGCGCGCGCGTTCGCGCGCAAAGTGCGCGTTCGCGCGCTCGCGCAAGCTCAGGCGCGAGCGCGACCCCGAGCCCGAGCCGGACCCAGAGCCCGAGCGCGAGCTCGAGACCGAGCCCGGGCCCGAGCCGCATCCTGAGCTCGCGTTCGCGCGGGTGCGCGGGGCCCGAGCGCGAGCCCGAATCCGCGCCCCATCCTGAGCGCGCGCGCGCGCGGGCGCGCGCGCGCGGGCGCGCGCGTGCGCGTGCGTGCGCGCGCGTGCGTCGTTGACGCGCGCTCTCAAAAAAAAACCTTACCAACAATATTCACCTGACTGTGGTCACCTAACTTCGCGCCCCGCGGTGCGCGCCGCGCGACGATCTTCGCGCGCTCGCGCCCTCGCGCCGCCCCCACTGGAGGGGGGCAATCACTCTGGCCCAGACCGCGACCCAAGGGGCGCGATTATCTTGGCGCCCCCGCGGGTGACCTTCGGACAGAAGCAGTATCCCAGCGCGCCGCGGCGGCGGCGGCCCCTGCGGTCCGCCATGCCTTAACAGCTGATCGCGTGTGTCGCTCTGCCTCGCGGGGCGACGAGGCTGGGGAAAGCTCGGGGCGTGGATGCTCGGGGACTGGGACGTCCTCATTGTCTGCACGTCGCACCGACGCGCGGTGGGCCAGAAGCGGCGGCGCGACGCGCGAAGCAAACGTTCGTGGCCCCATATCTGATCCAGAGAGTTGGGAGCGATCTTGTATCGCAGCTGCCACCCAATTATCGTCTTATCACTGTCATACCACTCTTGTGCGAATTGTTCCGTCGATTGGTCAGGCGACGTCTCATGGCAACTTTGGACAGAGCGCAATGCGAAGACAAAGCTGGGTGTAGAGCGGGGCACAGTACGGACGACCATATACTTGCTTTCGCTCTGTTGCAAGAGAAATGTGACGAGTGGGGGAAGATAGTGTGGGTGGTGACACTGGATCTCTTGGTTTGTCACAGAAAACATTCAACAGTATCTCGCACGATAAAATGTGGACTGCGTTGGAGGAGTAAGGCGTCCATATGCCACACATTTCTGCAGAGTTTGTATTAAGATCAAAGTGGTGTACCACTCTGGACAATAACAGCCGAGAGTTCCCGATACGACGAGGGACCACGCAAAGCGATCCTCTGATCCCGACGCTTCTCAACGCTGCTCTAACACACGTATTTAAGCCGTTGGATTCCCGATGGTAGTCAAAGCCTAGTGGATTCATTTTGGAGGACGAGCGACTAACGAATCTACGCTTCGCAGACGACGTCCTGTTGGTGAGCAACGCGCTGGCGGGCTAGAAGCTGATGCTGGGCGACGTGGCGGCGACATGCAACGCGCACCGCTCGTCCCTTCACCCGGGCAGGACGAGAATCTTGACCAACCTGCTGGGAAGGAGGGGCGAACCTGCCCAAAGACACATTTCAGTGCGAGGCACGGGCATTGAGCTTCTGAAGCGGGCAGGTTCCACGAAATGTCTTGGTCGGAAGATCTCGCTCCTGGACTCCCACGCGGTGGAGCTGGACACCATAATGCAGAGCACTTGGAGGGAGTTTATGTTGTTGGAGGACGAGTTGGCGACCACCAGGTATCCAATCAGGACCAAGATTCGCCTGCTCGAGTCCGCGATTACACCGTGCGCATTGTATGGTTCGTCATGTTGGACGATTGCAGCAGACCTGGAGCGGGCGTTTATCAAAACGCGACGCCAAATGCTACGAATGGTGATCGGGTCTGGCCAGCGCCGAATTCCACCCGCTTCTACTTCCCAGGCTGCGTCGCCGGAGCTTGCAGGCCTATCCCCTGTTGATGATCAATGAGTATTATTTGCTATTTCTCGTTCGCCGTGCATCTTTTCAAGAGTGGATTTTGTAAGTTGTAGGTGTTCGATGTGTGAGGTTGCCTTCATGTTCCGAGGCTGTATAAACCAAATCCTGCGAAGGACCCAACCATATGAAGTTGCCAGTGCCGCAATTGGAGGAAGTGGAGGTGGAGGAAGAAGAGGGGCAGCACATCGAATCGTGGGGTGCGGTCAGCTGCAGAGAACGGCACGGCACACAGAGCAACAGCTGGACACGCTGGGGAGAATGGCCTGGGAAACGCAATCGAAGGGGCCAGGGGACATACAACTAAATAGACACAAATAACCGGGTGTCCCATATTTTCCCATATTTCCTGGGTTTCTGTCTTCCCCCCCCACTTCCCATCTTTTCCTATATTTTGCTGGGAGTCGAGGATTCATTGCGTCTGTGTGTTTTCGTTCCCCTCCTGAGCAATACAGGAAGCAAAAATGGCGATGTGCCGGCTGACTGTGGCAGACTGACCGGGAAATTCGCCGGCCCAACAGGCCAGAGGCGTGCTAAGATCTCCGGTAACTGCTCTACAATGTTTCTACTTCGCGCGCGCGGGGCGGCCCCTGGGGGTCCCCAGACGAAAAGTACCCCGACCAGGTCCCGGCCGGTCCCCGGCCGGGTCCCCCCGAGCGCTCCACGAGCGCACCAACAGGGCTCCGAAAACGTCCCCGAGGACCCAAACAAAACCAAGAGGCCCGCAAGAGGTCCCCAAGATGGTACACGAGGCGTCCGAGATGCCACAAGATCGCTCCAAGACGCCCAAGATGGCCCCCAGACGCTCCAAGAGGTCTCCAAGCGTACTCCCAAGAGGGCCCCAAGAGGCAAAATTCATTGCTTTTCCTTCGGTTTTGGACATATTTTGGCTTTTCCACCTTTTCCGCTTCCCGAAGCCCCAAGACAGCCCAAGACGACTCCAAGATCGCCCCAAGAGGGCTTAAGAGGCCCCCAAGAGAGCCCCAAGACGGCCCAAGAGGGCTCCAAGACGGCCCAAGAGGTCTCCAAGACGGCCCAAGAGGGCCCCAAGAACGCCCCAAGAGGGGGAACACGAAACAACATTTCCAGCCCTCGGCCCCAAGAAGCCCCCAGGAGGTCCCAAGAGGCCCCTAAGAAGCCCCAAGAGACCCCCCAGAAGCCCTCAGGATGCCCCCCAAGAGGCCCCCCCAACCGGCCCCGGGAGGCCCCCCAAATACCCCCCCGGGCACGCAGGCAAGCGCCAGTGCTGCTGCCATATGGGCCGGCGGCATGAGCGAAGCGATTGAATAATTGTCTCCTTTTAGCGACGTCTCAAAACGTGCTGGAAGAGGATGAGGAGGAGGAGGAGGGAACAGGCATGAGGAGGAGGAGGAGGAGGAGGAGGAGGAGGAGGAGGGATAAGGAATGCTCACGCAGTGCTTGGCTGGGGGCGGGGGCGCACGTATTCGAGGAGGGAGCGCACCGGCAGGCCGGCCCCCGTAGATGGGAAGACGGTTCTGCTGGCACGTTGCGCGTCGCATCCTGCATCGGGCAACTTCTGGAAGACTGCAGCTTCCAATTTTCTGAGTGCTGGGACGATCTGGAGAAGTGCTACGCGGACCCGATCAGCGTAACCGTTTTCTTCCGCCAACTCGTTGCCCAGGGCGGGTCCGCCCGCGCTCCGGCAGCGCACCGCTCACCCCATGATAAGGGCCAGCCCTTGGCTGTGTAGAGCGAGTCTGAGTCTGAGTCTGATATATATAGATGTGTATATATATGGAGTCTGATGTATATATATATATATATGATCCAGGGTTGCCCCCCCACCCAATGCACATGGGATCGAGCCCCCCGCCCCCGCCCCCCCCCCCCGCTGGATGCGTACGTCCGTGAGCCTCGCGAATGCCTCGCGAATGGGATCGCTCCTCCGCCCCCCGTGGTCGTGGCCCTGTGGGCCTGGCGTGGTGGAGGGTGTCGCTGCCCCCCCCCCGAACTGTGGGTGTGGGGTGGTTCGTCGTCGTCCTCCTTCTTCTCCTCCTCCTCCTCCTCCTCCTCCTCCTTCTCGTCGTCGTCGACGTCGTCCGTCGGCGGCGTTAGCTCGGCGTCGGCGCCGGCGTCGGCGTCGGCGTTGGCGTGGGCGTGGGCGTCGTCGTCCCCCCCATCCCATCTGGGGTGGGGGGCTGTGGAATCCTGGGGCCCATCCCATAAGGGGGGGGCTGTGGAACCCTCGACCCGGGATCATAGTTACGATGTTCAGATTGTTTTCAATGCGGGGTCTCTGGAACCTTTTCCCATGGCCCGCTTCTGATTCCTAGCCGGTCTCTTGGGGCCCGGCGAGGGTCCCAGGAGACCGAGAACGACCACAACCTCCAGTCGTGTTTCGTTTACACTGCGAGCATTTCTGACAATGGTGGCAACGGCTGCGCACTGACTGCGCCGTGGGCTGCGTGGTGACGGCCACAAGTGCTGGCAGCGGCCAGACCTGCCCGAACGGTCTCGCAACAGAGAGGCGAAGGCAGCTGCTTTAAAGCGCAGGTGGGACCCCCTCCAGTGCAAGGGGCTGTCTTGGGAACCCAAGAAAGTTCCCAAGCGAGAAGCCCCCATTTGAAAGGGGGCGCTCTGAATCCGTGCAGCTGCTGTGGGAAGTCTTCAATGAGAAACCCCGTGTTGAAGAAGAAACGCCCTCCGCCCGTGTAACTGCCGCAAGCCTGTCAGGCGAATGTGCGCGGCGCTGAGATGAGAGCCACATGTTGAAGGTCCTCCCCCTGTGCAGGTCGAGGAGGTGTTTGGGGCGAGTAAGCACGCCAATACCGCGGAACAAAACAACACATTCTGCCGCCAGCGCCGTCGTCGGCACGGCCGCCGTCGCCGCTGGGGCTGCCAGCGCCGTCGGCGCCGCGGCCACCACAGGTTAGAAAGAGAACCGCGCACAGACACCCATCCTGGTCAGGCCCATCCTGGGCCCAGGATCGCTGCAACCGCCCTCCTGGCTGAGCCAGGGGGAGGCATATGCGCCGATCGTGAGCTCACTGGGCCTGCACAGGATCGGTGTCCGCCAGTTGGCACCGCCGCCCGCGCCACCGCCGCCCGCAGCCGCCGCAAGTGCCGCCGCCGTCTGCGGCGTCGGCGCCACCAGCGCCCCCGCCGCCGTCGGCGCCGCCGCCCGTTGGCGCCGCCAGCGCCGTCGCCGACGCCGCCACCGAAAGGTACCGATGCCGCTGCTCCCCGAGGGTGGCAATGTTCGTTCCTGTCCCGCGTAAGGGTCGTTACCAGGGGGGAGGGAAGGGTGGTTCGGGCGGGAGGGCAATGGTAATGGCGGCCGCGGCGTGTGCCGCCAGGGTGCGTCCGCGCCACTGGCGCATCCATCGACCGTGCACCACAGCACGTGTGGGGGGGGGGGTCCAGAACCCCCCCCAGTACGATCAATACAGCGTTCCCCGCGGGGCAGGGGGGGTTGTCCCGGGCAACGCGCGCCACCCTGGGGCGAGAACACAAAAAACTCACCGGTGCGTTCTGCGCATCACTCCGGGGCGGATCCCGCCGGCATCGACGAATTAGGGGCTGCCGGGAGGGAGGCCCCGCAGCAGGGGAAGCACGAGGGAGGGGTAGCCGTAGGAAGCATTTAAGAACCCCCCCCCTCCGGCAAATCGATAACCCTTCCGCACCATCATCCATATCCGCATCATCATCATCATCATCATCATCATCATCATCATCATCATCATCATCATCATCATCATCATCATCATCATCATCATCATCATCATCATCATCATCATCATCATCATCATCATCATCATCATCATCCTCATCCTCATCCTCATCATCATCATCATCATCATCATCATCATCATCATCATCATCATCATCATCATCATCATCATCATCATCATCATCATCATCATCATCATCATCATCATCATCATCATCATCATCATCATCATCATCATCGTGTCCGGGTGCTACAGCTATCGTTCGGTTATTTTGGCCCTTCGGAATATCGAATAAAAAATGCGGTGCTACGATATCGCCGGGGGGGTTCTTAAATGCTTCCTGGGTTAGCCGTAGGGGCACCTTTGTCCTCCTCTGACCGACGTCGACCCCCAGCGGTCTCGACCCATTGCCCAGGGCCGGTGTTTCATCCCGAGTCGTTCTTTGACGCCCCCGGGGCCCGACGAAGGCCTCCAAAGACTGAGCATAGCGACAACAAAACCCGCGTCATGATTTTTTCATGACCCGCAGATGGCCTCGTCACCGTGTCGTCGTCGCGCTCCTCCTTCTCCTCCTCCTGCGACCTCCTGCGCTCTGTCCTGCCGTGCCTCATGCCCCTTCCCCTCCGCCTCCCCGTCGCCCTCGTCCTCCTGCCACCGCCCGCTGCGCCGTTGCCGCTCTCGTCCTCGTCCTCGTTCTCGTCGCCCTCATTCTCCTCGTCCTCGTTCTCCTCGTCCTCGTCGTCGTCCTCGTCGTCCTCGTCGTGGTCGTCCTCCTCCTCCTCCTCCTCTTCCTCCTCCTCCTCCTCCCCTATCCTCCTCCTCCTCCTCCTCCTCCTCCTCCTCCTCCTCCTCCTCCTCCTCCTCCTCCTCCTCCTCAGGCCTATCCTCGTCCTCGTCGTCGTCCTCGTCCGAGGGCGTCTGCGTCGCACCGCCCGCGCCGTCGGCGCCACCGCCGAGCCGCCCGCGCGCCGCCGCGCCGGGCCCGCGGCCCACAGCGCGGAGGGCGCCGCGAAGCCGGCCAGCGCCGCGGGCGCCGCGCGCAGCTCGGGCGGCGGCGTGCCCTCGGCCTGCGGCGGCGCGCGCGGTCGAGCGCGCGCGGCCGCGCCGCCGACGGCGACGACGACGACGAATCGATGACGACGAATCGATGACGACGACGATAACGACGACAATGCGTAGACGACGACGACGACGACGACGAATCGACGACGATGACGACGACGAATCGAAGACGACGACGACGAATTGACGACGACAACGAATCGACGACGGTGACGACGCGGAGGGCGGCCCTCGGCGGCCTTCGGTCGAGCACGGCGGAGAACCAGACGTGCTCGCGTCGTGGAACAAAAATAACGACGGCCCGAAATTATCGTCAATGTTCGAGGCCAAGGGTGGTTTCCGTCGGCCCGGAGTCAATCTCACGAAACTTTCAAAAAGCCCGGGGTGGTCTTCCTAAAGTTTTCGTGGCCCAAGCTGGTTTCCATCGGCTGCGCCTCGACGGGACCGTTGCGGGGATGCCGGATCGTCCCGTACGGCCGCTGGAGGCCTGAGTTAAGGCCCAGGTGAAACAATCTCCGCTGGAGGCTTTTTGATGTCTCTGGCCTCCGAGAGCCCTCGCCGGGCGCGGCCGTCGAAAAACTGCCACGGATGAAGAAAACGGCCCTGGCCTCCTCCTCCTCCTCCTCCTCCTCCTCCTCCTCCTCCTCCTCCTCCTCGTCCTCCTCGTCCTCCTCCTCCTCCTGATTCCTCCTCCTCCTCCTCCTCCTTTTCCTCCTCTGCCTCCTCCTCCTGCCCTGGGCAAGGGGGGTCGGGGCTTCCTGGGGGGCCCGAGCTGAAAAATATTACGACGCCGGATGTCTGGGGATGGGGGGGCCAGCGAGAGGGCGGTTGGCGCAGCGTGGTCCAGGAGCGTGTGCGCGGACGAGAGGGGGAAGGCCAAGGAACGCGTCGACAGAAGAGGTGGGCAAAAACTCTGGGAGGTGTCATGGCCCCCACGTCACGCCGATGGATACCCCAGCTGCCCTCGAAAGTGGCGACATTTTCGCAGATCGCAGCACCACAGGGATGGCGAGGTTTCCTGGTCTGAAGAAGACGTCAGACCCCCCAGCAACCCTCGAAAGTGATGGCAGTTTTCGCAGATCGCAGCCCCACAGGGATGGCGAGGTCTCCTGGTGGTCTGGGTAAGACGTCGCCCCGCTGCACCCCCAGCAGCCCTCGAAAGTAGCGGCAACTTCGCAGATCGCAAACCCCAAGGGATGGCGAGGTCTCATTTTTGAGTCGGGGTAAGACGTCACCCCGCTGGACCACCCAGCAGCCCTCGAAAATGACGTCTGTTTCGCAGATCGCAGCCCCCAGGGGTGGCCAGGTAGGAGGGAAGCTGGCACGTAGGAAGGGGCGAGGTGGGAGGCAGGAGAGAAGAGGAGAGGAGGAGGGGGGCGGGAGAAGGAGAAGACGCGCGGGCAGTGTTCTATTCAAAACGAATGCCCAACGCAGGAGGGTTGGGAAAAACTCCCTCCAAGACGCCCCCGAGACGCTCCCCATGAGATCCCATCAGCCATCCGACTGGACTCAGACCCGCAACCCAAGTGCGGTGGCGCGATCTGCCGACGGCGATTTGTTGGGTGTTTTGATAGATGCCCTCTGCCTGTGTACGCGGGCTCTCGCCCCATTCCCCATGCGCGCACGGCGAATGCTGAGAATGTCAGCCCAAGGCGCCCCGAAAAGGCCCCCAAGAGGCCCCCGTGACGGCCCAAAGGAGCGCCAAGAAGCCCCGCAAAAGGCGCACAAGAGGCCCTCGGGAGCAGCACGCAACAAGCGCCAGTTCCCCGAGGGGTCGGCGGTGTGGCGGACGCCCACGGATCTGGGAGGTGTCGGGGCCCCCGCCGTGATATTTTCTGCCCCTGCACTTCTGCTGCCCCCATCGCACTTGAGTGCCACATCCCAGAAACAATCTCGAGCCCCCCCTTGAAAGCATCGAAGCAGGTCCTGCCCGACGCGCCGGCGAGGCGCCGAACGAATCTCGCCTCTCGGGGGCCCGACGCGCGAATACCGCCCAATGTTGATCTGCTCTCTTGGCGCTCGATTTTTTTCTGGAAGGCAAAGGCCAAAATAGATGGGAACATCATCACCCCATAGTCTTCTCCCCCCCCTCCTGGACGCCCCCGATGCGGGGGCCTTCGGCTGCTTCCTCGGAACGCCGCCGTCGCCGTCGGCGTCGCCGCCGAAGTCGGCTTCAACGTCGCCGCCGTCGCCAACGCTGTTCTCCTCTTGCTCGTGAACGTTCTCTCACTCGGCGTTTCGACGTCGGGCCGACGGGGGGGGGCTCCAGGCCTCTGCTTCACGCGACTGTTTGCAGCCGTGCGTCCTGCGGGGGAAACTCCGCCCGCCTGCAACAGGCGGCAGAAGACGGCCAGGATCTGCTCCGTTGGGGGGGAGGGAGGGCGAGGGCCCGCGCCGGTCGGCAGAACAATTGCAAAACAAAAAAACGATCACCAGGTGTTCGACACCCAGACACGCGACGTCCTGAGTCTTTCAGGACGGCGCCCCTGGAGGCCCCGACCCTTTCCCTGGGGCCGGTTTCTCGTCCTGCGCCGTTTTCTGACGGTCCCGAGGCCCGGCGAGGGCCCCCCCGGGCCGAAAATAGCCAAAAACCTCCCGCCCTGACTGCTTCACGACGCGATCCTGTCCGGGCATACAGTCGGGGCGCTGAACAAGGAACCCTTTTCGTTGGGAAGGGGCTCCGTGTTCCTTAATTGTTTCGCAGCTCGCCTTAGGTTGTCCCTAGGCTTTCGATGGGGAATCGAAGTTCAACTTATACTGAAAGAAAAAAAGGGCCTCGTTCCTGATTTAGGGTTCCTTAGGTCAACGCCCCGACTGTATCTCGAGGGCTCGCGGGGGTGCCCCAGGCCCACGGGTGCGCTTCCCTGCGCCCCGTCGCGGGCCGCGCGGCCGTCGCCCGAGAACCGGCCCCCCCTCCGGGCGGCCGCCCAGGGCCCGAGCCGCGGCCCGGCAGCCGATCGGGCAGGCCGCCGTGCCCTCCCCCGGTCTCGGCGCCGCGCGGCGACTTCCTGGCCATCGCTCGGACGGCCATTCCCTGTGCGTTTTTCGGTTTCGTGCGTGGTTTCTTCGCCAAATGATCAAGGATGCTCCTCGATGGTCCTCGCCGAAGGAAAAACACACACGTCCGAGCGATGCCGAGCTTCTGCCAGAAACAGCTGCAATACTGGGCTGCTGGTCCAGGCCGACGACTCGCAAGCAGGAGGAGGGACTGTGCAAGGCCCATGTGGGCTCACTTCACAGCTGTGAGGCCCTTGACTTGAGCAGGGACCGACCGTCCCGGCATTCCTATAGTCATACCACGAAATGTTCCTAGTCCTAGAACCCAAACATGTTCTAAGAACAAAAACAAGGTTCTTAGAACACAAACCCGATGTGCTAAAACAAGACAGTCCCAGCCAGAAATGCTGTAAAAACATTTCGTGGGAACCACAAAAGGTTCTTAGAACATTGTTTGGTGGGGCTATAGGCGAGCCGGGACGCTTCGCCACTGCTTGATTGACCTTGGTGATCGACTTGCCCAGCCGCAGGGTCCTTGACGGCGACGGCGACGGACGACGACGCCGACGCCGACGCCGACAACGGGCGACGGTCCCTGGGTGACGAGAGCCGGACGACAGCGGCGACGTCGACTTGGGAGGCCCGCCGTGGGGTCCGAGCTGCACGGGCCTCGCGGAGATCGGTCTAGGGAGGGGGGGCAAAGGGTCAATCTGGGGTCCACCTGGTGCAGCTTTTCGCCCCGGATCCGTTTCTGACGGTGCCCTGGGAGGCCGAGAGAAATTTTAAAGAAACCTTCCTCGAGCCCAACTCCTCGAGCCTCGCCCTTCCTTCCTGCTCGCCAGAACCCGTGCTGGGCCACCTCGAACCCCAGCCGACTCGAAGAGCCGACGGCGACGGACGACGGACGGCGACCGCGACGGACGACGGACGACGATGGCGACGGACGACGGACGGCGACGGCGATGGACGACAGACGGCGACGGCGACGGACGACGGACGACAGCGACGGCGGCGACGGCGATGGCGAGCGGCAGGGCCAGCGGCAACGGCACCGGCCGCGCGCCGAGGCGAGCCGCGCCTCGCCGTGGGCGCGGCCGCACTGGCCCGCGGCCGCGGAGCCCCAGGCCCAGACGACCTGGCCGCGGCCGGTGGGGTCGCGGCCCCCTCGCGTGCGCGCGCGCTTTCTCCGACGCGCCGGTGAGGTCCATCCAGCGGTGATTTTGAAGCTGCCGTCTGCGACGTTTGCGGTTTTCCCAGGGAGAGAAAAAGAGAGAGAGAGAGAGAGAGAGAGAATGTAGATGCCATCCCAGCAGACAGCTGGAAGACAGCTGTGCGGAGGCATTGCGCGCCGCGCTGGCTCGCCTGAACTGCTCATGCGCTCGTCACGAGGCTTCGCAACAGCAACAAGATGTAGGCCCAGACGACCCTACCGCGGACGGGGGGGGCGGCCCCCCTCGCGCGCGCGTGCTCACGCCAGGCACAGCCTGGCGGCGTCTCGGGCGCAGGGGCGCCCACAGGCAATGGAACCTGGCTTCCCTGTGAGGCAGCGCTGCTGAAACGACGCCCTTCTCCTCCTCCTCCTGCTTCTCCTCCTCCTCGTCCTCCTCCTCATCCTCCTCACTCCCGAGGACCGCACGCGCTCACGCACACGCGTGCGCGCGCGCTCACGCTTCTCCGCCGACGCGCTGCGGTCAGGAACTTCTGCTTGGCGTGTCGCAGCGGCGGCCCCGACGACACGCCATGCCCTGTGAGCGGGTGGCATGTCACTCCGCTCCGCGGGGCGGGAGGCCTGGACAGGCTCGGGACGTTGATGCTCGGAGAAGGGACGTGGATAGCGTGTCGCGCCGAAACGTGGTGGGCCAGAACCGGCGGCTCAACACGCTGAGCCAAAGTTCCTGACCGTAGTGAAGCCGTGGGGCCACCAACAAAAAGAACGGGCTTCCCTGCGAGGCAGCGCTGCTCAACCTGCGACCCCCCGAGAAACGCATGCGCCTACGCACACACGCGCGCGCAACCACGCTTTTGCTCCGAAGCACCGCGTAGTGAGGTCGAGCCAGCACTTATTCCGACTTCTTTCTCATCAAACATCATCTGCCTGCCCTGGGTTTACGAAAGGCTCTCTGATCAGCACCGTTGTGCAAGCTGTACACCATGAGTGTCTGGCTTCCGACTCCAGCTGACTCCAAAGACATTCTAGGGCCAACAGCGCCCCGTGCGCGCAAAGTCGTACGCATGCAGGCGCCCTGAAATCCGACCACAAAGTAAACTCGCAGACGAGGGGCCGCCAGCGACGAACAGAAACATATGCTTCCTTATTGCGAGCGAGGCAGCGCTGCTGAACCTGCGCACCTCCAAAGACCGGGCGAGCTCACGCACACGTGCGCGCGCGCCGCCAACGTGCGCATGACTTTTTCACAACGCCGATGCCCCAGAGGTCTCGACCCATTCCCCTGGATCGGCTTCTCATCCCGAGTCGTCCTTGACTTTCCCGAGGCCCGGGGAGAGCCCCCAGAGGCTGAGAATAGCGAAACAGGGGGGGGGGAGTCTGGGTCATCTGGTATCAAGTCGGGCGTGTCCCCCTACAGGGAGATTTGGGGCGAAAAATAAAAAGTACTCCAAAAATGCCGCCTAAATAGGCAAAAACAATCAAACATCGTCCCTATACTATTTGTTTAAACTATTTTTGAATATTCCTCCTGTAGAGGGACAGGCCCGACTTCAATCTGGTATCCTCTTCGTCCACGTGACCCGACCTCGTCACCGCGTCGTCGTCGCGTGTCTCCTCCTCCTCCTCCCTCTGCGGCCTCCTGCGATCTGCCCTGCCGCTCCTCGTGCCCCTCCCCCTCCGCCTCCCCGCCGTCCCCCCGTCGTCCTCGTCCTCGGCCTCGCCGTTGTCACCGTTTCGCCGTTGGCGCCCTCGTCCTCGTTCTCGTCCTCGTCCTCGTCCACGCCCTCCTCCTCCTCCTCCTCCACCTCCTCCTCCTCCTCCTCCTCCTCCTCCTCCTCCTCCTCGTCACCCCTTCCTCGTCTCCTCCTCCTCCTCCTCCTCCTCCTCCTCCTCCTCCTCCTCCTCCTCCTCCTCTCCTCCGACCTATCCTCCAACACCCCCTCGGAGCAGCGTCATTGGCAGGAGGAGGAGGACCTCCCGCTCCCCCGCTTTCTACCCCTCGCCATTCTCGCCCCCTCCCGTCCCTCCTCCTCTTGCACCTCCTCGTCCCCCCACTCTCCCTCCCCGCCATCATGGCCGTTCACCAACACCCCCCTTTCTCATGACCACGTCATATTCCCTCCTTCTTCCCCCTCCTCCTCCTCCTCGCTCCCTCCTGCCATTCGCCTCCTCCCCCCACCGACGACGACGATGGCGGCGACGAAGACGGTGACAGTGACGAGGACGACATCGACGACGACGGCGGCGACGACGGCTGCGGCGGCTGCAGCGACGACCCATGGCTCGCGGCGACGGCGACGATGCTGGCGAAGGCGACAACAACGATGGCGACGGCGGCGGCGGCGACGGCGACGACGACGTCGAAGACCACGACATCGACGACGACGCCAGCATCGGCGACGCCGGCGACGGCGAACGGCGCCCGGGCCCAAGCCCGACCGGGCGGCCGGCATCGTGGTCGTTGGGCCGACGCGGCTGGGCGGTGCTGGCCCCGCGCGTCAGGCACAGCGCGTGGTTGGAGCCGCAGGCCAGGCCTCGCGCTGCGGCCGCCGCCGAGGCTCGAGGGCCGAGGTTCGAGGGCCGCTGCTCGAGGTTCGAGGGCCAGGAATCGAGGCTCAGGGTCGAGGTGCGAGGGTCGAGGAACCGGGGTCGAGGCTCGAGGGTCGAGGCTCGAGGCTCGGGGGTCGAGGATTCGAGGGTCGAAGATCGAGGTCCGGGGTTCGGGGTTCGAGGATGAGGTTCGCAGAGCGAGGCCTCGGGGTTCGGGGTTCGGGGTTCGAGGTTCGAGGTTCGGGGTTCGAGTATGAGGTTCGCAGGGCGAGGCTTCGGAGCGTGCACGGCTGCCCTCTGGGTGCCTCCAGAGGCCGCTGCCGCCGCCGTCGCGCAGGCCGCCGCCGCCTCCGTGGCTTCGCGCTGCGGCCGGCGGCGGCGGCGAGGGTCGAGCTTCGAGGTCGGAGTTATCGACATTGGAGGTTCGAGGCGCTGCCGCTGCTGCCGACGAGTCTGGAGGATCGAAGTTTTTGTATGGTGTTGGTGTGCTCTGCGCGGCCTCATCCATCTCGAAATTCCGGCCAGAACGCGCCCTCGGGGCAAGCCCAGGTGTCATTCCTGAGGACGGGTCGAGGCTCGACGCTTGAGGATCGACACCTTTGCGGCGTTGTTTGCCCTCCCCGAGGCAGCCAGAGGACGTGGGTCGTCGTCGTCGCTGCCTTCGCTGTCGTCGTCGTCGTCGCCGCCGGCGCCACTGCCGCCGACGCGGCCGCCGCTGCAGGCGCTGGCAGAAACTCACGGACGGGCCGGGCCGCGCAGCAAAACGCCAGGGGGGCGAGGAAGCGCGCACTTCCCCTCGTGCCCCATTTTGGGCCCCGGGGGGGGGTCCCCTCGGGGCCCTTTCCGAGGTGCGCAAGAGGTGCAACTTCCTGCAGCCCCCCATGACCCAGACCCCCTCGTGTCATGAAAAAACCATGACGGGAGGATTGGCACTGGTTTCGGCCTCTGGGGGGGCCCTTGCTGGGCCTCGGAAGCGTGAAAAGACGGCGCAGGATGAAAAACCAGTCCCGGTTGTGAAAACATCATGACATCGGGGGTCTGGGCAATGGGGGGGCGAAGAAATGGAGCTCCCATTTGCCCGGCGCACGTTTCTTCACCAGCCAAAGTAGGGGCCCCGCTTAGCGGGTTCTAGGAGCCCTGCACGAACAAAAACTTGCCCTCTCTTGAGGAGGCCGATGTTTACTTCCGCCAGCTTCGGCCGTCCTTCCGCTGGCTTCCGCCAGCAGAGGCGGCCTCGTTGTACTTCCGCTGGCCTCCCGCCGCCTTCCGCCGAGGAAGAGATGCCAACTCCTTCGGCCCTCGAAAACGGAGCCGATTCTGGAACGCCTCAGGTACCGCCCTGCCGTCACGCGACGCCCCGAGCTGGGGCCCCAAAACCGTGTGGTGACGGACGCGTGCTGGGCGACCTCGGAGCCCCCAGCGACCTCACCGTGGCGCGGCCCGCCACCGCACGGCTCGGGGTAGACCTCTCGGAGGCCCCGGCCGCGGGAGACTGCCTCGCAGAACGACCCGGGTCGCCCATCAGTGCGGCTCGGGCGGGTGGCAACGGGGGGGGATCTGAGTGAGTCAGGAGGGAACGAAACACACAGACACAATTCATCGCCGACCCCCCAGACAACATGGGAAACTATGGGAAGTGGTGGAGAAGACAGAAACCCAGAACACATGGGAAAATATATGGAATCCTTTTATTTGTGTGTACTTGTTTGTGTGTCCCAGGGCCCCTTTGATGAGGGGTGAAGAGCAGGGCCCTCAAGGGGCACGTTGCGCGCCAGGGCCCCTTTCGGGCCCCTGCTGGCTCCGAAACGGGCTTTTCAAAGGGGTCCTTCAGTAGCGCCCTTGTCTTCCCCCGCCCGAGCGGCGACGAGGAGGAGGAGGAAAATGGAGGAGGAGCAGGAGGAGTAGGAGGAGGGAGGAGGAGGAGGAGGAGGAGGAGGAGCAGGAGGAGGAGGAGGAGGAGCAGGAGGAGGAGCAGGCTTTTTTGACTGTACTAAGCTCGTTGCAACTTAGCTTGAGCGCAGCGGCCAACAGGACTGGCACAGGCTGCACACGGGAAGCCCGAGAGCATGGACGCTGAGCTGCTTCCGCTCTCGTCCCGAAAACTGTCGGGAGAGAGGTATTGGCGCTGCGGGAGGGGAAGAGAGGAATCATATAAGAGAGAGGAGGAGTTTGCAGCGCCGTGCGAAGAGAGACATCAGCGGGGCCCTGCTTCGTTGCCCATAGCAGGGCAGCCCTCGAGGCAGAGAGCAATGCAGGGCTAGAAAAGAAGTATCTGGCCTGGGAATGCCTACCCAAATTAAGTAGACCGTGAGGAGAAAGGAGGAGCTGGACGGAGGGCCAAAATGGCCGTGGACGGTCGAACCGCCTTGTTGCTGCTGAGCAGCGCGCTGGGGGAGGGGGGAGGAGGGAGGAGGGATAATCGAGGAGGAGGATGGAGGGGGGTCCACTGAAGATACCGCGGAGCTCTTGAGATGAGAGCTGCAAGCCTTGCCCTGTGTGACTGATGGCGGAAAAACTAAGTGCGAGTTGAGGGAAGAAACTGCTGGCCGTACGTTCGTGCCGTACTCTCCCGTGTGATCCGCCCCCTTAGGGGGCAGGCCCGTCTTTGGGGAGAGCACGGTCGCTGCCCAGAGCGCGCCACCATTGCATCGCACGTCGATGTCTGCATGCGCTGCCTGAAGAAGCATCCCAAACTGCAAGCGCGAGGTAGGATTGCCTGGGAAAACGAGCGGGACTCTGAGGCCGCTGCTGACGCGGGGGTGAGCAGCTGGCGTGCACCTCGGTGGGTGTCCCAGGTGGCTGTATTGTGAACCGGGCAATTGTAAGGTGAAACGAGGGATGAACAATAGCAATGTGAAGCAATGACAACGTACGTGAGAAAAAATGCAACATCGCAAGCACTGCCTGGGAGGAGGGACCGGACAATCGTAGGCCATGAGGGGAGGAGAGAGAGGACGAGCACATCGGGTCCCTCACGCCCGCCCACCCCGTTGAACGGGGTCGAGGGTACGCCCAGGGACCAGACGAACCCGTCCAGCAGCCTGAAGAAGGCCGGCTGCTAGGTGGAGGGGGGCCAATCAACTTTTGTCAGGTGAACAAGCGGCTCGGAGTAGGCTGCGCATGAACGCCCCAGACATGGCCCCCCCCTCAAAAAGAGCGAAGCGTCAGTCTCCAGGGCCGCCTCGAGCAAGCAGTGCCCTGGCAGGGTGCACGAGGCCTCGAGTCTCGAGGAGCACCGCTGCAAGCACTTGTGCGCTGTGGCCTGCTGCTTCAGGCCGGTTGGCGAGGTTGCGCGGCGCGGGACTGTAGCCGCGCTGCCGCGCGACTGTGACTGCGTCAAGAGGCGGCGCCTGCCGGGCGGCCGCTACGACGGGCCGAAAAAGCCAAAAAGACTGGCCATCTCTGAAGTGCGTGTGGCCTGGAGCCACAGCAGGGCTGTGGGGCAAAAAAGAGGGCGCTACAGCTTGAAGTGGAGCTCCTGCGGCTGGCTGAACTCCTGCTGCGTGTACTCCTGCGGCGGCAGGGGGCCGGGCTGGTACATCTGCTGGTACCCCTGCTGCTGGTACTCCTGCGGCTGCAGGGGACCGGATTGGCTGCACCCCTGCTGCAAGAACTCCGCCTGCTGGTACACCCGCTGCTGGTACTCCTGCAGCGGCAGGGGACCGGACTGAAACTCCTCCAGCTGGAACTCCTGCTTCTGGAACTTCTGCGGCTGCAGGGGAACGGACTGGCTGCACTTTTGCTGCAAAAACTCCGCCTGCTGGTACGCCAGCTGCAGATACTCCAGCGGCGGCAGGGGACCGGTCTGGCTGTACACCTGCTGCTGGTACCCCTCCTGCGTGTACTCCCGCTGCTGGTACTCCTGAGGCTGGAACTCCTGCGGTTGGCTGGGCAAAAACTTGTTGGAGCGCCTGAAGCTGACCAGAACTCCGGACGCTGGCTGGCTCCGCCCGCGGTGGACGAAGGGCTGTGGCCAGCGCCGCCCCCAGCCGGGAGGGACAACCTCCACGATGCCGCCCGAGCTCGTCGAAGCAGCGAAGGAGCACCTGCACGGCTCGGCCTTCGGCCCGCAGGCGTTGGGCACGTCGCTCCGGTGCAGCACGCCGTGGGCGCGGGGCCGCCCGCCAGGGAGGCACGGACATGGCGCGGTCTGAGTGGAAGGGGAATGGGGCGAAGAGGGGGAGGGCAGAGGCGGGGGGCCTCCTGGCTTGGGCTCGCGACCTCCGGCGGAGGCGATCTGAGCCCGGGCTGGAGGAGCAGGAGGGAGGAGGGGAGGAGGGGGGAGGAGGAGGAGGAGGAGGGGAGAGGAGGGAGGAGGAGGAGGGAGGAGGAGGAGGAGGAGGAGGAGGAGGAGGAGGAGAGGAGGAGGAAGGAGGAGGAGGAGAGGAGGAGGAAGACGACGACCACGAGACGGATCGCCTTGAACGGCGACGACGACGACGACGACGACGACGACGACGACGACGACGACGACGACGACGACGACGACCGACGAGACCCGGGGGGCCCCCGGCCGAGGGCCCTCGAGGAGGCGGCGCCCGCCCCGGGGAGGGGCCGCACGTCGAGCCCGCACGCGCCCCTCGAGTGGAGGGCCCGCGCCCTCGCCCCCGGGGCCTCCCTCGACCTCGGGGCGCTGCTGCCGCCTGCTGCCCCTCGACCGGGCGAGGGGAGGGGGGGGGAAGCAGGGGGGGGGGAGGAGTGGAGGAGGGGGGAGAGAGGGGAGAGGGGAAGGGGGGAGAGGGGAGAGGGGGGAGGAAGGGGGGGGGGGGAGAGGGGGGATAGGGGAGAGGGAAGGGCAGATGGGGAGGGGAGGGGATCGAGGGGAGGGGGGGAAGTGGGCAGGGGCATGGCGTGGGAAGGCGCTGGGACCCGCCCGCCCCCCTGAAGAGGAGGGAAGAGGGACAGGGAGTCCCAAAAGAATGCGGGATGACGATTACTAAAAAATGGGAGAGAACGACTAACAAAAATAATGTTCTGCTATTTCTGCATACTTTTCTGACCGAAGGAGAACGATTAAAAAAATAGTTCTCCAGCCCGCGGCCGGTTTCTTCGAATGGTCATCCCGGGCGCCGCCGCGTGAACACGACCCCCGGTCATTCATTAATCGTCATCCTCCATTAGATTGGCACCTGGGAGTCCCCAAGTATACCTACTTTCAACGACCAGCGACCCACACCCGTACCCTCGCGGTCTCGATTCTGGGGCGCGCTCCCGCGGGAGGTGGGGTGGGGGGGGGGCGGGGTCCCGGGCCAGAGTGCCGCCCCCCCTCCCCCCCCCCGGAGTCCTGGCGGGTCCCGGGGAGGCCTGTGGGGATTCGCCAGCAGGGGTCCAAGGAGAGCTCCCCCTGCAAGGTCGGCGAGCGGGGGTCCAAAGGGAGGTCCCCCTGCAAAGTCGGCGGCACCAGCCGCAAAGCCTTCGTGCTGCCCACTTTCAACGACCAGTGATCCATATCCGCGCCCCTTGCGGTCTCGATTCCGGGGCGCGCCGGATACGCGGTCGCACGGGCACGATCCGCGCGGGGCTTTTCCCGAAAAGCGCCCCGCGTCCGCGGTGCCGCGGCCACGGGGCACGGCCCGCGAGGCCGTGTGGCTTTGCTTTCCGCCCACGACCAGTACGCCTGCGAACGAGCTGCTTGTTAAGCCTGTTCTCCGTTCGCCCTCCCTCTTAACCCTCCCGGTCCCGCGCACGCAGCATCGGCTGCAAGCGGGAGCGCCGGGTCAGAGCCGACATCGGAATCTCGAACCGGTTCGCAGATCCGGAAGCCGGGAGGGGGACTCTGATGGGCCTGTTTTCCACCGCCACCACCAGAAGTTGGAGGGGGGAAGGAGGGGGGCAGGACGAGGAGGAGGAGGACGAGAGGAGGAGGAGGAGGAGGAGGAGGAGGAGGAGCAGGAAGAGGAGGAGGACCCCCTCCCCCTCCAACTTATAGTGGTGGTGGTGGAGAACAGGCCCATCAGACTCGGACCGGAACCGCAGCTGGCAACCAGAGCTCGAGATAGAAGCGGCTCGGAGCCGAAGCGGGCGTGCCGCGGCGGCACGCCCTGGCCCGGCAGCGGACCACGCGGCGCCCCCTCGAGGCTCTGCGCTCGAGGCGGGAAGCGCGCCGCGCGGGAGGTCTGGAGACACTGGGCATACTGATCGGGGCCGGGATACAGGGCAGTTTTCTCTACACACGGTTAATACATGATTCATTTATGAATGAATGTAGGCATGAACTCATCGTTGTTATTAAATACTAGATCCCTGCATTTTGAACACATGATCCGCACGCGGAGCATGTATTGAAAGCGGCACTGTAGTGTGGGGGACTGGCTCAGGCGGGGAAGCATCGACCAGGAACCGGCGATGCATAGCCGATAGATCGGCGATTGGCCCCCGATCGCAAGCCGCACGTCTCCGGGCGGGGTGGGGAATCGGGCCCACCTCGGCGATGAGTGGGCGAGTAGGGGTCGATGCATCCCACCTGCGCCAGTCCCTGCCTGCCGTTGCCCGACCGCTCCCGACCTTCAGCTCCCTGGTTCTCCAATCGTTCGCGGGCCAGCCAAGGGGGGCAGTGAGAGGGGGCGAGCCTTCTCAAAAGGCTCGCAAGTCCCCCCCCCCGTCTGAGAAGTTCTCCAAGCCTTCCCCGAAGACGCAGACAACCTCCCAGAAGCCGCGAGTGCTTCTGACAAGTCCCGCCGCCTTCTGAGAAGGCCTCCTCCGTCTCCCTTCCCCCCTCGCTCGCCGCCGAGCCATAACTCGGGCCTCTGGCCTCTGGCCGTCGTTCGGGGCAATCCCGGCACCCCCAGGAACGCTCTCGATGAGGCGCAGCTGATGGAAGCCACCCCGAGGCCGGAAAACAAGCCGCCGAGGGCCGACGAACGAACATCCGAACACCTCGAACCTCGAAGCCATAGATCCGATTGCGTGATTTTTTCCATACATACGGGGTCCCCAGAAGGCTCGACCCATTCCCCGGGACCGGCTTTTCATCCTGAGTCGTTTTTCGTCGGTCCCTGGGCCCAGCGAGGGCCCCTAGAGGCCGAAAATTTAGAAAAAAAACTCCGCCTTCTGACTTTCAACACGTGAGATTTCGGGGAGCGCAAGACGATCAAGACTGCCGCGGCCACGAGGGCGGCGCCGACGTCGCCGGGCCGACGAAGCGGCGACGTCGGCGGCGCCGAGAGTGGCAGGTCTTGTGCATGGAGTATGTGGAAGTAGGTGATCTTGTAGACGAAGCCGTAGGCTTAACCTCTAGGTATAGGTGATAGAGCAACACGAGGTTGCGCATTGCTGTGAACCTGGAGTGTTCGTGCCGTGGATCGTCGTGGTAAGCCTCATCTCCGGCGAGCCCGGCCAGCGTCGGCGGCGCCGAGAGTGAGCGGGCGGAGGTGGACGCGACGGCGGCGGCGGTGCCCCCCCCCCCCCCCCCCCAGCGGCCGAAGGCCTACGATCTCGTCGCCCCTCCTCGGGAAGTCGAGCCGCTCGGGCGCCTTCGGCGGGGGGGGTCCTGTTGGTCCTGGCCTTCCTCCTCCACCTCCTCCACCTCCTCCTCCTCCTCCTCCTCCTCCGCCTCTTCCTCCTCCTCCTCCTCCTCCTCCTCCTCCTCCTTCCGCCACCTCCTCCTCCTCCTCCTCCTCCTCCTCCTCCTCCTCCTCCTCCTCCTCCTCCTCCTCTCGTCTCCACTGCCTTCCTCGGCGCCGTTCCTCCTCCCTCTCGTCCTCCCTCGCTCCGTCCTTCTCTCCCTCCCCCTGCTCCTCCTGCTGCTGCTCCTGCTCCCTGTCCGTCTCCAGCTCCTGAGGAAAAGCGGCGATGATCATGACGAGGAGGTGATGGAGGAGCAAAAAGGATAAGAAGAGGATGATATGCTGGAGGAGCGTTGTGAAAAAGGGACGATGAGGACGGAGGGAAGAAGGAGAGGATGTGGTTGAAGAGGCGGAGGAAGATGAAGCAAATGAGAAAAGAGCGCTTTTCTTTATTCGCGGCGATAACGGGCGTGATGGGGGGAGGGGGCGGCGGGGGGGGGGGGGGGGGGGGGGGGCAAATCGGAACGCCCCCCCTCCCCCCGCCGTGCCGTTTTGGCGCCACCACAGCGTCCGCGCGCACGACGACGACGACGACGACGACGAAGACGAGCGACGACGATAGCGACGACGAGGACGACGACGACGACGAGCGAGCACGACGAGCGACCACGACGACGATGCCGACGACGACGACGACGACGAGGACGAGGACGACGACGACGACGACGAGGACGTCGTCGACGACGACAAGCGACCACGACGACGACGAAGCCTCCAGAGGTCTCTGGTGGTTGCCCGAAGCTTCCGGAGGCCCCCTGAAGTCTCTGGAAGCCTCCAGAGGCCTTCTCAAGGTCATACGAAAGCCTCCAGAGGCCCTCGAAAGCATTCGAAGGCGTTTGACAGCGACAAGCGCCCGCGAGAGATGACGACCGTCGACAACGACGACGAAGATGATGACGACAACGAATACGACAACGACGACGACGACGAGCGACGACGACGACGACAAGCCACGACGACCGACAACGAAGAGCAAGGACGACGACGACGACGAAGAGCGATGAGGAGTTGTGGCGAGCACATGCCTGCGAAAGCGTCGTTACCTCCACGTGGCGTGTAAGAGGTATGCTCCTTACCTCCCTCCTCCATTATCGTCGTCGTCGTCGTCGTCGTCCATCTCCTCCTATTGTTTTCTCTCTCTCTCTCTCTCTCTCGCTACTACAAGCACCACAATTGTCTGAGAACACCACAACTTGCCCGCGACCGCCACCCCTATGCGGATCTCTATGCAGATCCCTGTGAGGACCCCCCTGGGGATCCCTATGCGCATCCCTATGCGGATCCCCATGCGGATGCCTATGCGGATCCCTGTGCGGATCCATATGCGGATGCCTATGCGAAGCTCTATGCGGATCCCTATGTGGATCCCTATGCGGATCCCTATGTGGATGCCTATGCGGATCCCTCTGCGAATCCCCACGCGGATCCCTGTGCGGATCCCTATCCAGATCCCTATGCGGATCTCTATAAGGACCCCTGGGAAACCCCATGCGGAGCCCCATGCTGTTCCCGATGGATATCTCTATGACTCTATGTGATCCCCATGCGGATCCCTGTGTGAATTTCTGTGCGGATGCCTATGCGAATCCCTCTTCGGATTCCTATGCGGATTACTATGCGCACGGCGGCAGTGCCTGGGGCGCACTGGGTGCCGGAGCGCTACGGTTAGGGGGGGGGGGCGGGGGGGGGGGGGCACGACGCGCGCGCGTATGGCCCGAGCAATGAAGAAACACGCTCAAACGCAGGGAGCAGAGGGAGAAGGGCGACGACGACGGACGGCGAAGGGGCAGCGCCGAACGACGAACGGCCACAAGTGACGAATGGCAAGAAGCGGCGGCGAGCGACGAGCGTCGAGCGAGCGACCAGCGCCGCACGGCGCTCCCGAAACGTCGAACGGCGAACGACACACGGCGAACGGCGATCGACGAACGACGACCCCGACGACCGGCAGAGGGCCAAGGCAAAAACGAGCGGCGGCCGGCGCCGCCGCGCAGGACCTCCGAGGGGGAAGGCCTCCAGAAGGGCCGACGAGGCAGAAGCGCGACGAGCGACGACGGAGACGACGAGGCACGACGAGGGACGACGGGCGGCGGCGGCGGCGGCGACGACGACGACGGCGACGACGGCGACGACGACGACGGCGACGGCGACGACGACGACGACGTCATCGACGACGTCATCGAGCGGCGGGCACCGAGAGCGCCCGAAGAGGCGGCGGCCGCGGGGGCCTCGTGGGCGGCGCGGTCGGCGGCGCCGAGGCCCAGCTGCCCGCAGCGGTTGCTGCCGCAGCCCCACAGCGCCGCGCCCCCGCGGGTCACGAAGAGGGTGAAGTTCGCCTGCGAGGAGGAGGAGGGGGAGGAGGGGGAGGAGGAGGAGGAGCAGGAGGAGAAGGAAGAGGAGGAGGAGGAGGAGGAGGAGAAGGAGGAGGAGGAGGAGGAGGAGGTCGAGGAGATCGGCGGCGCGCGAAGGGCGATGGAGGCTCCAGGATCGACGATCTCGGAGGTGTTTGCTCGTGCCAGCCCTCGGCGGCCTGCTTTCCGGCCTCGGGGTGGCTTGTGTCAGCTGCGCCTCGTCGACAGCGTTCCGGGGGTGCTTGGCTCGTCCCGAACGGCCGCCGGAGGCCCGAGGCATGGCTCGGCGGCGAGCGAAGGGGGGGGGAGAGTGGAGAAGGATTATGTCGGGCCTGTCCCCCATACAGGGGGATTTTCGACGAAACATACAAAATACCCCCCAAATAATCCAAAATTAATCTAAAAATAGTCTGGGGACTATTTTTTGAATATTGTTGGACCTTTTGGGGCATTTTTGGGGTATGTTTGTATGCTTCGTCGCAGATCCCCCTGCAGGGGGACACCGCCCGACAGAAGAGAAGGAGGGGGCCGTCGCAGAAGGCGGCGGGGACTTCTCGGGAGGCCTCGCGCGCCTTCCAAAAGGTGTCTCTGCGCCCCCGGGGACGGCTCGGAGAACTGCTCGGCATAGGCCGGGGGGACTTCCGGTGCCTTCCGAGAGAAGGCCCGCGCTCCCTCTCACGTCCCCCCTGGGCTGGCCGCCGCGAGGGCGGCACACAGAATCGCCCCAAACTCGGGCCATGGGGCAGGGGCAAACTCCTCCTCACTCCTCCTCACTCCTCCTCACTCCTCCTCCTCACTCCTCCTCCTCCTCCTTTTCCTCCTCCTCCTCCTCCTCCTCCTCCTCCTCCTCCTCACTTCTCCTCCTCCTCCTCCTCCTACTCCTCCTCCTCCTCCTCCTCCTCCTCCTCCTCCTCCTCCTCTCCTCCTCCTCCTCCTCCTCACTCCTCCTCCTCCTCCCTCCTCCTCCTCCTCCTCCTCCTCCTCCTCCTCCTCCTCCTCCTCTCTCCTCCTCCCTCCTCCTCCTCCTCCTCCCTCCTCCTCCCTCCTCCTCCTCCTCCTCCTCCTCTCCTCCTCCCTCCTCCTCCTCCTCCTCCTCCTCCTCCTCCTCCTCCTCCTTCTCCTCCAGGATCACCCAAGAGAGCGGAGACGGCGGGGGCGGCAGGGGCGGTTCGAGCTGGCTCGGGCTCCGACTCGGGTCCGCACGGGGGCGGCGTGCGGCAGCACGGGGGGGGGTCACGACGAGGACGAAGTGCGCCGTCCGCCGCCGGAGGCATCAAGAGGCGAGAGTGCACACGTAAGCAGAAGCCTACGCAGGCATCAGAGGCCCTCGCGGACTGCTCGGATCGGGACTGGACCCCGCTGGCAGCGCCGCTGGTGCGCTGGCGGCGCGCCAGGGAGGGGGGTCCAGAGCCGATCCAAAAATCAGCGCGGCCGCCAAACGGTCACGGCCGCCTGCCGCCGCCGACGGACGACGCGCGTCATCGTCATCGTCATCTTCATTATCGTCGTCACGGAGAGGGTGACGTTAGCCTGACGCTGCCGACAGATGGCGCACGAGGGCGGCGCCCGCGACGGGCGATGGCGGCAAGGCCGAGAATCAAGACGACGCTTATGACAACAATCAGGACGACGGTCAGGACAGCGCGCAGGACGACGGGAAAGGGCAAAGTTCCTCTGCCGCTGCCGATGAACGACAGGCTCGAGCTCAGGCTCGGGCCCAGACGCGGTCTTTGGTCGTCCGCTCGGGCTCGGGCTCGGGCTCGGGCTCGTGCCCGAGCCCGCGCGACGACGGCGGCGGCAGAGGCGGCAAGGGCGGCGGGACACGACGAGGGCGAGGCACGCACCCGAAGCCGGCGGACGGCGGCGCACGAAGGTGGCGGCGACCACGCCGGCGGCGGCGCCGCCGCCGTTCCTGCCCCCTGCACGCGGAGCGGGGCGGGATCCGGGCAGGGACCTGTGGCCGCGGGGTGCACGCACTGGGCGCCACAGCGCGAGCACGGGGCCTTGGCCAGCTCTTCGGAGCTTCTTTTTCGGTTTCACTCGGGCGTGCCTGCTCTCGCCATCGCTCGGACGTCCATTCCCTGTGTTTTGTTTGGTTTCGTGCGTGGCTTTCTCGCCAAATGATCGAGGATACTCCTCGATGGTCCTCGCCGAAGGAAAAATGCACACGTCCGAGCGATGCCAAGTGCTTCAGCCTGGAACTCTCATGTCGGCATGCGGATCGACCGTCCGGCGACGTCGACGGCGGCGGCGGCGGCTCCGTCCGAGGCGCCGTGCTGGCGACGCCCTCGCGGTCCCGACCCTCGCCGCCACGGCCGGGGCCGCCTCGAGGCCATGGTCAGAGCGCGCTTGGGAGCAGGTTTGGGGGGGCGCGGGGGGGTTCAGCGACGGGGAGATCTTTCAACGTCACCGTTGTCGCCGTCGTCGCCTCCGCACTGGAGCGCAGGAGTAGGGCTGAGAGGCCGCGGTGGCCAGGGAGGAGGGGAAGGACGTAGCAAAGAGGACGAAGAGGAGGAGGAGGAGGAGGAGCAGGAGGAGGAGGAGCAAAGTAGACACATACGATCAGGCATCTTGCTATAAAAAACTCTTGGGGCGCATTCCTCGTCGAGATGTGAGCTGCCCGAGGTGCCCCAGGGCTTCGGTGGGTCCCTGGGGCCAGTGGGGGATAAAAAGAGCTTCCAGTGGGAGGCACTCGCTGGCAGGCCGATTTCTGATGTGATGCGTCTACTGGTCAGGAGGGGGGGCAGGGAGACGGTAAGCGGAGGGTGGGGCAGGAGGCGGAGGAGAGGAGACAAGGGGGACAAACAGCACGGTCGCCTCCAAGATGCAGGAAAACCAAGACAAACACAGAGGAGGGGGAGGAGGAAGCGGGAGAGGAGGAGGAGGAGGGTCGAGATTCGAGGAGGGGTACGAGGGAGAACACCGGGAGGAAGGGGAGGAGGGGGAAGGGGGACCATGATTGGGACAGGGAGAAAGAGAAGAACAGGTCCTTCTCAAGCTCCCCTCCCCCTAGATCCACCTCCTTCTTCCTCATACTCCGACAGCGACGACGACGATGACGACGACAGCGGCGACGACACAGACCAACCAGGACGACGAGAAGGAGAGTGGCGAATGGCGAGCAGGGCACCGACGGCGACCCTGACGGCGACGCCGCCGCCGACGACGGCGGCGGCGCCGTCGCCGTCGCCGTCGTCGTCGCCGCCGTGGTCGTCGTCGGGGTCGGCGCCGTCCGGGCCACCATGCGCAAGCCGCCGTCGTGGTCGATGAGGGCCGTCGTCGTCGTCGTCGTCGTCTGTGTCGTTGTATTCGTCGAGATGATCGTCATTGTCATGATCTTCGCCGTCGTCGTCGTCGTCGTCGTCGTCGTGTGTCGTCGTGGTGCTCGTGGTGATCGCGGTGATCGCGGTGCTCGTGGTAATCGTGGTGGTCCTCGCCGCCGCCCCCGCAGCCGCCGCCGCCACCGCCGCCGTCATCGTCGTCTCCGTCGTCGCCGTCGTCGTCGTAGCGTCGTCGTCGTCGTCGTCGTCGTCGTCGTCGTCGTCGTCGTCGTCGTCGTCGTCGTCGTAGCGTCGTCGTCGTCGTCGCTGTGATCGTCGTGGTCGTCGTCGTCGTCGTAGCGTCGTCGTCGTCGTCGTCGCTGTGATCGTCGCGGTGAGTGTCGTCGTCGTCGCCGCCGAGGGGCGGCCGCCGGCGGGCGGCGGCGGGCGAAACGGAGCGGGCGGCGCCCCGCAGCCGACGTCGCACGCGGGCTCGCCGCCGAGGTCCACGGGCGCCGGCGAGCGGCAGTGCGCCGGGCCTGGCGAGCCGAGGTCGGTCGGGGCGTCGTGGACAGCCGTGTCGTCGTCTGTGCCATCGTCTGTGCCATCGTCGTCGTCGTCGTCGTCGTCGTCGTCGTCGTCGTCGTGTGTGTCGTCGTCTGCGTCGTCGCGTCGTCGCCGTCGTGGTCACAGCCGCCACCTGCGTCGTCGTCGTCGTCGTCGTCGTCGTCGTCGTCGTCGTCGTCGTCTGCTTGTTGTGGACACCCCCGCGCCCCCGATCTCATGTTGGCGGGCTGCGCCTCGATGTGTCGATCTCTGTCGGCTGGCCGAAGTACTTCGCCCCGCTGGCGATCGGGGGCAGGGGGGCACGTTGAATCCAGACGTCCTGCTGCTCCAATTTTTTCGATCGATGCGTGGGGCCCATGGGCCCCACGCATCGGAAAGACCTCTGCAGAGGTCTGCACCACTTCCCCAGGGCGAGCTTTGCGTCCGGAGTCATTCTTCGACGGTCCCGAGGGCCAGCGAGGGCCTCTGGAGGCGGGCAACGCCAAAAAACACCTGCCGCTCCAATGTCGTCGGAGCGTCGGATCTCTGGGACGCTCATGCGCCGGCAGCACGGCCGCGCGGGTGGGTGGTGCAGGAGTCTGTCCATCAAGCGCGTCGTCCTCGTGCTACCGTCGGGGAGACGTAAGACTCGGGTACGGGGGACTCGGATTGGCTTGATGGGGCCACCATGAAAACGACGAGACCCAACACCGGACCGTCAAAATCCAGGACGCGCTCGTCAAACAACTTCGGCAAACCCGAGTTCCGGCTTACTCGAGTCGTACGTTCCCCCGAACAATGGCAGTGGCACCGCAAGGGCCAGCGCGGACGCCCCAAACTACCATGGTCGGCACTTGCCGTATGTACAGTTCGGAGAGTTATTAACTGCCCACTGCGCTGTTTGGGCGACGGGCCTCCTTGCTTGCCCGCTTGCTCATGAGCCCAAGAAGCTGCCACTCTTGGATCGTATTGGCTGTAGTCGCCGCCACCGCCGCCAACGTCGCTGTCGTTGTCGTCGTCGCCGCCGCCACCGTGGCCGCCGCCGTCGTCGTCGTCAGGTTATCGTCGTTCTTCGTCGCGGTCGCCGTCGCCACCGCTGCCGCCGCCGCCGCCGCCGTCGTCGCCGCCGTCGCCGTAGTCGTCGTCGCCGCCGTCGTCGTCATCTCGAGAGATGTTCTTGAGGCTTGTGCCTCCTGAGACCAGGCCCAGCCCAGAGGCAAACCAAAAACACAACGAAAGAGGTAGGGTTGCGAGCTCTCCGCGGATCGTCGTCTTTATCGCCGCCGCTGCCATTATCACTGCCGTCGCCGTCGCCACGGCCGCGGCCGCTGTCGCCGCCGAGTCGAGGATCGAAGCTCGACGATGGAGGTTATTTGGCCTCAGGGTGTCTGTTGGGCCTCGGGGGGCACACTCGTGGCCGAAGCTGGATCCGCCTCGACATGTTGGTCAGAACGCGCCAAGATAATCAGGTCCCTGGGCGGCCGTCGTCGTCGTCGTCGTCGTCGTCGTCGTCGTCGTCGTCGTCGTCGTCTGTGTCGTCGCCTGTGTCGTCGTCTGTGTGGTCGTCTGTGTCGTCGTCGATGTCGTCGTCGTCGTCGTCGTCGTCGTCGTCGTCGTCGTCTGGGTCGTCGCCTGCGTCGGCGTCTGGGTCGTCGACTGGGCCGTCGACTGCGTCCGCGTCTGTGTCGTCGTCTGCGTCGTTGTCTGCGTCGTCGTTGTCCTCCTCCTCGGGCGGCTTTCACGACTCCGGGGTCTCCAGGAAGCCGTTCAGGGCCCGCTGTGTCACAGAACAGAAACAGCCCGCGGCCAAGACCCGAAAATGTTCTTAGAACAAAAACAATGTTCTTGTAACATAAACCCGATGTGTTAAAACGAGACAGTCCCAGCCAGGAATGGTCTAAGAACATTTCGTGGGAAGCACAAAAGGTTCTTAGAACATTGTTTGGTGGGGCTATGGAAGAGCTGGGACGCTTCGCCACGGCGTGAAACACAGAAACACCCCGCGGCGAAGACCTGGTCACGGGGGCGTTGACACCGTCGCCGCTGCCGCTGTCATCGTCGTCGTCGCCGCCGCCGCAGGCGCCGACCAATGGCCGAGAGTGGTCGTTTGGAGGTCTCTGGGCCTCTTCGGGGCTTCAGGGGCGCCCTCGTGCCAAAGCCCGGTGGGACTCTCACTGGCAGGAGGAGGAGGAGGAGGAGGAGGAGGAGGAAGAGGAGGAAAGGGGGGAGGGGGAGGAGGAGAAGGAGGAGGAGGAGGAGGAGGAGGAGGAGGAGGAAGAGGAGGAGGAGGAGGAACTCCCCTTTGGGATGCCCAATTCCTTTGCCGTCGACATCGCGGTGATCCCGGGGCTCGCAAGGGCGAGAATTCGGGGGGGGGGGGACCGGGAGAGCGCGCGCATCGCCCAAGACAACTTCACAACTCTGAGCGCGACCAGGCCTCCCTGGGGCGCCCACATGCGATGCCTGCTACAGCGCGGTGATCACGGGGTTCTCAAAGATTAAGAGTAGGGGGGGGCAATCGAGAGCCTCGCTCGGGACAGCCCCAAAATCTGAGCGTGAACAGGCCCATGAGATACCCCCCGGCGGATCTTGGAGTGTCCATGTGCCATGCCTGCTACATCGCGGTGACCACGGGCGATTGAGGTCTGAGTGTGAGTGGTGAGACTTACTGGGCGCGAATATGAGTGTGATTGGGTCTGAGCATGTGTGTCTGGGAGCGACTGATCTGGGTACGGTGGGCCTGAATATATGAGCCTGAGTATGACTGGGCTGCGTATAAACGCATCGTACACGTCGTTCATTTCTAATCGTGCTCATTTCTAAGTGTGCTCGTTTCTAATTGTTCCTGGCCTCCTAGTGGCCAGGAAGAGGCCGAGGACAGAACAATTAGAAATGAGAGGATCTTGGCCCTCCAAAAAACAAGGAAGTTTCGAATAATTAGAAACCAACAAACTGTATGAGGGTGAGCGGTCTTAGTGAGAGCCTGAGCGCAAGTGAGGAGCCTGAGCGGATCTTAGCCCGACCTGTGAGCGAGGGGGGCCCGAACGTGCAGTGGACTGAAGAGGCGGGAGGGAGGAGAAGGGCGGCAGGAGGGAGGGAGGCGGAAGCATCGCGCCAATGGCAAGAACTCCGTCCAGAGACGTCCGGAATCGCCGATCCTGCATCCTCCTCCTGCCCAGACCTCCGGCGTCTCGATCCTTTCTCGAGGTGCGGGCCCCAGACCTCTCGACCATTTCCCCCCGGGGACCGGTTCTCCATCCCGAGTCGCATCTTTTGACGGCCCCGAGGCCCGGTGAGGGCCCCCCGAGAGGCCGAAGACGATGAAAAATCTCTGTCTCGATTTCTTCGAGACGCCAGATGTCTGGGTCGTCGTCGTCGTCGTCGCCGGACCAGGCCCAGCCAGATGGGCCCTCGGGGACCCGCCCCTCTCGTGGGGCCCGTCCCGGTCGGGCTCGAGAAAGCCGCGCTCGGGCTTCGGGCGGCCAGGGCCCCCCGACACGCACCACGAAGCCTGCGGAACGAAGACGTCGTCGTCATCATTGTCGACGACACGTGGCGATGAGAGAAGACGACGACGACACAGACGACCAAGACGACACAGACGACACAGACAACAGGGCAAAGTCGTCGCCGTCGTCGTCGTCTTCGTCGCCGTCGTCGCCGCCGTCGTCGTCGTCGTCGTCGTCTTCGTCGTCGTGATCGTCGTCTGTGTCGTCTGTGTCGTCGTCGTCGTTGTCGCCGTCGCCGCCGTTCTCGTCGTCGTCGTCGTCGTCCGCGGCCGCCGCCGTCCTCGTCGTCGACGCCCTCGTCGCCGTCGTTCGTCGCCGTCGCCGTCGTCGTGCTTGTCGCCCTCCTCGTCGCCCTCCTATTCTCTCTTCTCTCCTTCCTCCTCCTCCTCCTCCTCCTCCTCCTCCTCCTCCTCCTCCTCCTCCTCGCCGTCGTCCTCGTCGCCGACGCCGCCGTCGCCGACGCAGTGACGCCGTCGTCGCCGACGCCGTCGCCACCGCCCCCCCCCCGAGTCCGCGGCGCGCCTCCCCCGAGCCCGAGGCGCCCGTTGCCCCCGCAGCCCCAGGCGAACACGCGCCCCGCGGCGTCCACGGCCGCCGAGTGGCAGGCCCCGGCCGCGATGCCTCCGAGAGGCGCACGGGCGGCCGGCGGCGACGGCGGAGGGCGGCGGCAGCGGCCGGCGGCGGCGGCGACGGAGACGACGAGGACGACGGCGGCCGGCGGCGGCGGCGGCGAGGAAGGAGGACGGCGCCGGCGGCGTCGACCGAGGAGGAGGGACGAGGAGGAGGAGGAGGGCGGCGTCCACGACGAGGGCGACGGAGACGAGGGGACGACGGCGAGGACGCCGGATGCGCCGGCGTCGAGGTCGAGGGCGGCGACGGCGACGAGGGCGAGGACGACGGCTGCGCTTCGGGGCTTCGCCTCGGGAGGTGCTCGCTGCCACGACTGAGCGCGGTGCGACGAGCGGGGGAGGACGGACCCCGGGAGGGACCTCGAGGACGACGGGGGCCCCCTTGGAGCTCCAAGAGGACTCCCAGCCGCCAGCTGCCATCCTCGACCCTCCACCCCCGGCGACGGCAGAGGCCCCAGGGAGCCCCCCCACGAAAGGAACCCAGGCACCCTGGAAAAGGAACCTCCGAGCGCCCGATCCTCGATGATACAGGGCAGTTTTTAATACATGGGATTTTCTTTAATACAGGGTTTTGAATACATAATTAGTTTATGAATAAATATATGCATGAACTCATCTTTGTTTTTGATACTAACTCCGCACGCGGAGCATGTATTAAAAACGGCCCTGTACGCGGAGCATGTATTAAAAACGGCCCTGTAGCGACGACGGCGTTGCCGCCGCCTTCCCCGATCTGAAGGGCACCGACAGCCGCCGAAGGCCGCGGAGTGCCGCCGAGGGCCGCTGAGGGCTGCCGAGGGCTGCTGACGGCCTCTGGGAAGGCCAGAAACTACCACTACTACTCCGCGGCGAGCCCAGGGGGAAGTGAGACGGGGCGGGCCTTTTCAGAAGGCTCGGAGGTCCCCTGGGCTTCTGAGAAATTCTCTAGGCCTCGCCCGAAGACACCGAAAACCCCAGATGCCTTCTGAGAAGCCCAACCGCCTTCTGAGAAGGCCTCCTCCTTCTTGCTTCCCCCCCCTCGCTCGCCGCCGAGCGAACTACTCCCTGGACCTCTCCTGGGGCGCGGTCTTACCAGAATCATGTCCAGGCGAATGCAGACGTGACGACGAGGTCCTCCTAGGAGGCCAAAGAAGCCGAGAACGAGGCATCGCCGTCGTCTCGTCGTCTGTGTCGTCGCCTGTGTCGTCGCCTGTGTCGTCGCCTGTGTCGTCGTCGTCGTCATCGTCGTCGTCGTCGCCGCCGTCGTCGCCGTCGCCGTCGTCGCCGTCGTCGTCGTCGTCGTCGTCGTCGTCGTCGTCGGCGTCCTTTGGGCCTCTCTCGGAGGCGGCCGGGCGGGGCCCGCCTACTATGGCGTCGCGCGTGGGGAAGGCCAGGGCGGCGCCGCCGGTGCTGTTCCCGCCGCACTGCCCGTGCTCGTCGTCCCCCAGGGCGAACACGCGGCCCACCTCGACGAGGCGACGGCCCCGGCCACGACGCCACGCGACGGCCAACGGCGAGGCCGAGGGCGAGGACAAGCAGACAGAGACGGCGGCGGCGGCGGCGGACGAGGACACAGACGGCGGAGTCACGAGGGCGACGAGCGCGAGGGCGACGAGCACGTCGGCGACGACGGCAGTGAAAACGGCGACGACGACGACGACGACGGAGGCGTAACGGCGACGGCGAAGGGCGCGACGGCGAACCCGGCGGCGACGCCGTCTTCGACCTCGGAGGTCTCTGGTAGAAAGTGACCCCGGATGGCACAAACAGATGGGCAAGAGCTCCAGGACCCCCTACATCTCCAATGCTCTGTGGGGTCTGCGCCTTCCCCTCCATCTCCTACATTTACCCAAACTTGTTTGCGGAAATGGACGTTGAGATGTGCCTGAATTCATCGTCTGTTCTGGTGTACCACAAGGTACCGATACCGCCGCTCCCCAGACCTCTGCCGGGGTGCGCTCCGACCATGATGTCGCGGCGAATCCAACGGTGGCGTCGAGGGCCTCCCAAGAGGGCCAAAAAGGGGCAAACGGGCGAAGGGTAGCTTGCCGTCGCTCGGACGTCCATTTCCCGTGCATCTTTCGGTGTCGTGCGTGTTTTTTTGCTCGATGGTCCAGGATGGTCCTCTATGGTTCTCGCCGAGAAAAAATGTACACGTCCGAGCGGTGCCAAGGCAGCAGTATGGGCACCTGCTCCTCCTCTGAAAGGTCTCTCCTGACCTGCGTCTCGCCATCGCTCGGACGTCCATTCCCTGTGTTTTTTGTTGGGGGGGGGGTCGCGCGTGGTTCTTGTCGCCAAATGATCAAAGATGCTCCTCGATGGTCCTCGCCGCAGGAAAAGTGCACACGCCCGAGCGATGCCAAGGCACGGGGCGCGCCGACGGAGGCCCTCTCGAGGCCGCGACCGGGGGCCCCGGCTCCCCAGAGGCCCCTGCTCCGGCCGGCCCGCCGCGCGCGCGCGGGGCCGGCAGAGGCGGAAGGCGGCCCGTGGGGTGCGCGGCGTTGGCGCCGCCATGGTGCTGCCATGTGGAGCGCGGAAGCACAGTCGACCCATTCAGGAAGAAGGGCGCACGAGAAGGAGGCAGGAGTGTGCTTGCAGTGTCTCGCTGCGAGCCGCGTCACTGCGCTCAAGGGGCGTTCTTGCAGGACGAGCGCCGTGTCACTAGGCGCGCCGACGGGGGCCCTCGAGGCCGCGACCAGGCCAGGACGCATCGCCACTGCTCGACCCAGGGAGGGCTGCCAAGATCTCCCAGGAGCTGCCAAGAACGGGATCCAAGGCCCGGGACCCCCGCCCGTCAACCCCCATGTCGTGCTGACTCAGTCAACCCATTTAGTAAGGACGCGCGAAAAAGGATGCAGGAGCACTGGACGGCCCTGAAGAAGGAAGCCTTTTCGTTGGGGAGGGGCTCCGTGTCCCCTGATGGCTTCACAGTTTGCCTTGGATTCTTTCCTTGGTTTTCGATGGGGAATCGGAGTTGAACTTGTGGGGAAAAGGGGCCTCGCTCCTTATTTATCGTTCCTTAGGTCAAGGCCCCGACTGTAAGCACAGTCAACCCATTCAGTAAGGACGCGCGAAGGAGGATGCAGGAGCACCGGAAGGCCCTGTCGATCCTGAGCGAGCGGGGCGCGGCCAGCGAATGCGGCCAAGGATGGCCCAGGATAACCCTTGAGAATTGTTCATACTTGCCATGCGGGTTGACTGTAAGGACCGAGGGGGCTTTTCTGGCAACGGCCAGCCTAAATCACAAACATGTCCCACGACTAAGATGTAAGGACTGGCTCGAAAACCAGAGTCCCGCCTGAGCCCAGAGCGGTCCTTATCTCAGCGTCTTGCCTGTACCCCTGCATGCGGCGCGACAGTCCAAGATCTCCGACGAGATGGTCAGCTCAATGGCTGGCGGTTTTTCCTTCACTTCGGCCTCTTGGGCCCGTTTCCGGGCGCCCAGGCCATCAACTGGGCCTCGGGCGGAAAGCTACCCCTGGGGACGGGGACGGGGAACCTGGGGTCACGGATTGAGAAAACACACACCCTCGGATGTCTGGGAGGCCAAGGGTGTGAGGCATCGCCCGGCTGGGAGTGTCCAACCCTGGGGCATCATAATCTGACGAGGTCGGCAGCGACGACGGAGATGATGGTGGTGACGCTGAAGGCAAGGAATGATAATGATGGTAGTGATGATGGTGATGGTGGTGATGATCATGATTCTAATGATGATGCCGACGACGACGATCAAGATGATGAGGATAATGATGATGATGTTGATGGTGGTGATTCGAGGTGAAAATCACCACCATGATAACCATCCAGACACGCGAAGTCGTTTGTCAAACGGGCCCAAAGAAGAAATCGAACAGGGCAAGGCTTGTGGTAAAAGACCAGGGCCGTTTAGTGAACGCCAATTGTCTGGTCTGGGTGGTCTTTCCTCCCTTGAATGATGACAATGATGATGGTGATGATGAAGATGATGATGGTAATGATGATGCTTATGATGACTATGATCATGACGATGGCGATGATGATGAGGAGGAGGAGGAGGAGGCGGAGGAGGATGAGGATGAGGATGAGGATGGGGATAATGGAGCGTTCAACAAATACACTGAGTGATGCAACGCAGAAGATGCACATGAAATCCCCCGACCGACGTTGTGCCCTTCTTTCACCTGTGGACGCCTGCCTTAGGAGGGGGTTCGGTAATGGTCTTAGGTGGAGGAAAGGGGGGGCGGAGGACGAGGGGGAGGAAGGAACGGTGGGTAGAGACGGAGGAGCGAGAGGGGGAGAGGGCAAGCTAAGTGCGCTCGCCTCAGATCTGACGTCCTGCCCCTCTTTCGCACCCTACCATGGCGTAGATCTCCTCTCTATTTGCACAGTCTGATGTCGAGCAAGGCAATGATCCCGAGAGGATGCGCGATGCATCGTAGAGCGCGGCATAGCATAGCGTAGAAGAGCACGGCAGAACGTAATATGCCATAGCATGACGTGGCGTTGCGTAGTGAAGAAATGCATCACTAAGCATTACAGCGCAAATAATGGCGTCGCACAGCGGCACAGAACAGAACATGGCATCACATGGCGTTGAAGATCAAAGCGTAGCATGGCATAGCAAGGCGTGGAACTGAGTAGTCAAGCACTGCATATCCTGGCATTGCAGCTGAGGGCATGGCATCGCACAGCGGAACACCACATAGAATAGCATTGCACGTCGTGGTATGGCACTGGAAATAATGACGCCAGCGCTGCAGCGGGAGAACGATTCAGAACGAGAAGAAGCGCGGAAATGAGGCCAACGCTGCAGAGGGAGCACGACTCGAAACGAGCGGAAGGGCGGAAATGAGGCCAGCGCTGCAGCGGGAGCACGATTCGGAACGAGCGGAAGCCCGAACATGAAGCCAGCGCTTCATCGGGAACAACATTTTGAACAAAACCCAAGGGAAAACCCCAATCCCGGGAATCCTGTTAAACAACAATATGCGGAGGGGGGCCGAATCTTCCGGACGTCGTCAGGGGAGAGAGGATAATAGTATTCATGTTGTGTAATCGTGGATGGGGAGGAGGACAAGCAGGAGCAGCAGGATGGGGACGGTGGCGG
>CAUYUJ010010757.1:260108-262608 GCA_963575745.1 Prorocentrum cordatum
CTCCTCCTCCCCCCCTCCTCATCCTCCTCCTCCTCCTCCTTCCCCTCCTCCTCCCCTCTTTCCCTCCTCCTCCCTCCTCCTACCTCCTCCTCCTCCTCCTCCCCCTTCTCTTCTGTCCTCCTCCTCCTCCTCCTCTTCCTCTTCCTCCTCCTCCCCTCCTCTCCCTCTTCCTCCTCCTCCTCCTCCTCCGCCTCCTGCTCCTGCCCCTCTTCCTCCTCATCTTCCTCCTTCTCCTCCTCCTGCTCCTCCTCCTCCTCCTCCGCCCCTTCCCCCTTCTGCTGCCTCATCCTCCTCCTCCGCCTCCTCCTCCTTCTCCTCCCACTCCTAAGGAGATGGAGAGGGTAGACTCCTCCCCCTCCGCACCCCACTCCCACCTCTTCCCTCCCTCCTCCGTTCTTTCCTCATGCATATCTACTCTCTGTCGCACCCGGAGGCCAGTCGGAAGGGTGGGCCGGGCGTTTCGCCTGAGACGCCCTTACCTCTCAGGAGCCTCAAGCGTAAAGGTTGGCAACAGTTTCACCGATGGAGAGGAGGTGGCTTCCAACATGTAGCTCTGGCCTTGGCGCCGCGCACATTCGCTTCAAACGTTGCCAAGAGCTTCACGTATTGAGAACCGGTCGTTTCAAAAATGTTGTTCTCGCCTCAGTGCCGCGCACATTCGTTTTCAACCCTTGCAAGAGCGTCGTGTATTGAGGGCGGCTTCTTTTTTCAAACTGTGCTCTCGCCTTAGCACCGCGCACATTCGGTTCAACATTTGCAAGAGCTTCGTGGATCGAGGGCGGTTCCTGTTCAAATGTGGCTCTTGCCTGAGCGCCGTGCACATTCGTTTTAAATGTGTGAATGATGTTTCACGGTTTGAGGGCGGTTCCTTTTCGAAATGTAGCCCTCGCCTGAGCACCGCGCACATTCGTCAGCGCGACGATCGGGGTTATCAGGGCAAGACAGTTACGTTGATTCGTGGAATTGAAGTCCCAGGAATAATGTTCTGGTGCGATTCAGGATCGTCAAGACGCAACAGTCAAGTTGACTAGTGGCGGTGAAGTCCTGGGAACGGATTTCTGGAACGCTTCAAGATTTGCGGATGCTCACGCGCTTGCCCCCCGACGGGACACTCCCCTCAGTGGAAATGAATCCGTGTAGGGGCCAATGAAAAAGGAAATTGGACGGAAGGTGCATCCCAGAATCGTTAGTGAATATTTGGTCCACATTGATCCTCCTTCTCTTCCTCCTCCTCCTCCTCCTCCTCATCCTCCTCCTCCTCCTCCTCCTCCTCCTCCTCCTCCCCCTCCGCCTCATCCCCCCTCCTCCTCCTCCTCCTCCTCCTCCTCCTCCTCCTCCTCCTCCTCCTCCTCCTCCTCTTCCTGCTCCTCATCCTGCGTTGACCTCCAAAGGCCTCCAGAGGGCTTCGGGCCCGAGAAGTCCCGGCAGGCACATGGAGCTCTTTATGAAAGTCCAGAG
Organism: Prorocentrum cordatum; assembly: GCA_963575745.1. Lineage (NCBI taxonomy): Eukaryota > Dinophyceae > Prorocentrales > Prorocentraceae > Prorocentrum > Prorocentrum cordatum. The sequence continues at coordinate 261,567 of CAUYUJ010010757.1, forward strand.
GGCCCCCAGGAGGTCCGAGAAGGCCAAGAAAGCGCCAACAGACGTCCAAGTCCCTCGATACTGGAGCCTCGATCCTCCTGCCTCCTTCTCCTCCTTTCCTCCTCCTCCTCCTCCTCCTTCTCCTCGCCCCCATCCTCCTCCCCCACTCGCCCCCCGCTCCCCCTCATCGCCCCCCTCCGCATCCCCATCCTGCTCCTCCTCCTCCTCCTCCTCCTCCTCCTCCTCCTCCTCCTCCTCCTCTTCCTCCTCCTCCTCCTCCTTCTGGCACGTGCCATGGGGAGCACCCGCATGCTGCATGAATCGCTGAGCTACGGACAGGAGCACGTACCACCTAGCATGCACCGCTCAACACGTGCCTACCTGCACTGAACAGGCCTGCGAGCGCAAACGGGTTATGGGGAACGCAAAGCGTCCATACATAACACCTTACCCAGCCGACCCCACCAGGGGCGTAGCGGTGCTGGGGTACTTGCCTGCTCTGAAGGCGCCATGCTGGCTTTCTATCGGGCTCCGGCGGAGGGCTTTTCAGACGGCCCCTTACACACAGCGGGCGGCCGCGAAAGACCACCTCGCCCCTGGGACGCAAAGAAAGTACCGCAAAGCATGCAAGCCATGGCCCCCCCTTTGGCCCATGAGGACCGTGTGCCCCTGGAGCTCGACGAGATCTCCGGCGGGCGGCACGGTCAGGTGGTCCGTGGGGACATCTCGGAGGACTGTATCGGAGCTTGCCTGCAGGGTCTGATAGGGCGGAGGGCCTGCCTACACCGTTAGTTGTTGGGGCCAGCCAGCCAGCCAGCTTGGGAGGCTGAGTGGGGTCCGAGCAGATGCCAGACAGCGCGTCCACTGATAGTGCCCAGGACCCCTCATCACCACCTCATGTACAGCCAACTCAGGCACACGAGGAGGAGGAAGAGAGGCGGAGGAGGAGGAGGGCGGGGATGAGGATGGGGGGCCGTCTTTCTCATACTCGCATTCCTCCTCGACGCTCCTCCCCCTCCTCCCCCTCTTCCCCCCGCTCCTCCTCCTCCTCCTCCCCCTCCTC
>CAUYUJ010010757.1:267608-307608 GCA_963575745.1 Prorocentrum cordatum
CGAGGGGGTGGGAGGGAGGGACGAAGAGGAGACGGATGAGGATATGTACTGACTGATGATGACGATGAGGAGGAGGAGGATGATGATGAGGAGGAGTAGGAGGAGGAGGGCGCGGGGGGGAGGAGATGAGGGCGAGCGGGAGGAGGAGGGGAGGACAGAGTTGGAGGCTGGGAATGATAATAATGATGATGATGATGATGATGATGATGATGTTGATGATGATGATGATGATGAGGAGGAGGAGGAGGAGGAGGAGGAGGAGGAGGAGGGGAGACGAGGGAAGAGAGAGAGGGGGATGGGGCAGGCTATGTGAGCTCGGGCCATGTCTGACATCATATCCCTCCCTCCCAGTCCTGCACATCGTGTTTTATAACAGTGGACGCGTGTCGTAGCCGACCTGGAACTCCCAAAAAGAACCCATCGCGTTATGCGCAATCCGAGAGGAGCAGCTGCGCACATACGAGGGAAGAGGAAGAGAAGGAGGAGGAGGCGGGTGAGGAGGATGAGCAGGAGGAAAAGAAGGAGGAGGAGGGGGAGGAAGGAGGACGTGGACAGACAGCAGCAGCACGAACTGGAGTGGAAGGAGTGAGAGGAACAGGAGGAACAGGGGAAGGAGAAGGAAAGGAAAAGAGGGGGGGCAACAACGATGAAAAAGGACTCGCGTCCAGAAAAGTGGCCCACGCAGGGGCAAGAACGCCATTCCGAACGACGAGAGCACAGCGACGATCCGAAAGTGAGACCCACGCTGCAGCGGCAACACCATTCTTGAATCACCGATAACAGCCAAATAATGAAACCACAAGAAAATCAACTCGGCCCAATCCAATGTGAAACCCAGCACGCGGAGGGGGGCCCAGGATCGTCCGGACATGGTCAGAGGAGAGAAGATACTAGTATGCATACAAGTCTTAGCCGTTGTAGCGCACTGAGGGACGACAATCTTGAACAAAACAAGTTTGAAGCTTCCGACTTAAGCTTCAACTGAATCTTGCGACTTAAGCTAAGCTCGAGCTTGAGCTTAGGGTTTCGCGCGAGAGCCAAGCGTGGTTTAGGGGAGATTCAGGGAGGGTTGAAGCGCAAGTGTCGGCGACCACCAACCGAAAACCGCTTATTGAGCGTGTGCTGTTGTCGCATTTCAGTCTGCGTTGCATTACAATTCCTTTTTGCGTTGCCATCTTGTTTGCGCTGAAGTGGCGCTGCCCAAGCTTGAGCTTAGGATCCCGCGTGAGAGCCATGCGTGGTTTGGTGAGGTTCAGGGAGGGTTGGGGCGCACGGATCACCATGCGAACACAATGCGTGTTGCGTTACAGGTTTTGTTTGCATTGCAGTTTGTTTCGCATTGCAATTGTTAGCGTGTCAATGTTGTTCGCTGTAGCGGCGTTGACCGAGCTTGAAATGAGGATTCCGCGTGAGGGCCAAGCGTAGTTTGGGGAGGTTCAAGAAGGGTTGAGGCGCACATGTCGCGGACCACCACGCGAGAACAATGTGTGTTGCGTTGCAGGTTTTGTTTTCATGGCAGTATGTTTCGCACTGCATGGTTTTAGCATTGCGGTTGTTTCGCTGCAGTTGCGTTGCTCGAGCGTGTGAGAGCCAACCGTGGTTCAGGGAGGTGCAGGGAGGGTTGAAGAACACATGTCAGCTAGCACCACACGGAAACAGTGGTTCTGCATTGCAATTTTCTTGTGCATTGCTCTTGTTCGTGCATTGTAAATTTCTGTGCGTAGAACTTTGTGTGCGCTGTAGTGGCGCTTGTCGAGCTTGAGCTCAGGATCCCGCGTGAGAGCTGAACGTAGTTTGGCGAGGCGAGGTCCAGGGAGGGTTCAAGTGCACATGCCGGCGACCACCACACGGAAGCAGTTGCATAGCAGTTACGCTTACAGTGCAGATTGTTGCGCTGTAGTTGCTCTGCTCGGACTTGCACTGAATATTCCGCGGGAGAGCTAAGCGTGCCTTGGGGAGGTTCAGGGAGGGTTGAAGCGCACATGTGAAGCGCACACGAACACAGGTGTTGGTTGCATTGCCGCTGTTCGCATTGCAATTGAGTTTTGAATTAGTGCGCTGGAGGCTTTTGCGCGGTAGTGGCGCTGCTCAAGCGTGGGCTTCGGACCCCGCGCAAAAGCCAAGCGTGGCTTGGGGAGGTGCAGGGGGGGCGACCACCACATGAACATTACGTGCTCAGCCGTTGTAGCGCATGGAGGGGCGCCAAGCTTCCAAAAGCCGAGCTTAGAGCTTGCGACTTAAGCAGCATCTCGGCTGCTCGAGCTTGAGCTTAGAATTTCGCGTGAGAGCCAAGCGCTGTTTGGGGGATTCAGGGAGGGTTAGAGCCCAGATATCGGCGACTCCAGCACGAACACTGACTTTCTTGCATTCCATTACCTGTGCATTGCAACTGCTTTTGCAATGCCGTTGTAGTTCGCTGTAGTGGCGCTGCTCGAGCTTGAGTTTAGGACCCCCGTGAGAGGCAAGCGTTGTTCAGGGAGGTTCAGGGAGGGTTGAAGCGCACATGTCGGCGACGACCACACGAAACCCGTGGTTTGCATTGTATCTGTTGCACCGAAGTTTGTTGTTGACATTGGGGTTCTTTTGCGCCGCCGTGGCGCTGTTCGGGCTTGCACTGAGGATTCCGAGTGAGAGCCGAGCGTGGTTTGGGCAGGTTCAAGGAGGATTGAAGCGCGCATACCGGGGACCAGCACAAGAAAACAGTGTATGTTGAGCATTGCAGTTGCTTTGCAGTGCGTTTTTTTTTCCCATTGCAGTTACTTTGTCGCGCTGTAGTGGGGCTTCTCAAGCTTGAGCTGTGGACCCCGCGTGGGAGCCAAGCGTTGTTTGGGGAACTTCAGGGAGGGTTTAAGCGCACGTCTCGGCGACCACAACACGAACACATGTTTGTTTCCATCGCGCTTCTAATGCGCTGCATTTGCTTTTGCATCGGATTTTGTTTTGCGACGTACTGGCGCTATTAGAGAGCTTAGGACTCCGCGTGAGTTTGAAGCGTGGCTTCAGTGGGTGGAAGGAGGGTTGAAGAACACATGTCGGCGACGACCACACGAAACCGCGTGTTGCTTGCATTGCCGTGAATGTTGCATTGCAGTTGCTTGTGAATTGCAGTTGCTGTGGCGCTGCTCAAGCTTGAGCTCAAGATTGCACGTGAAAGCCAAGCGTTGTTTGGGGAGGTTCAGGGAGGGTTGAAGCGCACACGTCGGCGACAACCTCACGAAAACAGTTGTTAGTGAATTTGTTTTGCATTGCAGATCATGCTTTATTGGAGTTGTTTTGCGCTGATGAGAGACAAGCGCTGTTTGGGGAGGTTCAGGGAGGGTTGAAGCGCACACGCCGGCGACCACGACACGAACATATTCTCCTTTGCATGATGTTATGTTTGCATTGCATTCGCTTCTGCGTTGCAGCTCTTTTCTTGCGTTGAAGTTGCGCTGCTGGAGGGGTCAAGATTCCGCGTGCGAGCCAAACGTAGTTTGGGGATGTGCCGGGAGGGTTGAAGCGCACGCGTCGGCGACGACCACACGCATTGCATCTTTTTGGGCGCTGCAGTGGCGCTGCTAAAGCTGGCTGGCTGGTCTTGCTGGATGGTCTGGCTGGTCTCTCTGGCTGGTCTGACTAGTCTACTAGGTGTGGCCATGTTGATCTGCTTAGTCTGGTCTGGGCTTCTCTACTTGGTCCGGGCAGGTTGACCTGCTTCGTCTGGTCCAGGCTTCGCTGGTCTGAACGGCTAGCTGGTCTGGTTAGCCTGGTTGGTCTACCTGGCTGGTTTGGTTGGTCTACCTGACTGGTCTGACTGGCCGGTCTGGCAAATCTGCTTGGTCTGGGTGGTCTGGGTGGCAACTCTGGTTTGTCTAGTCTGTTTACTTGCGGCCCATCCGCCGCAAAACACTTCTTGTTGCATTGCAATTTCGATGATCAGGTTGATCTGCTTAGTCTGGTCTGGGCTTGTTTGCTCGGTCTGGTGCAACGTGCCCCGAGGCCGCGGGCACATCCCAAGAGCCGGCAAGGAGTGCTGCCTCCTCCTCGTCCTCGAATTCCTCCTCCTCGTCGTCGTCGTCCCGCCCCCTGGCGTCGCCGCAACTGGGGCTCGGGCCGAAAGCTCTGCTGCGTCAAGTCCGGCTGCGGCGGATGATGCGAAAAGGGAACCTCATCGGCCGTGTCAGTTCTTGTGCCCCAGATAAAGGCTTTGCGCCTCGAGCGGCTTAGAGTCTGGCGTGATCCTAGAAGCGGAGGGCTGGGGGGGGGCGAGCACGAGAGCGCCAAGGAGCGCGAAGTGGAGGTGGACGTCGAGGAGGACGACGAGGAGAAGGACGGAGAGAAGGGCGAGGAGGAGGGCGACGAGGAGGAGGACAGGCAGGACGGCAGAAGGCGAGGAGAAGAGAGGAGGGGGAGAGGGGGCGGGGAGCGCCCATCCGGCGAGGGTCCTCGAGGCAGTCGTTGATGGCGACGATGCACCCCTCGTCGCACTGGAGCACCAAGGGGGAAGAAGGGGGGAGGGACGAGGGCGACGAGGAGGAGGGAGGGAGGAGGAAACCACGGCGAGGACGAGGACGAGGACGAGGACGAGGAGGACGAGGACGAGGAGGCCACGGCGAGGATGAGGAGGCCACGGCGAGGACGACGGGGGGCCGGCGAAGGGGAGCTGGGGCGCGCCGGCTGCGGCGGCGGCGGGACGTCGGTGTCCAGCTCCACCCCGACGTTCACCTCGTTTCGGGGAAGGGGAGGGGGGGGGGGATGGGGTCGGGGGCGCCCGAGAGGGGGGCGTCCACGAGGGGGACCCGGGGGTTCGCAGATCATGGCCCGAGGCACACTGCGCGGGCGAAGGAGGGACGGAGCGCGCATGGAGACCAGGAGGGGGGGCCAGGACATCCGCGGAGAGACGTCGTGGCCCCGGCGATGCTATCCACTCCCTCCTGGTCATCCCCCCCCCTCTTGGACGACCGCTCTTCGGGGGGGGCGGTGGGGGGCAGGGGCCCGCGTCCGCTGCCACCCGGTCACACATCCTGCTGCGACTGCCTTCGGTCGGCACCCCGAGTCCGCCCCGAGCTGTGAAGGAGCAGCTGTCCTCGAGAGGTGCGGTGCAGCCATCGTGCTGCCATTAGGAGCGCTGAAGAAGGAACGAAAGGGCTTTTCTGACCACGGCGAGCCTCGGCTTCGAATCGGTTGCCCGGCCTAGATCTAAGGAGCCGCCAGACAAGCAGGTTCTCGTGAGCCCCAGGTATTTCTGCGTCTTGACAGTACCTCCCCTCACACACACAGTCACGAACAGTGGGCACGCAACCTGAAGGGAGGAGAAGGATGAGGAGCAGGTGCGGACGAATAAAATCATCGATTCTCGTCGTAAGCTGCCGAAGGCCTGGGGCTGATCCGTCCTCCTCCTCCTCTTCCTCCTCCTCGCTTTCGTGAAGGGCTCGACGGCTTCTGCTAGCCCTCGACTCGAGCGGGAGCTCCCACGGCTTCCCCAGACCCATCTGCATGTCCCTGGGTTTATCTCGACCTGTCTGGATGTGCATCGAATCAGATCTGCCCAGATTTGGTCGGCCTGCTCCCCGCAAGTCGACTTGAGATGTGTTCAAAAGGGGCCCAGGGACACACACATACATAGGCACAGATCCAAGGATCCCCCGCATGTTCCCACATGTTCTGGGCTGGTCGTCTTCCCCCCACACACTTCCCACATCTTCCCACATTTCTTCATGGGAGTCGTAAATGTATTGTGCCTGTGTGTGTGTGTTTCCCCCCCTCCTGAGAGGTGTCGAGCCCTTGGGGCCCTTTATCCCCCTCCACTGGGCGAGCCCGTGCCCAGGGCTCTCTGGCCAGGGCAGCGGCGGTGCCGCGTGGGCAGGTCGAGCGCGGGCACCGCGACTCCAGCCTCAGGTCGGGAGTGTCCCCTATACAGGCGGATTTCGGGCGTTTGTTTCTTCAATATTTCTTCTGCTACTACTACTGCTGATACTACTACTACTACTACTACTACTACTACTACTACTACTACTACTACTACTACTACTACTACTACTACTACTACTACTACTACTACTACTACTACTACTACTACTACTACTACTACTACTACTACTACTACTACTACTACTACTACTCATAATAATAATACTATTATTGCTGTTATTACGCAGCACCCCGCAATTGCGCATAACAGTAGGGGGGCGGGCGCGGGCAACGCGGGTGTCGAGCCGGCGGACCTCGTGGCCCTCACGAATGCAAAAGAAGCCTGGAACGAATGCAAAAGAAACCCGCCGCAGGCGCCGGTTGGGTCGCGGGGTGGGTCGCGGGTGGGTCGCGGGTGGGTCGCGGAGGGTCGCGTGTGGGTCGCGGGTGGGTCGCGGGTAGGTCGCGGGGTGGGTCGGGGGTAGGTCGCGGGTGGGTCGCGGGTAGGTCGCGGGTGGGTCGCCGGGGGGATCTCGGGGTGGGTCGCGGGCGGGTCGCCGGGGTGGGTCGCGGGGTGGGTCGCGGGTGGGTCGCGGGTGGGTCGCGGGGTGGGTCGCGGGTGGGTCGCGGGTGGGTCGCGGGGTGGGTCGCGGGTGGGTCGCGGGGAGGGTCACGGGTGGGACGATGACAACAACAAACAACAAACAACAAACAGCAAACAGCAAACAACAAAAACAACAACAACAACAATAATAACCCGCATCGTGGAATTCCACTTCAGCCACGCACCCAGGGACTGTGAATGACCGTTCTGTTGAGCCCCCTCACCCTGATTATGACGATTATTATTATTATTGGTATTATAATCATCATTATTATCCTCATTATTACTTACCATATTATCATTATTATTCGCATTCGTGTTATCACAAGTAGCGTTATCATTATTACTATTATTTAATAGACATAACAAAGATCTGCATGTGCATATATATATATAGATGTAATACAACACTCAAAAATAATAGAAACATAGTTCCCCGAGTATGTTTTACTAGTTCCGAGAATTCCTCCTGTAGAGGGACAGGCCCGACTACACTCCAGCCACGGCTCTGCCTCGGGCCCTTCGGCCACCAAGCCGTCGAGTCCGGAATGTCGCCTCGTCCTCCTGAGGAGGAGCTCGACGAGGAGGGCTGCGTGGTCTTGAACGTCAGCTCTGGCTTCGCAAGGCCGCGTGTGCTCGTGGAGGCCGCCATCGGAGCAAGCAACCAAGAAGAGGCGGACCTCCCAGGAGCCCACGAAGGCGGCGAGGGTGTCACACGTCGCAGCCCCCCCGGGGGCCACGAAGCCTCGGCTCCGGCCTGCACGTCTGTCCCCCCCCCCACACTCCGCTGGACCTCCCAGGAGCCCAGAGGAGCGGCAGAGGGCAGAAGAGAGAGGAGGCAGGAGGCAGGGGAGGGGAGGAGGGGGGAGGCGAAGGACCGAGAGGGCGAGCCCACAGTGCCCACAGTGCCCACAGAGGGCAGGAGAGAGGAGGCAGGACAGGAGGGCAGGGGAGGGGAGGAGGGGGGAGGCGAAGGACCGAGAAGGCGCGCCCACGGTGCCCTGCTCAAAACGGGAGCCCCACACAGGATGTTTGTGATCTGCGGGGCGAGAGCGAACCTCTTCCGCTAAAAGCTGGGCGGGCCACGCACAGCTTCAAGAAGGGAGACAGGGCAGAGGAAGGCGGGGCCTCGAGAGCCCCACACAGGAGGGCGGGGAACAAGAAGAGGAGGCCGAGCGGGGCCCTGGAGGTCGGCCTCGGCTTCCCAGGAGCTCCGCCCGCCACGGGCGCAGGGCGCTCGCTCGCGGCGTGGTCGCGGCCTCCTGCCCCGGGGCGGGGGCCGCCGCATGCGACGAAGGGAGCAAGATGAGGAGGGGGAGGAGGAGGGAGGAGGAGGAGGAGGGGAGGAGGAGGAGGAGGAGGAGGAGGGAGGAGGAGGAGGAGGGAGGAGAATGTTTGTGCAGCTGTTCTGTCCCTCCGCTGCCGCAGGGGTGAGCAGCGATTGAGGAGGGCGGCCGCCGAGGGGGGGGGGGGCCGAGGGCGGCGCGCACCCGTGCCGAGAGCCTCCCCTCCTCGGGCGCGCGGCCTCGCCGACCCCCCTGGCAAGACAGCGGCCCCTCCCGCGGCGTGTCCTCCTCGCCTTCTCGGGGCTCCCCCTTCCTCGGGGGCGGCCAAGAGGGGGGTGTCCAAGGGGGGGGGGTGCAAAGCATGGCCGGCGGCACGTGCGCGGCCCAAGGGGGGGGGGCCAGCTGGACGTGACGAAACGAGAGGAGGCGCCGTGAAATCTGGGGAAATATCACGGCCCACGCCCTGATATCCCCCCAACCCCTAGTCATCACCCCCCTCTTTTTACCAGCCTGAAACATATCCCTATCCCTATGCTGGGCACCTCCTCACCACGATGCCAATCTCAGGGATTCCCTTCCTTTTTGAAGGCGAATCCCTAAGACTGTCATCGCCTTTGGGCGTGCCAATCTTGGGGATAGGGAAACGCTCGAGGCTGGTAATCTTTGCCGCCCCCGACCTTCGGGCCGCGCACACCCGCCTCGGCGCGAGGCCGGGCCCCTTTAAGCTAAGAAAGTAAGAACCCTTCCAGGCAGAGCCTAGGCAGGGAACAAGAAGAGGCGCCGTGAAATCTGGAGAAATATCATGGCCCACGCCATGATATCCCCCCCCCCCCAGTTATCACCCCCCTCTTTGCAGCCCCCGACCTTCCGGCCGCGCACATCCGCCTCGGGGCGAGGCCGGGCTGGCGCGCGACGGGAAGCTCCCGCCGCGCTTGACCTCCCGACTCGAGAGAGCCTCACGCCTCTCCGCCTCCCTGCCCGCGGGCCGCGCCCCGCGCCCGGGCGGCGGAGAGCCCTCCTCCTCCGCCTCCTCCTCCTCCTCCTCCCCCTCCTCCTCCTCCTCCTCCTCCCCCTCCTCCTCCTCCTCCTCCTCCTCCTGCTCCTCCTTCTCCTCCTGCTCGTCCTCCCCCTCCTCCTCCTCCTCCTCCTCCTCCCCCTCCTCCTCCTCCTCCTCCTCCTCCTCCTCCTCCTCCTCCTCCTCCTCCTACTCCTCCTCCTCCTCCTCCTCCTCTTCCTCCTCCTCCTCCCGGAGAGTCCCAGAAAGCGCTCTGAGAAGGCCGCGGCGCCCTCGGAGGCGTCCCGGGGGGGGGACGGCTTGCTGATCAGCGACTGTCCACCAGACCACCCCAACCCAACCCGAAGACCCGAATTTCGGGTTGGTGGGGGTGCGGGCTTCATGTGTTTTTTCAATGTCCCCCGACCCCCCCCAACTGGAAGTGGAGGGCAAATTGAGGCCTTCGGATTGGGTTGGGGTGGTTTGGTGGGTGGTGAATCAGGGGTCGGTCAGGCCTCTCCTGATCCCCCCCCTCACGCGGTGCTCTCCAGTGGCGCGGGGGGGGGGCTCGCACGCGGCGCCGCTGCTGCTGTTCTCTGCCTCTCGGCCACCCCCCTTCTGTGTCCTTGTCAAGAAAAGTCCTCGGCCCTCCTACAGGGAGGCTAGAAACATGTGAAATTGGGAATTCCGTTACAGTGGAAGTGGGCAGGGTCGGAAAAACCCGCAGGGGCTGCGACGAGCACGAAGAAGCTGGGATGAGGTCGCCAGAATTGGAAACATGAAAGGGAAACTGACCAGGGGTAGAAAAGAGTGGAAGGGCTGGCCCCAGCCACTTTTTCCAGCCTCCCTGAGCTCCTCCGGCCGTCTTCCTTAAAAGCGACTCCTCCCTGTCGCACCCCGAGAGCGGTCGAACGCGCGGGCGAGGCGTTTCGCCGAAGGCCTCCTCACGATTTACGACCCCGACGCTTGACATGTGAAAGAGCTCCACGGGCGGACGAAGGGCGGTCCGCTTCTCGCCTTCGCGCCGCGCACGCTCGTCTTGAAAGCTTGCGGAGGATTCACGGATAGAGGGCGGCCAGCTTCCAAAGCGTGAGGGCTTCACGGATGGAGGGCTGCTCCTTTTGGAAATGTGGCTCTCGCCATAGCGCCGCGCACATTCGTCTTACAGGTTCGCAGCAATTTCAACCATTCTCATGGTTACCATCTCAGAAACGATGCTTTAGCACGGTGCCGGAATGCCAGAGCGCAACAGTCACGTGGATTCTTGGTGTTGAAGTCCCAGGAACGATGTTCTGGCACGAGTCAGGATCGTCAAGACGCAACAGTAGCGGTGATTCGCGGCGTTGAACTCTCAAGAAAGGCGTTCTGGCACAATTTTGGATTTTCAAAAGGTTGTCTTCCAACGGGGCACTTCCCTCAGAGAAAATGAATCCTCGTAGGGGCCAATGAAGAAGGAACTTGGAGGGAGGATTTATTGCAATATCGTTGGTGCGTCCTGGGTGTGCACTGGTCCTCCTCCTCCTCGTCGTCCTCCTCCTCCTCATATACCTTTTCCTCTTTCGACTGGGCGGCTGTTCGACACCGAGCGAGGACAGTCGGAACGAAGCCAGACTTCAGACTGCCGAGGATCGCGAAAGGATGGAATCTAACGACCGTCAAGCCTCAGTCATGGTCAAACCCGTGCAGGGGGCCCGTTCCAGGATACGGTGCCTATACCTGCGCCGACTCTCGTGGGCAGGCGCTCCTTTCCGAAAGGGGCCATCACATTCCCGCAACAGCCTTTGGGCGCGGAACCGGGCAAACGCCCCACAGATTCGGCCTCCTCCTCCTCCTCCTCCGTCATCCTCTTCTCCTCCTCCCCCCTCCTCCTCCTCCTCCTCCTCCTCCCCTCCTCCTCCTCCTCCTCCTCCTCCTCCTCCTCCCTCCTCCCCTCCTCCTCCTCCCCTCCTCCTCCCTCCTCCCCCTCCTCCTCCTCCTCCTCCTCCTCCTCCTCCTACTCCTCCTCCTCCTCCTCCTCTTCCTCCTCCTCCTCCCGGAGAGTCCCAGAAAGCGCTCTGAGAAGGCCGCGGCGCCCTCGGAGGCGTCCCGGGGGGGGACGGCTTGCTGATCAGCGACTGTCCACCAGACCACCCCAACCCAACCCGAAGACCCGAATTTCGGGTTGGGGGGGGTGCGGGCTTCATGTGTTTTTTCAATGTCCCCCGACCCCCCCCCCAACTGGAAGTGGAGGGCAAATTGAGGCCTTCGGATTGGGTTGGGGTGGTTTGGTGGGTGGTGAATCAGGGGTCGGTCAGGCCTCTCCTGATCCCCCCCCTCACGCGGTGCTCTCCAGTGGCGCGGGGGGGGGGCTCGCACGCGGCGCCGCTGCTGCTGTTCTCTGCCTCTCGGCCACCCCCCTTCTGTGTCCTTGTCAAGAAAAGTCCTCGGCCCTCCTACAGGGAGGCTAGAAACATGTGAAATTGGGAATTCCGTTACAGTGGAAGTGGGCAGGGTCGGAAAAAACCCGCAGGGGCTGCGACGAGCACGAAGAAGCTGGGATGAGGTCGCCAGAATTGGAAACATGAAAGGGAAACTGACCAGGGGTAGAAAAGAGTGGAAGGGCTGGCCCCAGCCACTTTTTCCAGCCTCCCTGAGCTCCTCCGGCCGTCTTCCTTAAAAGCGACTCCTCCATGTCGCACCCCGAGAGCGGTCGAACGCGCGGGCGAGGCGTTTCGCCGAAGGCCTCCTCACGATTTACGACCCCGACGCTTGACATGTGAAAGAGCTCCACGGGCGGACGAAGGGCGGTCCGCTTCTCGCCTTCGCGCCGCGCACGCTCGTCTTGAAAGCTTGCGGAGGATTCACGGATAGAGGGCGGCCAGCTTCCAAAGCGTGAGGGCTTCACGGATGGAGGGCTGCTCCTTTTGGAAATGTGGCTCTCGCCATAGCGCCGCGCACATTCGTCTTACAGGTTTGCAGCAATTTCAACCATTCGCATGGTTACCATCTCAGAAACGATGCTTTAGCACGGTGCCGGAATGCCAGAGCGCAACAGTCACGTGGATTCTTGGTGTTGAAGTCCCAGGAACGATGTTCTGGCACGAGTCAGGATCGTCAAGACGCAACAGTAGCGGTGATTCGCGGCGTTGAACTCTCAAGAAAGGCGTTCTGGCACAATTTTGGATTTTCAAAAGGTTGTCTTCCAACGGGGCACTTCCCTCAGAGAAAATGAATCCTCGTAGGGGCCAATGAAGAAGGAACTTGGAGGGAGGATTTATTGCAATATCGTTGGTGCGTCCTGGGTGTGCACTGGTCCTCCTCCTCCTCGTCGTCCTCCTCCTCCTCATATACCTTTTCCTCTTTCGACTGGGCGGCTGTTCGGGCCTCCAGACTCACGCCAGCGTAGCCAACGACACCGAGCGAGGACAGTCGGAACGAAGCCAGACTTGGCAAACCAGACCCTGCCCCGAGCGAGGATCGCGAAAGGATGGAATCTGACGACCGTCAAGCCTCAGTCATGGTCAAACCCGTGCAGGGGGCCCGTTCCAGGATACGGTGCCTATACCTGCGCCGACTCTCGTGGGCAGGCGCTCCTTTCCGAAAGGGGCCATCACATTCCCGCAACAGCCTTTGGGCGCGGAACCGGGCGAACGCCCCACAGATTCGGCCTCCTCCTCCGCCTCCTCCTCGTCATCCTCTTCCTCCTCCTCCTCCTCCTCCTCCTCCTCCTCCTCCTCCTCCTCCTCCTCCTCCTCGTCCTCCTCCACCACGTCCTCCTCCTCCTGCACCCCCTCCGCTCCCTTCCCTCGATTGGCAATCGCTTGCTGGACGCTTCAGCGCGTCAGAAAGAATGTGTGTGTGTGGCTCTGCGACCTCAGCGTCGTGTCCACCTGTCTGCTGCGTGCCCTGCTGCACACGGGCCCGCGAGCGCCCTTCCACCGTGGCGCCCCGGGCGAGGCGCGCAGGCCCCCGAGGACGTCGCAGCGTGCAGGGACGAGGCTGCCGAGGCCCCCCCCACGGCGGCAACCAGCACCGCGGCAGCAGCGGCGAGGCGCTGCGGCGGGCCCCCCGCGGCGGGCCTTCCCCGAGTCGAACGCGCCGCGGGCCACGGCGCCGCGGCGGCGGCCAGCCGCCGTGCCGCCCAGGAAGCCCAGGCGGGGCAGCGGCGCGGCGGCCAGCAGGCCGAGGGCCACCAGGGTCAGCGGGGCGGAGCGCCTCAGCGGGCGGCGATCGCGGCAGCGATCGCGGGGGCGGCGATCACGGCGGCAGCGGCGGTGCCAGCGGCTACGGCGGCTACGGCGGCGAAGGCGGTGGCGGTGGCGGCGATCAAGGCGGCGGCGGTGGACGCGATCACGGCGGCGGCGGCGGCGACCACGGCGGCGAAGGCGGCGATCTCGTGGCGGCCACGGCGGCGGCAAGCACGGCGGCGGCGAAAGCGGCGGCCACGGCGGCGGCGATCACGGCGGCAGGCGGCAGGTGCGGACGGCGAGGGCAGAGGCGCGGGAGACGGTCGCAGCGCGGCAGCGAACGGCAGCGACGAGATCGGCTGGCGGCGGCTGGCGGCGGAGCAGGCGGAACAAGCGGCGAGGACGAGGAGCCGCGCCTGGGAGCCATTGCTTCGGCGGTTTTACGGGCTGTCAGCGGCGCTGGGCGCAGGATGGCGGCTTGAGTGCCAGGAGGTGGCTTGGGCCAGAACGACTCGCGCCGGAGGGGGGGGGGGCAGAACAAACGAACGCGGGAGTCGTGCGTGCTCCGCTGGGGCGACCGCCAGTGCATTAGAGTCTGTCATGGAGGCCGTGGCTTCAAAAATGTGATACGTCTGCGGGGTCAGGTGATAACCAGCATTCGGGAAAGTCGCTGATGCCGATCGTTTACGTGAACGGATGCGTACTGTAATATGAGACGCACTGTACCTCACAAACCTAGTGACGCACTCTGCGGAAGAGAGCGGGCCCTCAGGAGGACCAGAGACAATCCAGGATGCGTCAACGATGCTGCAGTACACCCTTCCCGTCCCAAACCCACTCCTTTCAACTTCTTGACACATCTGCATTATTACTACAAGGGAGGCCCGTTGAAAGACCAGTACCAGATGGACATGCCTTCCAGACAACCGGTCTATTCTGACGAGGATCAAGATTGCACCCCTTCAGCGAGTAGTGCGTCATGCGAAGAGGTATGCTCATGCAGTTCAACGGGTTTTCCAGCGAGAGCTCTGGTTTGACTAGTTATGAACCGCCCCCATGTAAGGAATTGTTGCCGAGGGTTTCCCTTCTGGTCTTGTAGGGGGCCACATGCGAACCCTACCCCTACCCCCCACGATTTCTGAGGGGGAGGGTGGTGTTCACTTCGCTCGAGAGATCCCGAGCGAAGTGAACCCCACCCTCCCCCTCCGAAATCGTGGGGGGTAGGGGTAGGGTTCGCATGTGGCCCCCTATCCTGACTTCCGAAGAAGTCTTCAGCGAACCTCCCATTTTGGTGGCATGGCACCGGTGGTCCATCCGAGCAGCCGTTTGCTCCGCTCCAGCCAGTCTTGAGACCCGACGGCTCTCCAGCGACAGCCCCACTCTGAAAAGGCACTGTCCTCCATCCTCGTACAGCCGGGGCGCTGACCCAAGGAACCCTAAATAAGGAACGAGGTCCCTTTTTTCCATAAGTTATTCCAGATCTCGTAATAAAAGGGAGGGGGTCTGGACCCTCCAAGACAAGCCATTTCAGACCCCCCCCGTGGGAGAACCCTCCAAAACATCGTCCCCAGACCACCCCAGGCCCTCCAAGATGGCCTGGAAGAGACCCCCCCCGAAATGAGACCCCCCTCCCTTTATTACGAAATCTGGAGTAACCTTCAATTTCCTGTCGAAAACATAAAGAAAACCTGAGGCAAGCTGTGAAACACGTCAGGAACGCGGAGCCCCTCCCCAACGAAAAGGGTTCCTTCTTCAGGGCCCCGACTGTATTGAAACCTGACAGCTCTCCAGCGACAACCCCACTTTGAAAAGGCACGGCCCTCCATCCTCGTAACTGTTCTGAGGGTCGGTCCGTCGATGACGTAACCGCCGTCGCCGCCTCGTCACCGCTCGCCTTCTGGGCCTGGGGGTCGATCTGGCCGCAAAGTCGTCGCCCCGTCGCTCGCCACTCCGTTGCCGCCTCGTCGCCGCCAAACGTCTAGGCTCGTAAATCGGGTCCGGCACCTTGTTGCCGCCGTCGCCTCCCAGTCGCCGCCTCGTCGCCGAAACAACGACTAAACCACATGGATTACACAACATAGGTTGCACCACATTGATTGCAACACATGGGTTGCACAGCATAGATTGCACCACATATATGATCCCACGGAGATTGCAAAACATAGCTTGCGCACCATACAAATTGTGCAACATAGGTTGCGCGCTTGCACCCCAAATCGTGCACCGCATAGATTGCAAAACCTATATTGAGCACCACATAGATTGCACATCACAGGATGCACAACATATATTGCAACACGCAGGTTGTAAACACAGAATGCACCACATCGATTCCCCTTTCTAGAAGTACCCCCCATCCCCCCCCCCGACTTAACGGTACACCTTTTCGCATTGCAATTTACATGTGGCAATTTACATGTGTTTCTACCCCATCGCCCACAAAAAATATGGCTTCACACGAGAGTTGCGCCTAACTGTGAAACGATATACGTAGTGCATTTGCGTAGACTGTATTTGCATGGTGTTTCGGCGCAATGATTTCGCGTCGGGCATTTACGTAATGTATTTACGTCGTGCTTTTACGTAGTCTAAGTACGTAATGTATTTACGTAGTGTATGTACGTAGTGTATGTGCGTAGTGTATTTGCGTAGTGTATTCGCGTATCGCAGTTGACGTAGTGCGCTTGCGTAGTGCTTTCGCATAGTGTGTTGGGCCAGTGCGTTGTGTAGGTGTAGTGTGTTTGCGTAGAACTCCTGCGTGGTGTATGTGCGTAGTGTTTTCATGTATGGTATTAGCGTCGCCGTTTGGCGTGCAGTGCTTGCGAGGGAATTTGCTTAGTGTTTGTCGCGGAATGCCTTGCGCCGCGTGGAGTAGGCTTTCCGCGTAGATGTTGTCGCGTAGTGTTGGGTCGACGCCGCCGTCGCCGCTGGTAAGTGAGCCCGAGTGGCGGCCTGGGCGGCTCGCTGCCGCCCGTCGCCGCCCGTCGTCGCCGCTGGCAACCGCGCCGCGGTGGCGATCTGGCCGGCTCGTGGCCGGCTCGTCGCCTTGCGCTGAGTTTCGTCACCTCGTGTTGCTTTGCGCTGCCGGGCATTGCGTTGCGTTGCCTTGCATTGGCTTGCACTGATTTGCAGATGTTGCAGTGCCTTGCGCTGATTTGCGCTGCGTTGCGCTGCTTCGCATTGCTGTGCACTGCTTTACGTCGCCGGGCACTGCTTTGCATTGCTTTGCACTGCACTGTCTGGCGTTACGTTGCGTTGCATTGGATTGCTTTTCGTTGGGTTGTATTGCTGTGCGTTATTTTGCAGTGCTTCACTCTAGGAACCATTGTTTTATATTGTTGTGTATTGTGTTGCAGTGCTGTGCATTGTGTGGCAATGTGCATTGTGTGGCAATGTGCTGCATTGCTTCGCATTGCTTTATATTGCGTTGTGTTGCTTGTCATGCTTTGCATCGCATTGCAGTCGCTTTGCATCGCATTGCAGTAGCATTGGATTGCTCTGCATTGCTTTACTTCGCTTTGCGTTGTTTTGCAATACTTTGAATGGATTTGCATTGCTCTGCAACGCGTTGATTGCACCACATGGATTGTACCGCCTAGTTTCCACTACATGGTTTGCACCACCGAATTAGATTGCACCGCACATCTTAGAACATGTCACTGCCTGGGGTCCATGCTGGCTAACAGTGGACCTATATGGCTTGAAGATGGCGTCGAAGAGGCCCACACTTTTTTGCGACCAAGCGCGCCTATGAGAATAAGGTGTAGCAGACAATGGCAGTACTGCAACAGTGCTGACACAGGTCTGAAGTGCTGCGCATTGTCCCACCAAGGTGGCCGCTGCGCCAGGCTGCGAGGCTGCGAAGCGTAAGCGCCACCTGCAACTCAAACGCTGTCCTGCGAGTGTAGGAGACAATCCGCCGACCAACTTTCTTCGCAAGGTTGGGCTGCATGCTCCCAGCGAGGGAACAAAACGGGTGCGAATCCGCGGAGAAACGCATCGGCGCGACGAGAGGGGGAAAGAAGCGAAGGAGGAAGATGACGAGGAGGACAAGGAGAAAGGAGGAAGAGAGGGGAATGAGCGGACAGAAGGCGCATGCGACCAGAAGAAGAGCGATCACGCGCCCATGCGACAGAAGCCGCATGCACAGTGAAATCCCAACAGAGATCACACAATATAGTCCAAGATGGCTCACAATAATTGCAATCAGAAACTTGTGTTTAGCGTGTCGCGGCGGCGGCCCCAGCGACACGCCATGCCCTGCGAGCTGACAGCGTGCCGCTCCGCTCCGTAGGGCGGGAGGCTGAGAGAAGCTCGGGACGCTGATGCTCGGGGAACGGGAAGCGGTTAGCGTGTCGCGGGCCAGAACCAGCGGAACGAAGCGCTAAGCAAACGTTCCTTCCGGCGGTGGACAAACCTCCCTTTAGCAAACCTCCCCGTAGTGAAAGCGGCCTGGGACCGAAACCGACGGACCTGGACCCGCACAAATGACGGCCGCGACGCCCTCTCGCGAACCGAAAACGGCCAACTCCTGAATCGACGTGTCAGGGTAGGAGGTCTGCCCACCCCCGACAGACTGCCCTCCCCGAACCGACCTCGATCTTGTACCTCGGTCCGACTGTGCGGAGAGCTGGCCCTGCACTTAAGTCGGGCCTGTCCCCCTACAGGGGGATTCTCGACGAAAAATAAAAAATGCCCCAAAAATAATCAAAAAATAGTCCAAAAATGGTCTGGGGACTATCTTTTGAATATTTTTTGACCTTTTTGGGGTATTGTTCGGGGTATGTTTCATGTTTCGTCGAGAGCCACCAGACGACATCTCCACGCTCGGCGCTCGGGGGCAGCAAGAGCAGGGGTGCCGGCGGGCGCGCGCTGGAAGACATGCCGCGCCGTAGCCAGTGGAGGATCTGACCTGCAGTCGCTTGGCTCGGAGTGGAGGGGCCATGGAATACACAAAGGAATACACGCAAATAACAGGATTCCCCACCACACTCTCTCGTATTTTCTGGGCTTTCGTCTTCCCCCCACACACTTCCCCTATCTTCCTGCATCTTCCTTGGGATCGACGATGAACGGTGTCCATGTGTGTGTTTCTTCCCCTCCGGACGGAGGCAGGGACACCGGACGGGAGGATCTGGCGCGGCAGCAGCACGTGCGCAGCCTTGGCTGGCTCTGGGCCTCGGTGCCCCCTGCCGCACGCCAGCGCCTGCGGCCGTGAGGCCGTCGCGCGCCCGCCGAGGGCACCCCGGGCGGGAAGGCGGCACAGATCCTTCCCCGAGCGAGAGCGCGGGCCGGCCACACAGCCGGGGGCCGCGGGGCAGCCGCCAGGAGCGGGTGCAGCTCGGTGCTCGTGCGGGGGCTCCCCCCAGATAACCAGCCTCGAACGTATCCCTATCCCTAAGATGGGCGAGCAAAACGCGAGGACAGTCTTGGGGACAGGCCCTCGAAAGCTGAGGGAACCCTTGAGATCGGCCTCGAGGTGAGGTGATGTCAAACATGGGGATAGGGATATGTTCCAGGCTGGCAACCAGAGGTTTCGCAACAGGATGAGGCAAGCGCGTGGGCGGTGGTTCGGTCGCAGTCGCTGTCGCCAAAGATGTGCCGAACGGAAGAGAATATATCCTCTTCGCGCACAATGGTGCCTGCTTGGGCCGGAGGCCGAGGCCCACTGGCGGTGAAAGGTGTGGTGGGAAAACAGCTTGGGCTGCACTGCTAGGCTGCTGCTCTTCGGCTGCCGTGGGGGTCCAGGCGAAAGGGGGGCGCCACGGCGAGCCCAGCGTGACGTAGCTCTTGGCGCTGGAGCTGCTGGCGGAGTCAGAAGTGCACGGTGAACTCGCCTCGCCCTGGCTCGGCACAGAGCTCACCTTTGAGACCGCGCCTGGCCCATGGTGCCCTCGCAACGCCACCTCGTCTCCCATCGGCCCCGCAGCAGCCTCTGGCCGGCCACCTCCACGCCGCGCCGAGCTCCAGCCGGGGACGGATCCGGGCGCGACCGAGGGCACGCGGGGCGCGAGCAGCGCGCGAGCGCCTCTGCGGCCCCTGCGCCCGCCGAGTGCCGCGGCGGCGCCCCTGCCCAGGAGCCTCGCCGCGTCCGCCGGACCGCCGCCAGACCGGCCGCGGGATGCACGGCAGGGCGGCCTGCTCTGGCACAGCCGCCGCCTGCTCCAGCAGGGCCAGCGCCAGAGGGGACCTCGGGAAACAGTGCCCCGCCTGCGCCTGGAGGCCGTTCCCGCGCAGCTGCGGCACGGAGTCCTGCAGCGCGCAGGGGCGACCGGCAGCCGAGATGCCGCACGCCAACCTGGGCAGGGCGGCTGGCTGCACGCAGGGGCTCGAGTCGGCAGCTGTCTGCCGGCGCTTGCGGGCAGCTGCTCGCGCAGGCCCAGCGACTCTCGCGGCCACAGAGGCCCTCTTGACGGCGCTCCCCCAGGGAGCGACGCTGCTCTGCGAGTGGGCCAAATGTCCGTCTGTTCCGCACTTGCCAGCGCGGGCCTGGCAGTCGTCGCGGCCGTGCTGGAGCGCGTCCCCGTGACGGCGCCGCACCGTGAAGCAGCGAGGCTCTGCGACCTGGCGCCCGCGGCCGCACCACGAGTCCCCCCGAGGCTCCTGCCCGTGAGCTCAGGACCACGCGAACACGCTTGCCAGGCCGTTGTAGAGCGACGAGAAGGTGCCCTCCTCCTCGACCTCCTCCGCGCCGGCGCCTTCCGACGGCGGGCCTTGCGCGGCCGTCTCCACTACGCTTGCCGCGCCCTCACCTCTGGCGCTGCCGCGCGAGTCCCTCAATGGGGCCCGCTGCAGCACGGGGAGCCCGGGCTCCGCCAGCGCGCCCGGGGCCTCCCGCTGCTCCTCCCTCTCGCGCAGCAGTCTGTGGATGTCCGCAGAGGCCCCGTTCCTGGGCCAGGCTCCGCGCAGAAGGCTGAACTCGAGCGCGTCCTCTGGCCAGTGCTCCACCAGCTCCGCGGTGACCCAGGGCGGGGCGTCCACCTTCGCCGCCAGCTCGAGCAAGCTGCGCCCGCAGGGCGCCACGGCGCTGACCATGCCCTCATCCTTCGCCAGCAGCGCCGAGATGACCCCTGGCCGCGCCTGGTTCTCCACCGCGAGGTGGATGGGCAGGCGGCCTCTCCTGTCAGGCTGGCGCGCGGAGTCGGGGCAGAACTCCAGCAGGACGTTGACGATCACGAGCGTGGCGCCGTGCGCGCAGGCCAGGTGGATTGGGAGGTTGCCCCCCAGGTCGCGCACCAGGAGCTCCTCGCCCCCGCACTTCTTGCACATCGGCCGCACGATGCTCTCTGGAGCTCCAGCCACCACCGCCTGATGCAACCGACGGCGGCTGCCGTCGTAGACGTCGCCGACGGAGCCCATCATGTGCGGAAAGATGGTCTGGACTTCCTCGGCGCGGTTGCAGCTCAGGGCGCAGTCGAGCAGCGACTGGCCCGAGACCGCGTCTGCGGCGTCCAGCGGGCACCCGCTGCTCTCGATCAGCTTCAGGGTGGCGGCGGGGTACCCATTCAGGACGGCCACGTGCAGAGGCAGCCGGAGCTTCTTGTGGAGGCGGGCGCCCTCCGGGTTGTAGAAACCATCCTTGATGGGCAAATCTTCCACCACCACTCCCTTATGTAGGACGGCGGAGGAGGAGGAGGAGGAGGAGGAGGAGGAGGAGAAGGAGGAGGTCCACCTCCTCCTCCTCCTCGTCCTCCTCCTCCTCCTTCTCCTCCTCCTCCTCCTCCTCCTCCTCCTCCTCCTCCTCCTCCTCCTCCCTCTCCTACCCATGGCAGTGGTGGTGGGGGATCGGCCCACCACTCCTGGGTCCAGTCGCGGGGCTTCACGTGCCCGAGCAGAGCGTGGACGAAGCTCTGTCCGAACCTCCGATCGAGGGCCAGGTCGAGCGGGTACCAGCCGTGCCCCTGGAGCTTCGCCCTGGCCGCCTCCGGGTAGCAGCCGAGCAGCTGCTCGCAGGCCCTCTCCGAGACGCCGCTGAGCATCGCCAGGTGCAGCGGCAGCACGCCCTCCGAGTCCGCCTCCCTGACCTTGTGAGCCCCCCTGGCGAGGAGCTCGTCCACGATCTGATCGTCCACGGCGAACCGCAGCGCCAGGTGCAGGAACTCGTGCGACTCCTCCAGGCGGAGGGCCCCTCCGCCGTCCTCCAGCGAGGCCTGGTCCGCGAGCATCTGCACGAGGTCGGTGCAGGCCAGTCTGTCGGCGGGGGTGCTGCCGTCGGGCAGCCTCAGCCTCTGCGCGTGGGCCGCCCTCGAACCCCGGCGCCGGACGCGCCTCTTGATGTCCTCGACGGTGTCCTCGAGCCCCATGTGCAGGGTGAACTTGTCCCCGCCCAGGGGCACGATAGGTATCGGGATTGACATGGTGGTCAACTGGGCCTCGCCCACGTCGACGCGGAAGTCCTCGACCGCGGACTCGAATTGTATGCTTGCGAGATCTCCCTCGTAGTCAGGGCTCGTCACGAACATCAAGAGCTGTCTGATCCTCTCCTCGGCGTCGCCCTTGAGGATACCGCGCTCCCTTACGAGCCTCAGCTCCTCCGTGAGCCTCTCACCGAGGCCCAAGTCGGTGTCTATGCAAAACTCCAAAACCAACACCGTGGTCGTAGGCCTGTCGTGGTGCTGATCGCGGAAAGGGCGGCTCCCCATCAGCGCAGACGCCACGGAATGCATGGACTCTAAGGACCCCTGACGTTCCCACCGCCACTTGGAGGACGCGCTCTCAAGCGTCCCAGACTTTCTCATGTTGGCAGGCGTCGCTGCCTGATGCGGGACGCCGCCAGCCAACTCGGGGTGCAGGAGCTCCACGCGGTAACCCGCCGGCAGAGAGACCATGGAATCGCGGACGCTCCGCTCCAGCTCCTCCAGGATGTTACCCTTCACCGCATCCATGTGCACCGCCTGCAACGGCAGGTTCTGCAACACGACCTGCAGCACGACGCGGTGCGAGAAGCAGTCCACGTCGGCCGCCCGAGGTGTCTCGGTGACCAACCCCAGGGTCGACGCGCACGCGTAGGCGACGGCCCTCGGATCCGCGCAGGGGCCGCTGGGCACGCCGCTCATCAAGCTGAGGATCACCGTCGTGTGGGCCTTCTTCTCGATCGCGTACTCGACCGGCAGTCTTCCGCTGCCTGGCATCTCGAGCAGCAGCGCCCTCGGATGCGCGGCGATGAGGCTGCTGATGATGCGGGAGTCCAGATTATGAAGCACGGCCGTGTGCAGGGGGAGCATGCCAGACGTCGGGGTCGCAGCCGCGCACCGATTCTTCGACAGCACGAGCTCGGTCAGCTCCCATGGCAGGTGCCTCTCCAGGCAGATGTGGAACGCTAGGCGGTCATTGCAGCTGATCTGTGCAGCCTCCGGATAGAACTCCAGCATCAATCTGCACACGCTGACTGTCTCCTGGTTGAAAGACTCGTTGTCGAGCATCATGTGCAGGGGCAGAAGCCGCGTCTGCACGTCGGGGACCTTCAAGGCATCAGGGTACGTGTTTACAAGCACTGTCAAGGTGTCGGCTTTGGAGCCAACCTGGATAGCAATGTGCAGAGGCAGGCCGCTTTTATCGCCACACTTCGCGCAGTCTCTGTGCTGCAGGAGGATTCTGAGCTTCTCTATGCAGCAAGATCTCCGAATACCTGCAATCAGCGCTGACTGCCCGGTCTGCTCGTGCTTCAAAAACGCCAATCCTTTCCTCTTCTGCACCCTCCCCATCCACTTGGCCAGCTCATCCTCCGCAAGTTCGTCGGTGTCATCAGCTGCCATGAAAGCATAGAGCTCGTTGAACTCCTTATCGTGCCTGCTCAGGGTGGCGAACATCCGGCTCATGCTGGCGGCCGAACGGCGATGTTGAGCGGGGACCGACCGTCCCGGCATTCCTAGAATTCTACCACGACATGTTCTCAGAACCTAAAAATGCTCAAATAACAAATTATGACAGTGCGACCCTACCTAGGAGTTGGAGCCTCTAGGAAAGCAACATTAGTAGGAGCGGTGAACGCCGTCCTCCTCCTTCTCCTAAAGTACACATAAGTACATAAATATAGCAGCACACACATATAAGTACATATGGAACATACGTGCGCACACACACACATATAAGTATACACATATGTATACATATATATACACCTACGGCAGCAGCAATAGTGGATGATGTGCTGCGATATGTTATGCTATGCTATGCTCTGCTCTGCTCTTCTATGTTATGCTATGCTATGCTATGCTGGGCTAGGTTAGGCTAGGCTATGCTATGTTGTGCTATGCTGCGCTGTGCTATGCTGTGTTGTGTTGTGCTGCGCTATGCTATGCTATGCTATGCCATGCTATGCTATGCTATGCTCTGCTCTGCTCTGCTCTGCTATGCTATGTTATGCTATGCTGCGCCATGCTATGATATGCTGGGCTATGCTATGATATGCTGTGCTGCGCTATGCTATGCTACGCTATGCTATGTTATGCTGCGCTCTGCTATGCTAAAGCTCAGCGAAGCTAAGATGATGGTAAGCTAAGCTAAAATGAAGCTAAACTAAGATGAAGCTGAGCTGGCTAAGATGAACTAAGCTAAGATAAGATGAGATAAGCAACGCTAAGCTAAGGAGACGCAACTGGGGGAACCGCGGGGCGGATCCTGGGGGAACCGCCCAGGGCGTTTAGCACTGCCCGGCCCCTTCAAGACAGAGGGTGAGAACCCTTCTAGGCAGAGCCTAGGTAGGGAAAAAACATGTTCTTAGAACATTAGCCGAATTTGTTGAAACAGGACAGTCCTGGCCAGAAATGTTCTGAGAAAATTTCGTTGACCGTGGAGACCACAAAAGGTCCTTAGAACATTCTTTGGTAGGCCTATAGGCACGCCGGGACGCTTCGCCACTGCTTGAGAATGGCGATGGGCCCTCGGGCTGCCCACACAAATGACACACACACAAATGAGCGAGAAGGGTCAAAGCGTGATGATTATTTTCCCTTGAGGCCGGCGAGCGGTCGCGTGCTCGCCACCTGCCTTACGATCTGCTCAGCTAGAGCCCCAAAGGCTATGGATGTGCAGCAACAGCACACCACCACCATCCCCATCCACTACACCGTTAATGAACATGCATGCTTGTGGAAACAACTACCGATATGAGCGAAGGCGCGCTGTTGCGCCAGCTCAGACCCACTGCTTGCCGGCACTCCCCCATTCGCGAACGAAAGGCCTTTGCAAACAGAAGTCTGAGTGTTTCACTCGTGTTCAACTGGCAAATGAGGCGTCGCATCTCGGCGACCAGCACAGGATGGTATCCGAGGACGAGCCATGCAAATGGAACCTGCTTAAGCCTGGCCGTGCCAGCTCTATGGCATGACACTTGTTTAATGGCCTGCTCAAAAATAGCTCTGGTATATGTGTGGGTGTATCCTACACGCATGCGTTCTCTGACAGACTGTGTAGCAACATGGAAGAGTGTATCACTACTGCACAGACCACGGACTCTATGGGCAAATGCTCCTGGCCATGATTTATGTATTTGCTCTGGGTGTGCGCTGCTAGGAGAAAGCGTGGGGAGCAGAGATGACGGCTTCAAGAAATGAGAGACCTCGAATCTCCCCTCCCGCTTGTGCACAACAACCTCCAAATACTGCATATCCCACATGTCCCAAGATATTGTCAGAGGGTAAAACTTCGCATGTTCCTGCATTTGTCTGAAGAACTGGTTCGTCATAGAAGCCAGCCCACTCCCCAAGATAAGAATGTCATCTCGGAACCGGAAGTAACCCTCAATACCATGGTGGTTGAGGATTTCGCGCTTGAGCAATTTGATTTCCATCAAGGCTAGAAGCGTTACGTCGGCTAAGTCTCCTGAGTGTGGGAGCCCCATCCCTGTCCCAGTGCCGACCCCGTGAACCGTGTCATGGGGTTCGTCCCATGGGTCGGCAATGTATTGCGCTTCGAGAAGGAACTCCACAACTTTAGCCACTATCCGTTTCATTGGGTCCCAATCTTCCCAAAGAGAAAGCACCTCTGAACATATCTCTTCTCTTGTTCCGCACATGTAAAAATCTTTGACATCCACCTTAGCCATATGCCACCTGCCCGTTGGCTTGATGCGGGACAGGCGCGACACCAAGTCGCCAGAATCCTTGAGAAGATGAGGTGCTCTCACATTCAGTTTAGCCCTCAATACTGGGATCAACCAGTGGCTGAGGCTGCTGAATACGTAATTTGGCGACGCGTGGACTGGTCGACAAACGACCTCCCCTTGAGGCTTGTGGCTTTTAACCAGCACCAGCAGCCTACTTACATGTGTGGCCTTCGGGAAGAAAGCGGACCGCATGAGATTCGAAGCCAATCTACGGTCATCCATTTCTTTTGCAACCCATTTGCAAATTGTTCTATATCGTGCTCTAACCCCCTGGTTCAGCCCAATGGCACTTGTCTCAAAATACTTATTGGAGCCTAGGATCTCTGAGCTAATTGCCGGAAGGTCTACGCGTCGAACGAAGGAGAAACTGCCATTCTTATCGTTAGGGATGGCAGTGTACCCGCTTTGTCTCAGAAGTCTGAGCGCCAACTTCTCGAGCGGACATGTGTTCGAAAAGTCTCTGGGAGCAAACTTCGCCCTCGATCTCGCTCTTGAGACCGCTCTCATATAGCAACGCCCTGCACATTGGATCCAAGTCTCCAACTCGAAGAACTCGTTTTTTTCACGAGCCTTGCTTGTTTGAGAAAATCTGCATGGAGAAGGGGGCTTTGGACCTGAGGGCAATGGATTGTCAGAAGGAAAGAACTTTGAATACCATTTCCATTTGAGTCGATCGGAAAAGTGTTGCCAATGCATCCGAGCAGCAGCCAACGAAGGAAGAGATCGCGATTGAAACCGGTGCTTTCGGTGTCGTCGCATGATCAGCCACTTGATTGGCCAAGGTATGTCTGTAATGGGTTCCATGCATTTCGTACGCGGATTGTACAACTTAACTCTTTCAGCCCAAGTGTCCCAATTCAGCAAAACGTGAATGTCGCCTGCGTCCAAGCCCTGTGTTAGCCTGGCCATCCAACGAATGTTTCCACGATGCCTCATTGCCACTTTTTGTTGTACCCTCCATGTTTTTTGTCGTAACCTTTTCCGTGCTTGCCGTCCTTGCCCTTGCCGGGCTTGCCCTTCTTGCCACTCTTGCCCTTTCCATCCGCCTTGCCGTTTTTTCCACCATCCGTTTTCCCACCTTTTGTTTGTTTGCCACCCTTGCTGTGTGTAGATGTGCCTTTCCCTTTGTCGTGGTCGCCTTTGAGAGTGTACTTGCCTTTGCCCTTGCCTTCGCCATTCTTGCCTTTCGCTTTCCCCGACTTCGCAGCCGGGGGAGATCCGTTTTTTGCCATCAGCTGGTTGCACAAGGTCTTTGAAGAAGGCGGTGTCTCGCCGTTCATGTTCTCGTCCAGATCCGATGGGTGGTCTTTCAACTTATCCGCGATCCTTGCATCAATGACCTGTTCAAGCATGTTGGCAGGATCAAGGCGAAGCCGCTCCATCTCCTGTTCATCCTCCTTTGCTTTCTTCTTTGCTTGCTCCTCCTTCCTCGTCTCCACTTCCTTGGCTACCTTGTCCACAGCCTGCTTGTAGAGCACAGCCGCGTACTCCGACACCTCTGTCTCAGGGATCGGCGTGTACAGGGGCTGCTCGAGGCCCAACGCCGCAGAGATGTCCCGCTCCGATGCCGAAAGGACGAGCGTCCTGACGGAAGTGGAGAACGTTTCCTTCGTTGCTGCCTGCCTGGCACTCGCCAGCTTGTCTTTGGCGGCCTCCAGCTCCAAGGCGCGCATCTCTTTCGAGCACGCCCAGTGCACGTGCGCCATGGCCTCCCTGTAGGTCGAGCCCTGGGGCACCACGATCTGGAGCCTCAAAGAGTCTGCACTTGCGCTCGTGCATGCCTCATCCAACTCGATCTGTGTTGCTGAGGACGAAAAAGGCCTAGTGCCCGCTGGGTAGCGGCCAGGCCCGCGCTCGAAATCGGCCAGCTCGGAGGTGACCTTCTCTGCTCTCCGCGTGGCTGCTGCCAGCTTGCGCAGGTCTCCCTCGAAGCGCTTCTTCACTCCCTCAAGCGCCACCAAGATTTCCTTCGGTATCTTGGTCGGCTTGCGGCACGCTTGCGCCGCCGCCGCGGCCGCTGAAGCCGCATGATTTGCAGCTGTGGTGGCCGCCGCCGCCGTCTGCAACAAGGTCTGCTGATCCAAACCTGGTGGAGGAGGGGGGGTTGCTGTTACCCCCTGTCCGGCTGCAAGCTGCTGCATCAGCGCCTGCATGCTGTTGGCGATCATCTGGTTCGATGTTACCATCTCCTTTATCAAACTCTCAAGGCCGTGCGTATTAGTCTCATTGCCTCCACCAGCAGCCGGAGACCGTGCTGCAGCCTGCTGCGGAGGTCCTTGATCGTTTGCACGTCTGGGCGAGCGCTCCCGAATTCCGTCGATGCCGTTCATGACAGCAGCGAAACTGGGATGGTGCCCATCCGCGCCGGTCGCCGCTCCTTCTCGATGCGCCATCGGGTGCCAACCCACACAAATGAGCGAGAAGGGTCAAAGCGTGATGATTATTTTCCCTTGAGGCCGGCGAGCGGTTGCGTGCTCGCCACCTGCCTTACGATCTGCTCAGCTAGAGCCCCAAAGGCTATGGATGTGCAGCAACAGCAGCAGCAGCAGCAGCAGCAGCAGCAGCAGCAGCAGCAGCAGCAGCAGCAGCAGCAGCAGCAGCAGCATTGTTGAACATTAGCCGAATTTGTTGAAACAGGACAGTCCTGGCCAGAAATGTTCTGAGAAAATTTCGTTGACCGTGGAGACCACAAAAGGTCCTTAGAACATTCTTTGGTAGGCCTATAGGCACGCCGGGACGCTTCGCCACTGCTTGAGAATGGCGATGGGCCCTCGGGCTGCCCCGGAGCCTGGGCGCCGCGGCCGCGGGGTCCGCGCCGGCCGAGCACGGCAGGGGGCTCGTCGGAGCAGCTTGGAGCCGGAGGCCTCGAGCCCAAATGGCCACGGAAGGCTACGCGCTACGCGCGCGTTCCTGACGGCAGCATGCCCACGACCGCCCCAAGACGACTCCAAGTGGTCTCGGAGCCCCCCGAGGAGTCAGCCGAGACGCCCGAACCATTCCAAACCACTGTGCTCTCCGCTGCTGTTCTGCCGCCTCGCCCTGTCAGTGCCGCCGGGCCTCGGAGGCCGCGAGGGGGCTCCAAGAGGGCCCGAGAGAGCCCGACCAGGGTCCCCCACGAGGTCCAAGACGGCCCCAGTTGCGCCCAAGAGCTCTCCAGAAGCGCCCAACGAGGGCTCGAAGAGGCGTTCGCTCGAGCTCAACCGGGGCAAGGCCACTGCACCCCCCCCTGCTTTGATCGACATGTCCTCGCAGGTGGCCCCAGGCGGGCCTCCCAAGTCCCCACAGAGGACGACAACAGGTCCCCCAAAGCTTTCGAAAGCTTCCAAATTGGCCCCAAGAGGGATCCAAAGTAGCTTCAGTAAGCTCCTCGAGCGAAATGTATGCGAGTGTTCATTGTTAACTCCTGCCGTCGCCGTCGCCATCATCCTCCTCGTCTTCGATCGTGTCGTCGTCGTTCCTGTCCTCCTCTATCCTCATGATGGAGCAAGACGAGACAAGAACGAGGGAGAAGGACGCATGCGGAAACGGAGGAATCATGCAGGACACCCTGACCTGAAAAATCCGCGACGCCACCGAATGGTGCTTGGATCCCTCGCCAAGACCACACTGTCTTAACTCATTGCGGCCTTGGGGCGTATGTGAAAGTCTAGGCTTATGTCGGGCGTGTCCCCCTACAATGGAATTTTTCGTCGAAAAATAAAAAATACCCCAAAAATACACAAAAGAGGTCACAACATACTCAACAAATAATCCCCAGACTATGTTTGGACTATTTGTTGAGTATGTTTGGGGTATTTTTTATTTTTCGTCGAAAATCCCCTGTAGGGGGACAGGCCCGACTTAATAATAGGCAAACCCATGTAGTGAACCGCAGCCTGCATATGATGCAGCGTTTGCGGGGAAGCGTGAGGTGCTGGGCGGGCGTACGGTGTCCGACCCTGGAGATTGGAGGGGCCTGCGTAGCAAGTCCCTCCCCGCCCACCCCGTGCCGCACTTCGCCACTCCCCCTATAGTGTGAGGCAGACATTGATGAGGAGGCGGGGATGGACAGCGGAAGCAACGACGGAAAAGACAGTGACGATGACAATGGTGGCAACGGACACGACGGCGGTACTCTGGCGGCGGGGACGACGAAGGCGACGACGACGACGACGTCGACATCGACGACTGCCTCGACCACGACCACGGCCACCACGGCGACGGCAGCGGCGGCGACGACAGCAGCGCCCCTGCCGCCATCGACGCCACCATCGTGATCGCCGCCGCCGTGATGATCGCCGCGGCAGGTGGTGGCGGCCGCTGCCGCCGCGGCGGCGGCGGCGCTGGCGCCCGGGAGCCCCCAGCCAGCGGCGGCGGCAGCGGCTGTCGGCGGCGCCGGCGCAGCGAGGGGGCCTCGGTGAGCAGCAGGCAGTGCCGCCAGCCCGCGGCCACGCGCGCCACGCGCGAGGGCGGGCCTCCGGCGGCGGCGCCCCAGAGCCGCCGCACGCTCCACGGGTCGCCTCCTCCGCGTGCCGCCGCGTGCCGCCGCCGCCGCCGTCGTCGCAGCCGCCGTCGGTGCCGCCGTCGCTGCCGCCGTCGCCGCCGTCGCTATCGCAGCCGCCGTGGCCGTCGTCGTCGAAGCCGCCGCTCGTCGTCGTCGCCGCCGTCGCTGCCGTCGCCGTCGCCGCCGTTGCCGCCGGCGCCGTCGTCGGCCTGGCCGTGGCCGTCGCCGCCCTCCTTCTCCCCCTCCTCGTGCCCCCCCCCCCCAGTCCCTGACATGGCCCCTGCAAGCTCCAAGATGGAACACTGTTGGGCATCACCGGAAGCCCTCGTCGACACAGCTGGATCCACTTCGCAATCCCGGTCAGAATGCGCCCCAGGACAGCTATGGGGATCGATTGTGAGCGTCGTCGCGTCGGGAGACAAGCGAATAAAATAGGAGGGAGGAGGGGGAGTAGGAGGGAGGACGGGGAAAGAAATAGCAAGGAAAGGACTCAGGGAAGTAGGCTCCTTCTCCTCCTCCTCCCCCTGCTCCTCCTCTTCCTCCTCCTCCCGCTCGCTTATACTTGTCTTCCTCACGACTCCTCATTGACATCGTCTTCGTCGTCCTCCTTTGCGTCCTCCCCCTCCCGATCGAGGGCTGGGTGGGGAGGGGATGGTTGGCAGGATTCTTGTCGCACTCGACCACGCCAACACCAACGCACGCCAGGCCCGCGCACTGCAAGCTTTCGTGGCCCTGGGAGGCCTGGCGGCCAAGGGAAAGCAATGCATGCTTTTCGTGGCCCTCAGAGGCCTTACGGTCAGGAACAAAAAGGCGCCATCTCAGCAGTAGGTACCGAGCCGGGTGAAAATAACACTGCACAGGCTGCTGATACCACGCCGCACGACAAGCTCGACTCGGACCCCGACGAGCACGAGGAGGGAGTGACACAGAAAGCTCGCATCCTGAGCCTGAAACAGAATGGACGCCCTCCAGGCATCGAGCCGAGGTCCCACAATGGGTTCCACTCCCGTTTCCAGATGTTTCCCGTGGGCAGACCGACGCATCTCTGAGCCAAACTGCGAACATGGCCGCCACTTGTATAGCACATGCTTTTTAGACAGGCAGGGTAAATTCCCCCACCGTCGCTATAATCATGAACAATCGGCTTGTGGAGGTTGGCGTGCAAGGAATCCCCCGAGAGGCCCTACCAAGGCATTGTCTCGCCTGGGACCTCGTGGTCCACCACAAGACGAGCACAGCCACCGGGGGGAGGCTTGGGGGCAGGCGGGAATGGTGGACAAGACGGGAACAAGGAGGTGGCCCCCGCGCCTCCCGTTCCTCCTCCACCTCAGGCGTGGGAGAGGGCAGGAGGCTGGGGCAGGGTGGGAGAGGGATCCCCACCCCTCCTCCGCTTACTCCAAACTCGCCCTAGAATACAAAAGGAAAACAAGGAAGAGGAGCTTACGGAATTCATCCAGGCGGGACTCCTGAGTGCGAGATCACACCGTAGCCACATGATCTAGGCTCCCGGAAATTCAGTTGCATCTTTAGGGGAGATCAGGTTCCGTTTCCCCGTCTGACTGTGACACGCAAAGGGGGGCGACCATTGGCCAAGCATTATGCTGTGTCCGGCAATCATGATTTGTGCCGACATTTCCGCCCAACCTCACGCCGCCGAGGAGAGTTCATTCATCGTGTGAGCTTTTGACTGGCTGAGGGCTTGTCGTAGAACATCTGCAAGTTTCACGAGGGCTCCCAGAAACAAATCCCCGTAAGAGGTAAACCACAACAACTCGGAACACGCGAAGGGCGTGTGAGGGATCAGAAGGCCGACGCTTGGATACGAGCCCTCAGAACCACAGGCATCCACCAATCCTCCTCCTCCTCCTCTCCTCCTCCTCCTCCTCCTCCTCCTCTCCTCCTCCTCCTCCTCCTCCTCCTCCTCCTCCTCCTCCTCCTCCTCCTCCTCTCCCAGCGGAAGACCTCAGCCTCTCAAGTGGGAGCCGACTCCGACGGTCGCCCGACAAGCACTGGGCCCAACCCTACGCATCCAAGTGCTTCCTGACAGTGGAACTGCGGACGACGCTGTGTCCTTGCTCCTGGAGCCGCATTCGCCTCTGACCAGCACTGGAAGCTGAATTGATGTTCTCATGCTGCTTGCGGCGCTCGCGAGCACAACAGTACGTCCACGACACATGGCGGATGATCGGAAGGAGCCGGCGCAGCACAAAATGTCAGCGGAAGCCAGCTGGCTCGCGAACTAGCTCAGGGTCTGACTAAGATTCACATCCAGTCCGTGAGGGGACAATCGGAGCTCATTAATCTAACGGGGTGCGACATGGCTTTTGACCCAACTCTATTGAACATGGCCTTTCCTACAGAGTAGACGATCCCACATCTGCTGCCACAGAAAATCACGACGGAGGAGGCCACCCGAAACCGAAAAACAGCGAACAACCTCGTGAAGGCCCTGAAGAAGAATGAAGGAGAAGAAAGAAAAGGTGGGGGAGAAATCAGAAGCAGCCGTGGTAGTAGAAGTATTCGTGCTCATATCAGTAGTAGTAAAAGTAGTAGTAGTAGTAGTAGTAGTAGTAGTAGTAGTAGTAGTAGTAGTAGTAGTAGTAGTAGTAATAGTAGTAGTAGTAGTAGTAGTAGTAGTAGTAGTAGTAGTAGTAGTGGTAGTATGTGTAGTAGTAGTAGTAATACAACTACTACTACTACTACTACTACTACTACTACTACTACTACTACTACTAGCAGCAGCAGCAGTAGTGCTAGTACTAGTAGTAGTAGTAGTAGAAATTGTAGTAATACAAGTCGTAATCGTAGTCGTAGCAGCAGAATTAGTAGTGGTAGTACTGGTAGTATCAGTAGTAGTAGTAGTAGTAGTAGTAGTAGTAGTAGTAGTAGTAGTGGTGGTAGTAGTAGTAGTCAAAAAAAAGTAAAGTAGTAGTAGTAGTAGTAGCAGTCGTAGTAGAAGTGGTGGTAGTAGTAGTAGTAGTAGTAGTAGTAGTAGTGGTAGTAGTAGTAGTAGTAGTACTAGAAGTAGTAGTAGTAGTAGTAGTAGTAGTAGTAGTAGTAGTAGTAGTAGTAGTAATAGTAGTCGTAGTCGTGGAAGTAGAAATAGTAGCAGTAGTAGTAGTAGTAGTAGTAGTAGTGGTAGTAGTAGTAGTAATAGTAGTAGTAATAATAGTAGTAGTAGTAGTAGTAATAGTAGTAGTAGTAGTAGTAGTAGTAGTAGTAGCCGTAGCAGTAGTAGTAATAGTAGTAGTAGTAGTAGTAGTAGTAAGAGTAGTAATAGTAGTAATAGCCGTAGTACTAATAAAGGGAAACAGTAAAACTAGTTTTCGTAGTAGTCGTCGGCGTAATAATAGGCATCGCCTTCGTCGTAGTCGTAGTACGTGTAGTCGTAGTCGTACGTGTTGTAATAGACGATGCCGTCGTTGGCGCAGTAATAGTGGCAGCAGTAGTAGTAGTAGCCACACTAATAATGGTAGTAGTAGTAGTAGTCGTCGTCGTCGTAGTTGCAAGCACATTAGTAGGAGAAGTATGTATTCGTAGAAATAGTAATCGTGGTCGTACGAGTAGCATTAGGAGTAGTAGTAGTAGTAGTAGTAGTAGTAGTAGTATTTGTTGTTGTAATGATAGTATTACTGGTACAAGTCAGGCGGGTACGATCGTAATAGAAATACAAGTAGTAGTCGCAATAGTAGTAACACTAGCCGTACTAATGCTGATAGTAGTAGTGGTAGTAGTAGTAGTAGTAGTAATCGTTGTCGTCGTGGTCGCAGTAGGCTTGGTGAAAGCAGTAGAAGCAGTAGCAATAGTAGTATCAGTAGTGTTCGTGAACGTAGAAGTAGTAGTAATAGTAGTAGTAGTAGTAGTCGTAGTAGTAGCAGTAGTAGTAGTAGTAGTAGTAGTAGTAGTAGTAGTGTTAGTCGTCGCAGTGGTAGAAAAAAAAGTAACAATGCTCGTTGGCATCGTGGTAGCAGTGGCAGCGGTCGCACTACCAATCAGAATACTGGTGCGCCTACTGGGCGTAGTCGTCCTAGTCGTCGTAAAAGTAACACTAATAGCAGTAGTAGTAGTCGTAGCAGTAGTAGTAGTAGAAGTAGTAGCAGTAGCAGTAGTAGTCGTAGTACTAGTAGTGATAGTGGTAGTAGCAGTAGTAGCAGAAGTAGTAGCAGTAGTAGTAGTCGTCGTAGTAATAGTGCTAATAGTATTAATAGTAGCAGTAGCAGTAGTAGTAGTAGTAGTAGTAGTAGTAGTAGTAGTAGTCGTAGTAATAGTAGCAGTAGTAGTAGTAGTGGTAGTAGTAGTAGTAGAAACCGTGGTCGTAGTCGTAGTCGTAGTAGTGGTAGTAGTAGTAGTAGTAGTAGTAGTAGTCGTAGTAGTAGTAGTAGTAGTAGTAGTAGTAGTAGTAGTAGTAGTAGTAGTAGTAGTAGTAGTAGTAGTAGTAGTAATAGTACGATTAGTAGTCGTAGCAGCAGCAGCAGCAGCAGCAGCAGCAGTAGTAGTAGTAGTAATAGTAGTAGTAGTAGTAGTAGTAGTAGTAGTAGTAGTAGTAGTAGTGGTGGTGGTGGTGGTGGTGGTGGTGGTGGTGGTGGTGGTGGCAGTAGTAGTCGGGTTACCCGTGGTCTGTGCTAACACTTGTGAATGAATGGTCAGGAATAAAAGTTCGGGCTCGGGTTCGGGGAGGCGCCCGCCCCAAAAACATAGAATTAAAACAAACAAAAAAGTGCATATGCCATATATACGATGTAAATGTAAAAAAGGAACCCTCTGGAAAGTGGAACTCATCTGGAATCTGCAGAACAAGGAACTTGTTATATAAACATATATATATATAAAGAGAATTGTAATAGGGATCCATCTGGAAAGTGAAGCTCCTCTGACATCGGTCGAAAAGACAATAGTTCAATATATTCGTAAGACGGGTCCCCTTGGAAAGTGGAGCTCCTCGGGAGCTGGCAGGAAACAAAACAGAAACCTCAGAATTGTAATACGGATCCCTCTGGGAAATATATTTTCGAACTCCGGCAGAACAGGGCAATATTTTATATATACTATTGTAATACGGATCCCTCTGGAAAGTGGAGCTCCTCTGGAATCGGCAGAGAAGGCTACTATATACATGTATACAATGATTAGAACATCCCCTCTGGAAAGTGGAGCTCCTTTGGAATCGGCAGGCCCTGGGCCCCAACAGCGGCTTGCCATGGCAGGCGGATGGGCCGAAAGCCTGAGTGAGAATCTTCGTCAACCCCTTGGGCCCTGGGAGGCTTTGGACCCCATGAGCGGCTTTCCGTGGCACGCGGATGGGCCGAAGGCCTGAATGAGAATAGTCGTGAACCCTTGGGCCCTGGGAGGCCCTAGACCCCAAGATGGACTCAAGCAGGCCCACTGCGGGGGGCTTCCTGTGGCCTCCTGGGGCTTCCTGGGACCTCCTGTGGCCCCCTGGAGTTTCCTGGGGCTTCCTGGGGAGTCTTGAGGCATCCTGGGGTCTCCTGGTGGTTCCTAGGACCTCTTGGGACCTTTTGGGGTCTGTTGGGTGGGCTGGTGGGGGTTCGCGAAGCGTGAACAACTACAACGAGTCGCGCTCTTGGAAAGAGCCAATCTGCACGCACATACGTCAAACACACATATTTTCGCCATTTGAAACGGCTAAACCATAGGCACCTACGTCAAAATATTCAGATTCGGGCCACCAGGGACGGCCAATATATGCAGGCACAGCCGTAAAACACACACGGATTCATGCCACCGGGGAGGGCCACCTTATATCATAGGCACATACGCAAAAACAGACGGCTTTGTACCCCTGGAGAGGACCAGTGCCTCTCTCTCTCTCTCTCTCTCTCTCTCTATATATATATATATAGAAAGAGAGAGAGAGAGAGAGAGAGAGAGAGAGAGAGAGAGAGAGACCGAGGGAGAGAACGAGAGAGACGAGCCTATGTAGGCATAGGCACATGTGCCTAAATACTCGGATTCGCGCACATGGAGAAGGCCCATCGATAGGCACGCGCGTACCAACGAACTCCTCCTCCTCCTCCTGCTTCTCCTCCTGCCACCCGTCCTCCTCCTCCTCCTCCTCCTCCTCCGCCTGCTCGTCCTCCTCCGCCAATCCAGACTTCCTCCAATTCCAATCAGAAATGACGCTCCCGCTCAAGACTTCCTGCAACTTCACTGCGAAGTGAGCCTCCCGCTTGAGACTTCCTACATGTTCAAGGCTGAGAGGCCCAAAGGTGATGACTGTGTTATGGTTTGTACGGTTCGATGAAATTGAAACATGAGCTGTGGAACCCTTAAGGACAGGGGCTCCCGCCTGAGACCTCCTCCAACTCCACTCAGAAATAAAGCTCCCGCTCCGCATTTCCTCCAAGCTCTCTCAGAAATGGCGCTCCCGCTGGAAACGTCCTCCACTACGTAGAAATGACGTAGACATGAACCTCCCGCTTGGGACTTCCCACAATTTCACGAATGAGAGGGTCAAAGGTGGCGACAATTCTAGGTGTTGTACGGTTCTATGAAATTCAAACAGGATTTGCGGAACCTTTTAAATACAGAGGTTCCCGCTCGAACCTTCCTCCAATCCCATTCAGAAGTGAAGCTCCCGCTTCAGACTTTCTCAGGCTCCACTCAGAAGTGACGCTCCCGCTCGAGACTTCTACCAGTTTCACTCAGGAATGGCCCTCCCGCTTGGGACCTTACAGGGTCAGAATCGGGTAACATAGACCATGTGTTGCCCTGGGAGTAGTAGCACTAGTAATAGTAGTAGTAGTAGTAGTAGTAGTAGTAGTCGTAATGATGGACGTGCGAGGCATAATAGTATTAGCCGTAGTCGTAGTATTAGCCGTCGTAGTAGTCTTAGTAGTAGTAGTAGTAGTAGTAGTAGTAGTAGTAGTAGTAGTAGCAGTAGTAGTAGTAATAATAGTAGTAGTAGTAGTAGTAGCAGCAGTAGTAGTAGTAGTAGTGGTGGTAGTAGTAGTAGTAGTAGTAGTAGCCGTAGTCGTAGTAGCAGTAGTAGTAGTAGTAGTAGTACCAGTCGTCGTCGTAGTAGTAGTAGTAGTAGTCGTAGTAGCAGTAGGAATAGTAGTAGTAGTAGTAGTAGTAGCAGCAGTAGAGTAAAGGTAATAATAGTGGTGGTGGCTATAGTAGTAGAGTAGTTTCGGTAGTAGTAGTAGTAGTAGTAGTAGTAGTAGTAGTAGTAGTAGTAGTAGTAGTAGTAGTAGTAGTAGTGTGGGTAGTCGCCGTAGTGATTGTGGTAGTGGCAGTGGTCAGTAATGATAATAATCGTCGTCGCTGTAGAAGTAGTGCACCAGTCGGAGTAGACGCAATACAAATGTTAGTAATCTTAACAGTAGTAATAGAAGTAGTAATAAAAGTACCAGTAGTACTAGTAATAGTAGTAGTAGTGGCAGTGGTGGTAGAATTCGTAGTGCTAGCCGTAGGATTATTAGTCGTAGTACTAAGAATAATACTCGTAGTCGTAGTAGTAGTGATGGTAGTACTCGTAATAATAATAATAATAACAAGAGAAATAATAACGATAATGATAATAGTCGTGTTAGTAATGGTGGCAGTGTTGATAGTAGGGGTACTCGGAGCGGAAGTCGTAGTAGTAGGAGAAGGAGTAGTGATAAGTAGCAGTAATAAGAACAATGGTGATAGTAGTAGCAATAATAATAGTGGCAGTAAACGTAATCCTAGTTGTAGTAGTGGTTCTAACACGGGTATTAGTAGTGGTAGCAGTAGCAGTAGCAATAGCAGTAGTAGTAGTAGTAGTAGTAGTAGTAGTAGTAGTAGTAATGACGGTAGTTGTCGTAGTCGTAGTGGCATTAGTAATCAGAATAGTTGCCACCGTCGTCGTAGTGGTAGTGGTAGAAGCAGTGGTCATAGAAGTAGTAGTGGTAGTCGTAGTAGTAGTAGTAGTAGTAGTAGTAGTAGTAGTAGTAGTAGTGGTGATCGAAGTAGCAGCAGCAGTAGCAGTAGCAGTAGCAGTAGCAGTAGCAGTAGCAGTAGCAGTAGCAGTGGTAGTAGTAGTAGTAGTAGTAGTAGTAGTAGTAGTAGTAGTAGTAGTGGTAGTAGTAGTAGTAGTAGTAGTAGTAGTAGTAGTAGTAGTAGTAGTAGTAGTGGTCGTCGTCGCAGTAATCGTAGTAGAGGTAGTGGTAGTAGTGCCAGGTTTACCTCATTCTTCTTCTCCTGTTCCTTACAGCCCTGTCTTTCTGTCGTCGCCATCGCCGCCCACGTCGCCACCGCCGCTGGCCGGCGCCGCGTCGTGGCCGTCGTCGCCATCCGCGCCGTTTCCGCCGCCGCCGTCGCCGTCGCCGCGTCGTCATCCCGCGCGCTGCGCCACCGTCGCGGTCGTCATCATCCTCGCCGCCGTCGTCGCCGTCGCCGCCGCCGCCGTCGCCAACGGCGTTGTCGTCGTCGTCGCCTTCGCCGTCGCCGTCGTCGTCGTTGTGGCGAGCGTCATTACAGTCGCCGCGGCCGCCCTCCTGGAGGCCACAGCCCCCCCAGCAAGAAGACCTCGCCGTCCGCGCTCAGCATGTAGGAGTTCGACCCTCCACAGGCCACCGCCTGTGTTTTTTGGCATCGCCTTCCTCCTCCCCTCCTCCTCCTTTTATATTCTCTCCCTCCTCCGCCAAGAGGGAAGGGGACAAGGACGAAACACAGGGAAGGGAGGAACGTTGAGGTCTCGTGCTGCTCTTCCTCCTCCTCCTTCTCCTCCTCGTCGTTCCCCTCCTTGTGCTTTCTCTGGAGAGTTCTCAAGCAGCGCTTGTAGTAAGAGGTGTTTGTCTACCTTGCTGGGTAATCATGTTGCTTTTTCAGGTTTTCACACGGCCGACGACAGTTCCTAACCTTCCTGTGGTGTTGGGTCCTCGCTTTCACACGTTCCTCCTCCCCTTCCCCCCTCTTCCCACACACATTATCTGAGCATGATCCGATTTCGGCGCACCTCTCACACGTTTCGTGGCCCCATAGGGAGCTCCACCGAAGGCCCCAGTGGCAGTGTCCATATGCGTCGGCGCCATCCATTTCGGCACAAACCTCACACGCTGCGTGGCCCCAGACGGAGCTCCACCGAAAGCTCCCGTGGTGGTGTCCACATGCGTCCGCGCCAAGATGTCGGCACATCCCTTACACGCTTCGTGGCCCCATAAGGAGCTCCACCGAAGGCCCCAATGGCGGTGTCCACATGCGTCCGCGCCACGCATTTCGGCACATCCCTCACACGCTTCGTGGCCCAATAGGGAGCTCCACCGAAGGACCCAATGTCGGTGTCCACATGCGTCCGCGCATGTCGGCACACCCCTCACACGTTTCGTGGCCGCATCGGGAGCTCCACCGAAGGCCCCAATGGCGGTGTCCACATGCGTCCGCGCCACCCATGTCGGCACATCCCTCGCCACGCTTCGTGGCGGAGCTCGGCCGAAGGCCCCGCTGGCGGTGTCCACATGCGCCCGCACCACCCAATTCGGCACACCCAATACACGCTTCGTGGTTCCATAGGGAGCTCCACCGAAAAACCCAATGGCGGCACACCCCTCACACGTTTCGTGGCTCCACAGGGAGCTCCACCGAAAGCTCCCGTGGCGGTGTCCACATGCGTCCGCGCCACGCATTTCTGCACATCCCTTGCACGTTTCGTTGCCCCACGGTGAGCTCCACAGGAGGCCCCAATGGAGGTGTCCACATGCGTCCGCGCCACCCATTTCGGCACACCCCTCATACGCTTCGTGGCCCCATAGGGAGCGCCACCGAAGGCTCCAGCGGTGGTGTCCACATGCGTCCGCGCCACCCATTTCGGCGCACCTCTTACACGCTTCGTGGCCCCATAGGGAGCTCCACAGAAGGCCCCAGTGGTGGTGTCCGCATGCGTCCTCGCTGCCCATTGCGGCACATCCCTCACGAGTTTCATGGCCCCACACGAAACTCCACCGAAAGTTTCAGTGGCAGTGCCCACATGCCTCCGCGCCACCCATGTCGGCACACACCTCACACGCTTCGTGGCCCCATCGGGAACTCCACCGAAGGCCCCACTGGCGGTGTTCACATGCGTTCCCCCCACCCAGCAAAGCGCTTCGTGGCCCAATCATACAGAGCCCCGCCGAAGGTTCCAATGGCGCCGTCATCGTGCGCATCCCCCACTCAGTACAGCGCTTCGTGGCCCCAGTGGGAGCGCCACCGAAGGCTCCAATGGCGGCTTTCGCATGCGGGACCCCCACCCAACACAGCGTTTCGTGGCCCCATAGACAGCGCCACCGAAGGCCACAATGGCAGTGTCCGCATACGCATCCCCCAGCCAGTACAACGTTTCGTGATCCCGCAGGGAGCTCCACCGAAGGCCCGAATGGCGGTGTTCGCATGCGTTACCCCCGTCCAATACAACGCTTCGTGGCCCCGACAGCGAGCGCCACCGGAGACCCCTGCGGCGGTGTTCGCTTGCGCTCCCCCCCACACAGAACAGCGCTTGGTGGCGTCACCGA
>CAUYUJ010010757.1:310108-312608 GCA_963575745.1 Prorocentrum cordatum
TACTACTACGATCACTGCTACTGCAACTACTAAAACTATGACCACGACTGCGAATACTGCTACTACTACAACGACCACTTCTACGACTGCCACTACGATTACTACCCAAACGACGACTACTACTACTACTACTACTACTACTACTACCACTACTACTACTACTGCTACTACTACTACGACTACTACTACTACTACGACTACTCTTACCACTACTACTACGACCGCCACTAAGACTTCTGCGGCTACGACTGCTGCTACGACTGTATCTACTACTACTACGATTACTACTATTACTACTACAACAACAACAACAACTACTACTACTACTACTACCACTACTACTACTACTACTACTACTACTACTACTACTACTACGGCTACTACTACTACTACTACTACTACTACTACTACTACTACTACTACTACTACTACGATTGCCACTATCATTTCTACGAATTCTACTCCTACTACGGCTATTCGAACAACTACTACTACTACGACTACTACTACGGTTTACTGATACGACGACTACTACGACTACTGCTACAACTACTGCTACTACTACGCATGCGTCTACGTCTTGTACGACGGCGTCCACTACTACTGTGACTATGTCCACTATTACCACAGCTAATACGACTACTTGTGCGACTACTACTACTACTACTACTACTACTACTACTACTACTACTGCTACTAATTCTACTGCTACTACGGCCAAACTACCCCTACTACTACTGTTACTACTACTCCTACTACTAATACTGCCACTACTACTACTACTACTACTACTACTACTACTACTACTACTACTACTACTACTACTACTACTGCTACCACCAATGCGGGTACTACTACTGTGAATACTACTACCACCACTACTACTACTACTACTACTACTACTACTACTACTACTACTACTACTACTAGGGCTGGCCTCCTTCTGTTTGCTCAATTAATCTGGCGTAAGGAGTGTAAGGAGTGTGGTAGGGATGCTGAGCCGCGGACGCGCCGTGCGCGTTTCCTATATGCTTCGTATGTGTTCGTATATGTTTCGTATACGTCTCGTGCATGTTTCGTATATGTTGCGCATATGTGTCGCATCTGTTTTGTAGGTGTTTCGTATATGTTTCCTATATGATTCGCACCTGTTCCGTAAATATTTCGTATATGTGCCGGGGGTGTTTCGTATATGGTTCGTATATGTTTCGTATTTCTTTCGTATCGTTTCCTATATGTTCGTATACGTTTAGTATATGTTTCGCATCTGTTTCGTATATGTGTCGTATATGTTTCGTATCTGATTCGTACATGTTTCGTATATGTTTCGTATATGCTTCGTATATGCTTCGTGTATGTGTCGTGCATGTTTCGTATATACTCAGTATACGTTTCGTACAGGTTTCGCACATGTGTCGCATCTGGTTCGTATATGATTCGTATATGCTCCGTATATGTTTCGTATATGTTTCGTATATGGGTCGCATGCGTTTCGTACATGGTTCGCATACGTTTGGCGTGCGTTTCGTATACGTTTCGTATACGTTTCGCTTATGTCGGATACGGTTCGTATACGTTTCGTATACGCTTCGTATTTGTGTCGTATATGTGTCGTGTATGTTTCGTACATGTTTCGTGTACGCTTCGTATATGTTTCGCATCTGCTTCGCATATGTGTCGTCTATGTGTCGTATATGTTTCGTAGATGTGCCGTATATGCTTCGTATACGTTTCGTGTATATTTCGTGCATGCTTCGTATATGTTTCGTATATGTTTCGTAGATGCGTCGTATATGTTTCTTATAGGTTTCGTATATGGTTTGTGTATGTGTCGTATATGTTTCCTATATGGTTCGTATATGTTTCGCGTGCTTCGTATGTGTTTCGTATATGTTGCATATATGTTTCGTATACGTTTCGTATGTGTTTCGTATATGTGTCATATAGGTTCGTATATGTTTCGTGTATACACAACATATGTTTCGCATGCGTTCCGTACAGTTTTATGTATGGCTCGTATATGCGTCGCATACGTGTGGCATGCGTTTCGCATGCGTTCCGCATGCCTTCTTGATCTGTTTCGGATACGCCTCGTTTACGTTTCGTATACGTTTCGCGCATGTCTCGTCTATGGTCCGTATCTGTCTCGTGT
Organism: Prorocentrum cordatum; assembly: GCA_963575745.1. NCBI lineage: Eukaryota > Dinophyceae > Prorocentrales > Prorocentraceae > Prorocentrum > Prorocentrum cordatum. Next base: position 312,261 of record CAUYUJ010010757.1, read on the forward strand.
ATGGTTCGTATATGTTTGGTATACATGTCGAAACTGTTTCGCACCTGTTTCGTATACGTTTCGTGTATGTTTCGTATATGTTCGTATACGTTTCGCACATGTGTCCTGCAACGTTCCGTGTATGTGTGGCATCTGTTTCGTATATGTGTCGTATATGTTTCGTATATGTTTCGCATATGTATCGTATCTGTTCCGTATATGTTTCGTATATGCTCGCATATGTTTCGCGTATGTTCCGTATATATTCCGTGTATGTTTCGCATGTGTTGCGTATCTGTTTCGTATATAGTATTGTGAGCGTTCCGCACATGGTTCGCAAATTGTTCGCATAGGTTTCGCATGATTGCG
>CAUYUJ010010757.1:320108-325108 GCA_963575745.1 Prorocentrum cordatum
TCATCGTCGCCGTCGCCGTCGCTGTCTCCGCCGCCGCCGCCACCGCCGCCGTCGTCGTCCTCGTCGTCGTCGTCGTCATCGTCGTCTTCGTCGGCGTCGTCGGCGTCGTCGTCGACATCGCCTTCGGCTCTAGGCGTCATTCGAATATCTTCCGCAGTCGTCAACGGTCCCTGGGAGGGGAGGAGGATACCCTCGAGTGAATCCGACAGGGCGAGGCAGGAGGGAGGAGCAGGAGATCTCGGGGTCTCTGAAACCGTCTTGAAAGCTGCTGAAATACGAAAGGCGAATCTGCTAAAATTGTAAGTGTTACGAAGGGAATGGGACGATTTTTGCGCTTTGAAGGCCCCTTGGAAAGCTTTTTGGGGTGCCTTGGGGGTCTTTAGGGCCGTCCTTACGCAATTGGAGTCCCTCTTGGAGCGCTCTTGTGCTGTCTGGGGCCTCCCTTGAGCCTTTCTGATGACCCCTCGGATCGCTCTGGGCACGAAGGAAGCGGGTCCTGGAGACGAGGGGCCCTCGAGTTGTTCCACCGCTCTCTTGGGCCCCTCGGGCCCGGGGTCGTGGTCAACACTACGCAGCATGTCGAGCTGGTCCTGGGGAAAGCCCTGGGGTCAGGTTCCGACATCCGAGCCCTGCCAACCATCGATCCTCCTGCACCGATGGGAGGCTGGGGCAGGGGGCGGATGACGCCACGGGTTCGACGAGATCCAACCCCTGCTCCTGCCGCCCACGAGTTGCCTGAAACGTTGATCGGCGAGGGTTGGGTTCGGATTTTGTTGCCGACGAGGTTCGGTCCCGTTTCCCCCAGAAGCCCTTCCCCCGGCAGCGCCACGGGGGGTGTCACCCAACGAACCCCCCTGGACCACCCAGACCACCCAGGACTCACAAAACGACGCCCAACAAAAGTCAAAAACTGATTCGAGCCTTGCAGCTGTCAAATAGTCAAACTGGTTCGGAAACTAATTCGAACACCTTACAGCAAACAGTCAAAGCTGATTCGAGGTCCAAGTCAGTAAAAAGGTCAAAACGTCCCAGGGTGTCCCTAGGGGGCCCCAGTGGTGACCCGCGCTGGCACTGCCTGACTTTCTTTCCCTCATGGCGAGGTAGGAGGTATGACAGCGGCCTGAAGCCAGGTTCGGGGCATGTCTAGCCTATCCCTGCCTCCGTGTCGGAAGGCACGGCCACAATCGGTCGAGGTTTCCTCCGCGTCTGTCGCGCAGAGGCGCTCCCCCAGGGGAAGCCTCGACCAGGCCAAAAGCTCAGGGGATGCGAAGGGTGCCAGGAGCTCCAGCAAGTTACAGCTGGCTGGCCGACCATCCGAGAGCGTACGCGAGCTTTGACGGTCCACTTTGAGAGCCCAAACTTGTGTTCTGTGCGTCGGATTATTGCGCTTGGTTCCGTGCTGTTGCGGCACGGCTGCCAACGTGCTGATGCAGCTCAACTTGGTTCAACCGGCTATTCCGCGCTGACGTTCAACAACAAGTATGCGGCTTCGCTCTCCAAAACGTCAGATGACCTCAAGGCGATTCATCGTGCTTCACAGGCTTCGAAAACAAGCAACCGAGCTATATGGGGTATCCCACCGGAAACTTGCAGGACCCCGTAGTTCAGCTGGGACTTGTCAAACCAGGACGTTGGCGGACCCGAGGAAAAAATATTTGCCGTCTCCCGAACCATTCTCCATCCAATACCCGTTCTCCTAAGGAACATCCTCCAAGGGCCTGGTTTGCGACATCCTGGTTTTCAGGGCCTTGAGACTTCGTCGAAGGCTTCCCGCTGGCTCCTCTGCTCCCTCTGCACTCCCACCGCTCCCCCTCCACCCCTTCCTGAACCCCCTCACCCCCTCATCGGCTCCCTCTCCCTGCCATCCCTCCCTGTGACCATCCACCTCCTCCTCCTTCCTCCCTACCCCTCCTGCTGCTCACCCTCCTCCTCGTCATCCCTACCGATATTCCCATCATCACCATCAGCAGCAACAGCAGCAACATCGGCAACCTCATCGTAATCATCGTCGTCATCATGAAATTCATCATCAGCAGCAGCAGCAGCAGCAGCTGCTGCATCGTCATCATCATCATCATCATCATCATCATCATCATCATCATCATCATCATCAGCAGCATCATCATCGTCATGGTCACCGTCACCATCGCTACCATCATCCTCAGCAGCAGCATCATCACCATCACCATCATCATCACCATCATCATCATCAGCAGCAGCAGCAGCAGCAGCGGCACCATCATCATCATCATCATCATCATCATCATCATCATCATCAGCAACAGCATCTGCATCATCATCATCATCATCACCATCATGCTTACCGTCATCGTCGTCATCGTTAGCATCATCATCATCCTCGTCATCATCATCAATACTTTTCGTCATCGTCATCGGCATAGCTATCATCCTCATCCTCATAATCATAATCATCCTCATCTTCATCCTCATCCTCCTCGTCATCAGCATCATCATCACCACCATCATCACCATCATCATGATCATCATCACGATCACCATCATTATTTTCATCGTCATCCTCGTCCTCGTCCTCCTATCGTCGTCGTGGTCGTCGTCATCGTCGTGCTCGTACGTCGTCGTCCTCGTCGTCGTCGTCGGCGTCGTCGTCGTTGTCGTCGTCGTCGACTTCGGCATCGTCATGGTCAGAGGAGGAGAATCGGCGAGGGGAACCGAGGAGAGGAGAGAAGGACGACGAGGTGAAGAGGAGGACGAAGAGAGGAGGACGAGAAAGAGAGGAGGACGACGAAAGGAGGGGAGAGGAGGAGAACCGAGAATCAGAGAGGAGAGGAGGACCGACGAGGACCGCGAAGACCCTGGCATGGCGGAAAAGGGGGCGGCGCCTGCACCGCCAGCGATCGCCGCCGGCGAGGGCACCACTTCTGGGGCCTCGCGGTGCGCGTCCGGAGGGCCGCTCCTGGGCCGGCAGGCCGGCGGGGAGAGTAAGAGCCCAGGAGGGGAGTGCGAGGTTCGAGGCTCTCTTGGTCCACCTGGAGAAGGCGAGGATTGGGCAATGCGCGTCCTTCCTTTCGGATTGCGCTCGCTTCTGAGTGTGCTCGCTGCTGACTGTTCCGGGCCCCCGTGGTGGCCAGGAGGAGGCCCAGGACAGAACAACTAGAAATGAAAGGATCTTGGCCCCTAAGAACAAATCAAAGAACTCTCGGATAATTATAATTAAGTCGGGCCTGTCCCCCTACAAGGGGACCTTTGACGAAAAATGAAGAATACTACAATAGATCCCCAAATGGTTAAACAATATACTCCAAAAATAGTCCCCCGACGATGTTTTGACTATTTGTGGATATTCCTCCTGCAGAGGGACAGGCCCGACTTAAAATCAGAACCGAGCAGTGTGTAATGCTTCGACCCTTTCGACGCCCGAAATGGGTTCGGAAAGAATGGGCACAATGCGCAACAACAGATGTTGTCCCAAACCAACAGCGGCCGCTGTTGGGCAGGCGGCCTCCTGTCTCGAATGGACACGGGCCGCGGCGGCGTGGACAGCGAACCCTGTTCAAGATGAACAAGAACTGCTGTTGGGCATTGTACCCGTTCTTTCCGTACTCCAGATTTCGTAATAAAAGGGGCCGCGAGACCCATTCGGGCGTCCAGAGACCCAGTGCTCACGCTCGCGGGGCCGCGATCCCGGGCCACGGCTCGGGCCTGCGGGGGCCACGGCTCGGGGCGATGCAGGGCCCGCCCTGGGAAGAGGCGCTCGACGGGGCGCGGCCCGAGGGAGCCACGGCGGCCCCCGGGAGCTCTTGAAAAAACCTCGGAGGACTTTTTGGGAACAAGCGCCCTACGCGTCGTTCGTGTCTAATCGCGCTCCCTGCTGACTGTGCTCGTTGCTAGTCGTCCCTGGCCCTCCAGTGGCCAGGAAGGGGCCCATGATGGCACAATTAGAAGTGAAAGGGTCTTGGCCCCCCAGGAAAATCAAAGAACTTTCGAGTAGTTAGAAATGAACCGTGTGCATCGTGATCTTCCAGCCATTCTGCGCTCCAGTTGTTCGAAAGCGTGAGCCCCTGGAAGTCTGGGCCACTTCCCTATAAGGCCCGCTTTCTGTCTAGACCCGTTTGTTGTGTCGGTCCCACGGCACGTTGGGGGCCCCCGGAGGCAGAACAGTAGCCTCAAAGCAGCCGCTCCGATTGCTGCCGGATCCCCGGATCTCCGGCTCCCCATCGGGATTCTGTCGCTGCGCGATCCGACGTCTCGACACTCGGCGTCTCGATTTTGCTCAAGACATCCAGCGTCTCGGCCTCATCCGAGACACGGGCCCCAAACCTCTCGACCACTCCCCCCGGGACCAATTCTTCCTCCCAAGCAGGTCCTGTTGGCCGGGAAGGGCTCTGAGAGGCCCACAGCGATGAAAAACCTCCGTCTCGATGCGTCCGAGCCGCCGGAAGCCCGGGCACTCCACACTTCGCAATCTCAAAAGGAGGGGGCCACAACCCTCCCGGACGAGCAGTGCTAGAACCCCTCCCCAGACCAGCCATGAAGTGGCGGCATTTTGCCCAGACCCCTCCAAGACAGCTCAAATCAGACCCCCCCCCCCCACCCAAATGTGACCCTCCCCCCCACTCTCTTGACGTGGCGACGACGACGATGACGAGGACTAGGACGACGACGAGCGTGCCTGAGCTCGTCCTCCCGCCCTTGGCGGGCGCGCGCGGGCGGGGCGCGCGCGCGGGCCTCCACGCCCTCGGCACGGTGTGGGCGCCGAGGAGCCCCCAGCGGTAGGCGCTGCCTCTCCGCAAGGCGGCCCGGGCAGGAGCCGCTGGCACCGCACCGGCAAGTCGAGCAGCATCGGAGCGCGCGTCGGAGCGGGGTCCACTCCCAGACACGATCGCGTCGTAGCATGAAGGTGTTTCGCTATTTTCGGCCCTTGGGGGCCCTCGTCAGCCCCAGGACCGCCAAAAAACGACTCAAGATGAAAAGCCGACCCTGGGGAAAGGGTCTGGACTTCTGTGGGCGCCGTCCAGAAA
>CAUYUJ010010757.1:330108-342644 GCA_963575745.1 Prorocentrum cordatum
TCCTCCTCTCTCCGCCCTCCTCCTCCCTCCTCCCTCCCTCCTCCTCCGCCTCCTCCTCCGCCTCCGCCTCCTCCTCCTCCTCCTCCTCCTCCTCCTCCTCCTCCTCCTCCTCTCCCTCCTCCTCCGCCCCTCCTCCTCCTCCTCCTCCTCCTCCTCCTCCGCCTCCGCCTCCTCCTCCTCCTCCTCCTCCTCCTCCTCCTCCTCCTCCTCCTCCTCCTCCTCCTCCTCCTCCTCCTCCTCCTCCTCCTCCTCCTCCTCCTCCTCCTCCTCCTCCTCCTCCTCTCTCCGCCCTCCCTCCTCCTCCTCCCTCCCTCCCTCCCTCCCTCCCTCCCTCCCCCCTCCTCCTCCTCCTCCTCCTCCTCCTCCTCCTCCGCCTCCGCCTCCTCCTCCGCCTCCTCCTCCTCCTCCTCCTCCTCCTCCTCCTCCTCCTCCTCCTCCTCCTAAGGGAGGACCACGAGATAAAGGATGAGCCAGAAAAATAAGGACTCGAACAAAATAATCAAGGGGCACGAAGACCTCCGTGTCCAACGACACCTCTCTCGCCGAGCACGAGGGCGGCGGCCGCCATGGCCCTGGACATGTTCGCGTCGTCAAGAGAGCACGGCGCGAGGACTTGACAACCATCGCTCGGACGCCCCTTCCCCGCGCATAGGATCCAGGATGCGCCTCGATGCCCCTCGCCGCGGAAAAACACGTCCGAGCGATGCCGAGTTGTTCAGAAGTCACGACGCGAAGATCACAACCCCGCGTGGAAGTCCGAGGGCTCTGGAGGCGAAGCGGCGGCAGCGACCGCAGCCTTTGGATGATGGTCATACAGCCAACTTCGTCGGGCAAGAGACCTTGCTTAACCTTCGATGGCGTGGGCCGCCCGCCGGACGACCTGCGCGCGTGCAGGCCGGCAGACCGCCTGTGGCCGCTCTGGGCCTCCAGGGACTCCTTGCAGGGCCCCCGCACCGTCCACGGAACGGCTCGGGGAGGAGAAGGCTGGCCCCGAGGAGGAGGTCGGGACTTCCAGGGGCCCCGCTCGAAGAAGAAGCGCCACATGTCTGGGAAGGCGGCCACGGCAGCGGCCACGCAGACGACGGCGGCGGGGGCGGCGGCGGACTCGGCGGCCGCGGCTGCGCCCCTGGGGCAGCGGCGGCAGACGAAAGACGCCGTCGGTCGTCGCTCGGTCGCCGGTCGTCGTTCATGGGTCGTCCTCGGTGGCCGTCGTCGTCAATGTCGTTCTCACCGTAGCCGTCCATCATCATCGGTCGTCGTTCATCGGTGTCGTCGTCGGAGGTGCGGGGGCGCACTATAGAACGATTCTCGCCCACCGGCACCGGCACCGGCACCGGCACCGGCACCGGCACCGGCACCAGCACTCTGCGCCGGCACCGGCACCGGCACCGGCACCGGCACCAGCACTCTGCGCGCGGCGGGGGTACTTATAAGTACTTATGCTAGTTATAAGTAACTTATGAACTTACGGCCTACTTATAAGTAACTTATAAGTAACTTATAAGTAGCCCGTAAGTAGCCCGTAAGTAGCCCGTAAGTAGCCCGTAAGTAGTCCGTAAGTAGCCGCGTAAGTAGCCCGTAAGTAGCCCGTAAGTAGCCCGTGGGTTCTAAATTTCAATGGTTTTGGTTCCAAACTGTTTGCGATTTTGCTAACATGCTTTCTGTGAGTTCCATGTTCGGAGGTCGATTTTTTCAGCATGCAATCTGGATTCGTATATTTCCATGTTCGGAACAAGATTTTCGCAGGTTGTAATTACATTCGTGCGCATGATGTTAACCTGATCAAATTTCTGTTTCTGTTGTTCGCGCCTATAATTTCAATGCTAACTTAAACGAAATTCTTGACACTTCGCGTATCCCCACCAGCCCATCCATAGTGAAACAGCGCGGGCACTACTGTTGAATTGGGGAGATCTCTGGTAGCGAAGGGTGCGGGTGCTGCTGCTGGTGCTGTTGCTGCTGCTGCTGGCACTGCTGCTGCTGCTGGTGCTACTGCTGGTGTTGCTGATTCTCGTGCTGCTGGCGCTGCTGCTGGTGCTGGTGCTGGTGGTGCTGCTGCTGCTGGGCAGGTGTTGCTGGCGCTGCTGCTGGTGTCATTGCCGCTGGTGGTGCTGTGGGTGCTGGTGGTGCTGCTGCTTCTGGTAGTTTTGCTGCGGGTGCTGCTGGTGTTGCTGGTTCTCGTGATGCTGCTGGCGCTGCTGTGGTGCTGCTGATGGTGCTGGTGTTGCTGTTGGTGGTGGTGGTGGTGCTGCTGCTGCTGCTGGTGCTGCTGGTGCTGGCTGATGCTGGCGATGGTTATCGTGCTGCTGGTGCTGCTGGTGCTGCTGCTAATGCATTTGCTGCTAATGGTGGTGATGTTGGTGCTGCTGATAGTGCTAGTGCTGTTGCTGCTGCTGCTGCTAGGTGCTGCTGCTGGTGCTGCTGCTGACGGTGGTGGCGGTGTTGCTGGTGCTACCGCTGCTGCCAAGTGCTCTTGCTGGTGGTTGTAGTGATGCTGCTATTGATGCAGGTGCTGACGGTGGTAGTGAAATCAGGCAGCGTAACAACCGCCTAGGAAGCGTTTTCTCGGAGGTATTGGGATCTTCGGGCCATGTGGTGCTCGTTTGGAAGGTCTTGGGGGGGATCTTAAATTCTTTTTGGTGGCATAGGGGACCTCTTGGAGCAGTGGCCACCATTGTTCAAAAAGAGGGGGGCTTAATTCCACCCACCCACCCCTAGGAGCTTCCAAAAAAGGCGCTCTCGCGCTCTTCGCGCTCTTGGACGCCATTGGGGCCCTCTTGGGGCCCCTTGGGCCATCTCGGGGTCATCTTGACGCCTCAAGAGCCCATCGGAAGCGAAAAAGCGAACACACCAAAAAACATTTGTTTTGCTTTGGTGTTGGTGCAAATTTGGCCTCTGTGGGTTTGAACGCGGGGGGTTGGAGGGCACTTGAAACCGTATTGGTTCGTGTCGGATGCTATCTCGAGCCACCTTGAAGTATATTTGGCCATATTGGAAGCTCGGGCTCTCTGAGGCCGTCTTGGAGCCATCTCGAGCCATCAAGGACGTTCGAACTCCTCGCAGGTAAGCCCGCCCAGACGCAGGGAAGGCAAACCTCGTTGGAAAAGGAAACGGGCTGATTGGATTCACACTTCGATGTTGTGTGCGCCGATGATAACATAATTGCTCGGGAACCGAATATACCATACGGATTTGAAGATTTTCTGGGCTCGTCGTTTGTGGTGGTGCGGTTGGGGATCTCACGAGGCACAGAGCGTGAGAGCGCATCGACTTACATCAAACCGCATGCAAACATATAATGCAGCGGCCATATAACTGTAACAGCCCCGTCGGCGCCTGATCGCCAAATTCCGTGGGCCAGCAACTCGTTAGACAAGACTAGGGTTGGCTTTTCAGCCCGCTTATATTTAGCATATCGGCCGTCTGCTCTTCTAAACTCCCACATGGAGATGCACGTCCAGTAAGTGCCGTCAACGCAGAAATGATACCAGATTTCCCCGCACTGTCGGCGCCTGTCGCCACCAAGCAGGACGACATCCAAATTGCTAAACTTCGCGCCCGATTCGGCAACGAAAGTGCCAGATATCTCGATATTGGCTGCGCGCGGAAACATTTCCCCCACTGGCATGCGCAACGCCTTCGGCAACGCACTCCAGTTGCCGCTTACGTGCGTCGAGAATTGTTTAAGGTCTGCAAAATGTTGGCAGCACAGCTCCTCCATGAGACCCCTGGTGTAGTATATGCCTCTCGACTGGCGGTTCATTGCGAACTTTTTCGGGTCCTTATGCCTTCGCTCGGTGACGAACGTGTCGAAAAGGCAACCGAAATCTCGGTACTGCGGACCGAGATGAGCAGCCTGGTGGTGCTTGAATTGCCAGGGCCCTCGCCCGTGCACGTCGCGAAACTTATGCAAGTGCTTCATGATGCAATCATGCAGCTGGACCGCGGACACCTGTTTGCGCGATGCGCATTGCAGCATCTCTATGCTCTCACAACAGAGCGAAACTGATTCCGCTGCACCGTGGAGGGCGGCAAGGCTCTCCTCCTTTGCAACCACGTTGGAGAAGTACCTCTGTACGACTGGTGTCGCTGACAGCTGCTCGCTCGCAGTGGCGGCCAGCTTGTTGGTCTCGAAGATTTCAGCCGTTCTCTTGTACTCCCGAGGCCACGTCCACTGCTGCATGTACGCGTGCAGGTCTGTGTATTCCACCAGGCCCTTTTTGTTCCTCCCCGCAGCCGCCTTGGCCTTGTGCATAAATTCATCGAGATCGTACTCGAAAAGCCCAGTGATGAAATATATGTGCGGCCAATCGTACATGGTGGTGCTGATTGGCTTCATGGCGGCATCAGCAGTGAGGTAGTGGGGCCCGTAGTGGAACCCTTTCCTGGTCTCCAACTCTGCGTAAGCAGTCTTACCCAAAACAGTTTTTGCAACCATCAGTTCTCCCAGCAAGTTTCGCACAGAAGCGTCCGAGTGCGGCTCCCAAAGGTGGCACTCCAAATTGTCCAACGGGAGGTGCCCGAATCTACCGTCCTTGGCGATGTTTCGGCACAAAGGGCATGGCACGATGCCTCGGTGGCCCATGCTACCGAGGACTTCCTTGATAGCTTTGAAGTCAGCCAATGTCCCGTAATGACGCGCAAAGAGCCTGGTGAAATCATTGGTATCGTTTTCGCTCTCGCGCAAATCCAAGCAAATGCCTGTCTTCGTCAGGTGATGAGACTCGTCATTGAAAAACATGTGTTTCAGTACATGCTTGACTAACTGCGACATGCCGCTGTCCATGGTCTCGACAATGAGCGACGGAGTACATGTAACAATGAACCACATTTCCTCCCGATGAACAAGATTTTCAAACTCAGCGAACGTCCAGTAGAAGCTCTGCACTTTGCGTGGGTCCTTCTTGGATGCAAGTGGGTTCGTGGGGCTGACCTCGTCGAAGTATATGATGAGCCTCCACGGCGTACTCGGGGAGCTGGGGAACTTCGCCAACTTTGCCTTCATAATTTGCCTGAACGGAGCGCACTCCCGAACGGTACGATCCAAGAGGGCAAACGGGTGATTGACAAATGCAATTCCAACAGTCCCGTCCTCTAGAGTGAGCTCCATCGGCTGCACCACAGGGCCGCATGGCGTTGGCTCACTAGTGAAAGCATGGCGGGCTCGGAGCTGCGAGCGCGAGCTGCTCGCGCTGGGGAGCCCGTCCGCCCTCACCCTTTTCAGAATCGCCTCAAGCCCCCGCTGCGAAACGTAAGAATCGCGATGCAGCTCATTAAGGTCAGCGCCCGCGCGCTTCATGAGCCAGGGGTGCACGCGCGCAAGGGCGCGCTGGTCGCTCGGGCCAGGGCGAGGACGGTGGCGCGTGCGCCTCCTGATCGGCGCGCGGTGCGTGGGGCGATCGCTTCATACGACACGCGTGCATACATGCGCGGAACTGAATTTGGTTATATAATGGCCTTCGGCCCATTCCGCCACCGTGCCTGGATTCGTGGACATTGGATGGCGTTGGAGGCGCTTGGGCCGTCGCGGGGCGGTGGTGGACCGAAAGCTCGACAATCTCACATTCTGGACCGAGGGAGGCATGTCGGCAGTATGCCTCAAGTGGCATCGAATAAATACAACTTGAGGCATGTCCGTTGTATGCCTCAAGTAGTTCCGATCGGGTACCATCTGAGGCGCGTCGTCAGTATGCCTAACGTGTATGTCGGCAATATGCCTCAAGTGGTACCGAATGTGTGTCTGGGTCTCGTGTTAAGCCTTTCGGAGGTTTCTGGGAGGCAGTTTTGAAGCCTCTTGGGGGGCGTTTTGGGGCATCTGCAAGGTCGTTTGGGGGCCTTGGGGGCTGCTTGGGGCGTCTTGGGGGCCTTGGGGCACCCTGGGGCCCCTGGGGGCGACTTGAATGTTTGAATTGTTCGTCGCCCTCTTGGGCCCCTCTTGGTGCCGTCTTGGAGCCCTAGGGCTCCAAGAGCTCTTGGGTTGTATTTGGAACCATAATGGGCAATCTTGGGGCCGTATTGGGCCGTCGTCGGGCCGTCTTGGGGGCCCCTTGGGGCCTCTTGGGGCTTGGGCCGTCTCAGAGCGTCGGGAAGCCGAAAAGGCGAGAAAGCAAAAAAACACAACATCGAAAACCACAAGGGGCAATCAACAAGTTTAGCCACTCGGGGCCCTCTTGGGAAGCCTCTTGGAGGCGGGCCGTCTGCGGGCGGCCTCTGGGCCCGTCTTGGGGCCATTTTGGGCGTCGTGGAGCGCTCGTTTGGCGTCTCGGGGCCTGGGCCGTCTTCGGGGCCTCTTTGGTGCCTTCTTGGCCCGTCTCGGGGCCCGCTTGAGCTCGAAACAATCGCGCGGGAAATTGCAAGAAGCCCCAGGTGAACCGCGGGAAGGCCCGAGAGAATTGGAAATTGAGGCTCTGGTCCCCTTTATAATGATTCCTCACAGGACTGAGGACTGAGGCTCGGAGGATTTGACAAGGGGCATGAGGGCACTCCCACTCCGCGCCTCGCGGCACGGTGGCGGATTTAGACGCGGTTAAACGCACGCGTGCGAATGATGGAACACATTTTCTGGGATCTCCCCTCCCAGCAGTAAAACGGGCTGTGCTGCAACAACGGCAGTAAATCTGTGGGCGAAGACATGCCTCTAGCTGCGCTCATTCCGACATCGACCCCAGCTGCTCGCTGTCCCCGTCCCAGCTCGAGTCCGACCCCTCATCCAACGCCGTCAGCGGCTTGGGCAGCCTCGCGGGCTCAATGCCTTGCGACAGCCTCAAGTCCGTCTGGGTGCCGACCTCACTCGTCTCTGGCTTGGGAATGATTGACCCGACCAACTTATTCACAACCTTCTGGCACTCCACCGTCGGCAGGCCGTTGGCCCTGACGCGCGACAGCGACTGAAGGAAGAAGGTCGACTGCTGCGTGAGCATCTTCTTGAGGAGGTACACCTTCTGGGTTCCGAGCTGCTTCTCTGCCGTCGACCTCTCCTTCCTGACGGTGGTCAGCTGCTTCTGCAGCATTTTCTCCATCTCCGAGCGCACCATCTCAAACAGTCCGCAACCACGCGCGCAGCAGCTTAAACGCTAAGCGAGCGCAGAGCCAAACTGCGATGCATCATGGGATCGGGATGGGCGTGGGCTGGGGCAGGGGCGCGCGAGAATCGCGCAACCCACAGTCTGCCACGCGACACGATCAACGGATTTCCATCGGTGAAGAGCTCAATAATAACACAATATGTCATCCTACAATAGCCGCTCTCATCTTACGGTGGTAGCGCGGCGTGCGGGGGATGGCGATGCGACGACGCTGGTAGGCTGAAAGGGCGGGCGGGTGGATGGATGGATAATCAGAGGGCTGGGGAGACAATCGGATGCAGGTGAGAAGGGGTAGGCGGGAGGTGTGACAGGAGAGAGAGAGAGAGAGAGAGAGAGAGAGAGAGAGAGATAGAGAGAGAGATATATAGAGGGGAATGAGATCACGATAACGAGGGAGAATGAAATGGAGCGAAAGGGAGAACGTGCGAGCGCGAGGAGAGAGAGAGAGAGAGAGAGAGAGAGAGAGAGAGAGAGAGAGAAAGAGAGCTATATATAGAGAGAGTGGGATGGGATGTGTTCGAGGAGAAAGGGCTCTTTGTATAGAGAGGGCCTATATGTAAGGATATTGGGCAGAGAGATGGGATATATATATATATATATATATATAAATATATGCGTGGGGCATATAGAGGGGGAGTGGTGGCGGAAAAGGATAGCATAGAAAGTGAACGCTATGGCAAGATTGGGAATGATGGCGGGTGAACGTAATGCGAGATAAAGCGAGATAGAGAGCGAGAGAAAGAGCGGGGGAAAGAGAAATAATAAGGTTGGCAATGTTTCATCGCAAAAAGATACGGCATGCGCGGCTGCACGCGTGCACTCGCCGCGTGCACGAATGCAATCGTTGCCTAGTATTTAGCGCTGCGAGCTCCTGCAACGGCGCACGCGCCCCTACAAGCCACAGTTGACCCAGAAAGATGAGCCAATGCTGTACGCGACCTTCTGGGCGAGCTTCACATCGTCCGAGCTCAATTTTTTATCCCTGGCCTGCTTCCCACCCTCCGCGTATAGCTTGGAGGTGCATGCGCCCTTGGACGGGTATTTTGCTGCGACACTCTTGGAGAGAAACTCCTTCAGATTGAGCTTGAAGCCCTTTGGCCAATCACTCTCTGTGACGCCGCCCTTCTTGGCCTCTTTCGCCTTCTTCATCGGTGGCGGATCGGCGTCGCCCGACGAAGGGGCGGCCGATGCGGGGCGCTTTGCAGCGGAGGCCGAAGCTGCGGGGCGCGGCATGCGGCCAGCCGCTTTGCCCTTGCCTGTCGCCTTCGTGCGCAAGCGCTCCGCAGCAGACTCCTCGCTCGCATCGCTGTCGTCGGCGCAGGCGCCAGCCTTCTCGTCGACAGCTGGGGGAGCCATGGGGAATTTTCCAGCGCTGTCGTCGGCGCGGACGCCAGCCTTGGGCTCGGCCGCTTCGGTGGGCTCGGCGGCGGAGCGGCTGCCCTTCGGCTCGGGCAGGTGCGAGGCCGACGACGCGCCCGCGTCGGCGGAAGAGCGGAGGCACTGCAGCATGTTATACGGGTCCATGCCTGCACTCGTGCTAGGGAGACCCTTCATCATGCCCTGCAGGAGCATCTGGGCGCCGATCTGCCTGCAGGCTTCCGCCATGAACTGATTGGGGTCGGTTGCGGATGGAGCGCACAGGTTCAGCATGGGCGGGCTCTTCTTATTGAGGGCCAGCTGCGACTCCGCTTCTTCAGCTCCCGTATGCGCGCGCTTATAGGCGGTCGAGCTCTGTCGGACTGTTCCGAACGTCAGCTCGCGGTACTCCTTCATCGACGGCGGGTCCGTCTCGTATGCATGCTTGTAGGTTTCACTCGGGAGATCCTTGGGCGAAAGCGGAAACTCTGTCATAAACTCAAATGGGTACTTGACAGTGCCCAGCGGCGCAAGCGCCTCTTTGATGTTATTCAAATGGGCGAACCAATCTTTCCCCTTCTCCAGCGGCAGCCCGTTGGCCACATAGATGCACTCCAAGATGTGCCCTTTCGTCTTCTCACTCGGCAGGAGGAGCCCGATGAAGAAGCACCTCTTTTTCACAACTGCGAACTTAGCAGACCAAGGCGTCATGCTGTCCGCGAGGGTCGTGTACTCGATATCAGTCAAGTACATGTTGAATGATGAGCACTTTTGGTTCGGCCGCCTTGCGTTAGGGTTCCATCCTCGAGCTTGTTCTTCATCTCGTTCACCAGCGTTGCCAACTTAGCCGTTGTCTCCTTGTCCCACCCGACGCCGTGGACGGCCTTAGTCAACTCCGTTGCGGATCGTAAGTCGCACTCAATGAGCGACCTGATCTTTGCGCTGATGCACGTTGCCTGCGCGCGCATCAACTCAGACATGGCATCCGAGTCGAGGTTGCACTGCTTCTGCTCCTCAAAGAACTTGGGGAGGTTGGCCAGCTCCGCGATGAGCTTGGTAGGAGTGGACATTCTCAAATCCTACTCTGCACCTAGCATACAGCGTGAATGACTCGATTGCTTGAGGGAAATATGTCATGGAAGCGCGCGCGCTCGAGATCAGTGCCCATAACTAGAATGGCATGTCATGACAAGCACATATGTTATTCACATGCAGGCGCACGCGCCAGCGCCCACAAATGTCGCGCGCGCGCGCGAGTTAACAATCGATCAGTCACGTTTGCCCTGCTAGGCGTCAGATCATCCCGCGAGCCCTTTGGGCTGCGGTGGTTTAGCGTAATTTTCCTTCTCTCCGCCACAGCTTCCTCCTTCACTTGCTCGGGGAAGGGTGGGGGAGGTGCGCGGTGTGCGCGCGTGTGTGTGTCCCTATACAACGCCCCTTGGGTCTGGGGCGGGGGGGGAGGGAAGGGGTGTGTGTAGGTGTGTCTCGCGCGTGAAGCACGGTGCGCTCCTCGGGGAAAAGTGTGTAGATGTGCGTGTATGCGTTGTGGTGTGCGTGTGTGTTGTGCGCGCGCGGGTGGGCGGGTGGGCGGGGGGATGGCGGGCGGGGGCGGGGGGTGGGAAGGGGGGGGAGGAGGTAGGTGGGTGGGAGGGAAGGGGGCAGATTGTCAATTTTCGGCCCAAGGTTGCGGTGGCCTCAGAGAGCTTAATTGGAATTCGCATCCAAGATTCTAGATTGTCCAAGCTACGGCCCCAAGATGATTCCAAGTGGCATTCGAGCCATCGGAAAAGCAATTCCAACACCTAAATAACACATGTCTGTCATTGCATTCTGGCCGTATCGCTTTCCATTGGCTCTTGATACCTCACGATTTCCACAATGGAACCCCAAACAGCCAGAGCGCCAGCACTCCAAGGACGGCCCGTGAGTGCCTCAGGGCGCCCTTTCTGAGCCTCTGATGGGGGGGGGGGGGGTGGGATCCGAATGGCCCTTTTCTTTTTGAACAGCATAGGCAAGACGGCCCCAAGATGTCTACGAGGGCCCCAAGATCTACCAAAAGAGACCCGCAATAGTGCCCCAAGAGGGCAACCTCTCCAAAAGTCCGATCGAGAACGCGCTCCCGAGGCGGTCGTTAACCTAATTTGCTCCCACCATCACTGCCCGCACCAGCATCAGCAGCGCCAGCAGCAGCAGCAGCACCGCAACCACCAGCCACAGCACTAGCAGCGGCGGCAGCACCAGCAGCACCGCCGCCGTCACCAGCAGCACCATCAGCGACACCATCAGCAGCACCAGCAGTAGCACCAGTAGCAGCAGCACCCGCAACACCAGCAGCAGGACCATCAGAACGAGAAGCCGCGCCATCAGCAGCAGCACCAACAACAGCACAATCACCATCAACAGTAGTACCAGCGGCAACTCCAGCAGCACAGCAGCATCAGCAGCAGCACCACCACCAGCAGCACCAGCAGCAGCACCAGCAGCAAGATAACCAACATCAGCACCAGCACCAGCAGCACGCGCATCACCAGCAACAGCAGCGGCAGCATGACCAGTCACACGCTCGCGCTGTCTATGTGCGTCCCGTCATTCCTTCTCCCGACAGAGGGGACATCGTTTCTGGATGGGCAGGTGGGGATACGCAAAGCGTCAAGAATTTTATAAGTGCTTGCTGCACTGGGGGGTGAGGGCTTGGTGTTGTCACCATCGTTTCTCTCCCGCATCCTCCTTGTAATCCTTGTCCACCCGCCCTCCCCTTTTTCACATTCCCCGATCCATGGCCTCAGGGCAGCTTCCCTCTCTGCGAGCGTTCCAGCATCTCGAACTCACTGAGGGTCGGCCGACGCACCTGGTGCGATGTTACAATCCTGCATGGAGCCCTCAGCAGCACCCCGCGTCATCTCGCCTCATTCGCCTATACTGTGATGAGAAGACGTTTTAGTATGTAAGCCGTATGATGGATACTCGTGGGCTCTGATTGGAACATAGACTTACAAGCCACCGCCCCCGTCTCCCCCCTCTCCCCCTCCCCCCTCCCCTCCCTCCCCCCCCCTCTTCCCCTCTGGATGATGGGAGGTGGAGGTGGAAGAGAAAACTCGTGAGGCAGCGTTCCATGCACGCAGAAATGCCCCGAGCCAGGCTGCGCGCACAAATGCCCCCAGCTTGGCTGCACACACAAATTCCCCCAACCAGGCTGCACACACAAATGCCCCCAGCATGGCCGCGCGCACAATTCTAGACGCTTCGCGTATCTCCACCAGCCCATCCAGAAACAACGCCCAGGCGAGTTGAGGTGATCAGGGAAGTGCAGGAGCAAGGAGGGGGACAGCCGAACCGTGCGAAGGAGGAAGGAGGAGACGGAGGATGCTGGATGGATGGATGAGGGAGTGGGGAGAAGGAAGATGAATAGGAGGAGCGGGAGGAGGAGGAGGAGGAGGAGGAGGAGGACGGAGGACGGAGGACGGAGGAGCAGGAGAAGGAGGAGGAGGAGGAGGAGGAGGGCGAGCAAAATGGCCAAAGGTATTTTGGATGCATCTCGGAGCCTCTTGGGATATCACTTGGGCGCTTCTTGGAGGCCTCTTGGGAGCATCTTGAGAGCCGCTTGGGGCCATCTTGGGGCCATCTTGGCGCCTCTGGGGGCCACCTAGGAGCGCCTCTTGGGGCAATCTTGAAGGAGATCGATCAAGCCTTGCCCCTCTAGAGCCCCCAGAATCGCCTCTTGGACCCCTCTTGGGGCGCTCTTGGAGCGCTCTTGGGCGCTCTTGGGGCCGTCTTGGGGCTCTCGTGGGCTCATCTTAAGGCCCTTTTGGGCTCTTTTGGGGCTATATTGAAGCCTCGGATAGCAATCGGAAGCGAAAAAGCGAGAATCAGAAAATAATGTGTTTCCTTAAGTTTTTGAACGATTTTGGCATATTGGGGGGTGGCTCCTTGGGGAGCTATCTGGTCTCTTGGGGTTATCTTGGAGCGGTCTTGGGACCTCTTGAGCCATATTGAGGCATCTTCGGCTATCTTGGGCCACCTTGGAGCTCATCTTGGGATCTCCGAGGCGCTATGGAGCCGTCTTGGGCGAAAAAGTACCCTAGGGCGTAGGGGGGA
>CAUYUJ010010757.1:342744-370244 GCA_963575745.1 Prorocentrum cordatum
AGGACGGCGATGTCGCGCAGCAGGACAGCGTGCAGCAGGACGACCAGCACGACGACGGTTCCACGCACCACGGCAGCGCTCAGCCCAGCGTGCAGCATGACAACGGCGACCAGGGCAGTGGCAACCGTGCCGTGGCTCAGCAGTACGATGGCCAGGGCGACGATGATCAGACGGGCAGTGGCAAGGACCAGCACACCGACACGCAGCACGACAATGGCCAGCAGGCCGTGGCTGAGATCTACCCCAGTGCACAACGGCGCCACCGCAGGATGTTCCAGGCGCAGGCTGTCTTGAGAGACCTGTACACGGACCTGAGCACGATTGAGAAGAAGATCGACGCGCAGGATAAGATGATCAGCTACTTGGCCGAGAAGATCAAGAACCTCGAGAATCAGATCTGAGGCGGCCACTAGGCGCGCGCGCCTAGATAAGGGCGCTCCTTGCGCCCGAGCGCATACAGAGCGCTCCTTCGCTCAACCGCGGGACGCCGCCCCCCTGCGAGTCGAGCGCGCTATGCCATTCCCGCGGGCATTCGTGCCGCCTGCGAGATGAGAAAAAAAACAAAACAAAACGCGACCGCGCGATGCATCCGCGGGCGCGCGCGCCGCCCCTGCACAGATCTCCCGCGGGCACGCGTGATGTGACGCGGGTGCCACCTTTCGTGAAAGCCTCGGTCATCGACTCTCGAGTCTCGGACCGCTAACATCGAGCCCCGATCCTCCCCTCACAACTCGATCGATCATCGAGCCTCGAGTCGCATGCTCGATCCTCGAGCTTTGATCATCGACCCACCTCGAGCCTCGACCCTCGATCCTCGAACCTCGAACCTCGACCCTCGATGATCAAATCTTGAACCTCGAGCCTCGATTCTACATCCTCGAAACTCCATATGCGAACCCCGGTCCTCGATCATCGAACCTCGACCAAGCAACGAGCTTCTCAGCAGGTATGGGGTCCCCCACTATGTACGATCCACCCGAAAATAGTTAGGGCCCTGACTCGCCAAGTAGAATCACACTCTCAGACGTAGATCGGATCTAAATACAATAGGTCAGCACCACCCCTCCCCATGTACATATAGCAATTCCAGCACCGAACGTAGATGCTGCTTCAGAGCAGGTGGATAAGGACCTCCCAACGCGCGTGGAAGACGACCCCAGCAATCCTATAATACTCTCACGACAAGTGCGTCGGGAACTCCCCACAATAGATATAAACCGATAATCAACGAGACGATATGGCACCTTCCGGCCGACACGTATATATGGCACTCCCAGCAGTGAACCCACCTCTGGGCGCAGGTGGTTTATGGCGTTCCTCTTTCCAATATCACTCCTTTCCCAGCTCGGGAGGTTTACGCCCTCTCCCCTCCCCCCCGCCCGCTCACCCGCCCACCCCACGCACGCACGCGCGCACGCGCACACGCATACACACACACAGGCACACTGCGTCTAGAGGGGCTCCCCGCGAAGGGTTAGAGCGCCCATGCTGGCTCAATGGATTTGCTCCAAGAGGGCCCCAGATAGCCCATGGCTTCAAGATTACACAACAGACATCAAGATTGCGCCTCCGACATGCATCCAGGCTCCAATGCGGCTCCAATATACGGTTTCAATTGCAATCTGAGCCCTCCAGGACCGCCCTCCCCCTCAACAAAGATGCAACAATTGCACCAAGACCAAAGGAACATCAATTTTGTTTGCCTTGTCGATCGTTGTCTTCCGATGCGCTCTTGAGGCGTCAGGATGGCCCCAATATGGCAGAATGGAGCACCAAGACGCCCAATATGCTCCCACGAGCTCACATACTATAGCGCTCCAAGAGCGGCCCGCGATCGCCCAATGCGCCTTTTTTGAGCATCCGAGAGGGGGCGGGGTGGGGTGGAGGGGCGGCGTGCGCGCGTGCATGTGTGTGCGCGGCAGCGACTGCCCCAAGAGGCATCTCAGAGCCACAAAACAACTCCTGATGCCCACCTTCCCCCCCCCCCCCCCCCCCACCCCCCCCCCCCACCCTCCACCAACCACCCACCCAACCCACACCACCCACCCGCCCACCCACCCCGCCCCCCCGCACCCCACCCCCACCACCAACCACCCACCATCACCACACACAACACACAGCCCACCAACACACACCCGCTCCCCCGCCCCCTTTGTTTGTTCCCCCCGCCTCCCCCCCCCCCCCACCACCGCCCCTCCCCCCCCTCCCCCCACCACCACCCACCCCACCCACCACCCTCCCCCCCACCCCCCCTCCCCCACCCACCACCACCCACCCACCCCACCTTTCCACCCGCCGCCCCACCACCCAACCACCACCCCACCCCCACCCCACCCCAACAGAGCCCCAATATGGCCACCAATAGCGCTGTGAGAGGACCCCAACTTAAGGGAGCCCATGGCTCCAATGGGCATCAGAGAAAACGTTTCCGAGGCGGTTGTTAACCTGCCTGCTCTCACCGCCACCGTCATCACCTGCAGCAACAACATCAGCACCACAATCTCCAGCGACCGCACTATAGCAGCAGCGGCAGCACCATCAGCACCACCACCACTGTCAGCATCAGCACCAGCAGCAGCATCGGCAGCAGCACTATCAGCAGCACCAGCATCACCACGATCAGCAGCAAACGCATTAGCAGCATCACCAACACCAGCAGCACGAGAACCATCACCGCCAGTAGCAGAAACAACAGCAGCACCACCACCAACAAAAACAGCAATACCAGCACCAGCAGCAGCACCAGCAGCAGCACCAGCAGCAACGCGAGAACCATAAACGCCATCAGCAGCAGAATCAGCACAACCAGCAGCAGCACCACCAGCAGCAACACCACCAGCGGCAATAACACCAGCAGCAGCACCAGCAGCACCTGACCAGCAGCAGCACCACCACCAGCACCAGCAACATCACCAGCAGCACGAGAACCAGCAACACCAGCAACATCACCAGCAGCAGCAGCAGTGCCAGCAACAGCAACAGCACCCGTAGCAGCATCCGCACCCTTCGCTACCACAGATATCTCAATTCAGCGGCATTGCCCGCGCTGTCGCACTATGTGGGTTTATTCAGCCCTTCTCCCGTCAGCTCTCCAGGAGATTGTTCCTGGATGGGCTGGTGGAGATACGCAAAGCGTCAATAATTGGCAATATACGTAGATCGGTCTTCGCCGTATGTTGAATCTCGCTCCGATATATGTGATACATTATTATATGTATATGAATCCAACTCCTTCTCCACCGAACCGCCGCCCAATGAAGGGCAATATGCGAATGGCCGCGTCGGCCACCGCGGCGGCCGCTGGCCACCACTAAACAAAAGAGTGCCTGGCGGCGCATTGGCAATGGGTTGTTGATATCACCATCCTCCATATTCGAGAGAGGGAGAAAGAGATAGAGAGAGAGAGAGGGGGACTGCATATATGTGTATATATATATACACATATGTATGTGTGTGTATATATATATATGGCTCTAAGACTGCCCCAAGACGGTTCCAAGTGCCCAGGCCCTTCCGAGAGCCACCCCGAGAAACCCAAATTTGGTGCGAAACCTGGCTGACACAAACGTAGCGTTGCCGTCTCGCCTTCTCTCTTCTAGTGAGCTCTTGAGGCTCCAAGGTGGCCCCAATATGGCCCAATGCGATGGGAACAGGGTGGCGGTGGGGGGCGGGGGGGGGGGGTGGGGTGGGTGGCGCGTTGGGCGCGGGGGGTGAGGGGGCGGGGTGGGTGGGGGGAGAGGGGGCGGGGGGGGGGGAGGGGGGGGGGGGGGGGTGCGGGGGGCTGGAGAAAGGGGGTGTGTTGGAATTGGGTTTGCCGAGAGCGGGGAAGAGGGGGGAGGGGAGGGGATGGCGGATGGGGGGGTGGGGGGTGGGGAGGAGAGGGGGGGGGGGGGGAAGGGGGAGGGGGGGGGGGGGGGGGGGGGGGGGGGTGGGGGTTGGGAGGATGGCGTGGAGGGGGGGGGGAAGGGGGGGGGGGGGGGGTTGCAAAAGCGCAAATGCGTTTTCAGTTTTTTCTGGAAACAATGTGGGCAAGATTCCCCCGAGGGGCTTCTCGCGCCCCTCGCAGTAGCCGCAAGATGGCACCAAGACCAGGTCAATCAATTGGGCCGCACCGTGGGCCCCACGAGAAATCAACGACAAGCCCGATATCGGCCCAAGAGGCCCCCGAGAAAACGTGCCCGAGGCGACTCTTAAACTGCATGATTCCACCGTTACCGCCATCACCAGCAGAAGCATGAGCAGCAACGCCACAACCACCAGCAACCGCATTTGCATAAGCATGAGCACCATCAGCACCACCACAATCACCAGCACCAGCAACACAACCAACATCAACACCGCCACCAGCACCCGCAGCAGCATCAGTTGCAGCACAAACGTCAGCATCACCAGCACCAACAGCAGCGCCACCAGCACCCGCAACACCACGAGAATCAGCAACACAAACAGCAACACCAGCAGCAGCATCACCACCACCATCAGCAGCAACACCAACACCATCGCATAAGCAGCGTCACCAGCTGCAGCAGCATCATCATCACCACAAGCAACAGCACCAACACCATCACCGACTTCACGAGAAAAAGCCACCCGCGCGCGCGCGGGTGACCATGGTGACCCGCGCGCGCGCGCGCGAGCGCGCGCGTCGGAGTTCAGTATTGCGCGCGCGTCGGGGTTCTGTATTGTCCACAATAAAAGGTTACATATAATGTCACAGGCTGAATTCAAACTTTTTGCTGTTCCCTAAAAGGGGCGCGTTGGCCTATTGTGGACAATACAGACCTCCGACGCGCGCGCGCGCGCGTTAATGAGTTTGTCCACAAGAAAAGCCGACATACAATTCCAAAAATTGAATTCAAAAATTATGTTGCGTTTTAAAGAGACGGGCGCGTCGACTTTTCCAATGTGCATGGACAATACAGAGCTCCGACGCGCGCGAGTTGAGAGTTCTAAGATATTGTCCGCAACATGTGATTCCTCTAACTGAATTCAACATTTCTGTATGTCTTTAAAGAGTCTTGGTTTAAGTGGCTTTCCAACTCTCATGGCTCGTGGCTCATGGTGCCATTGTGGTTTTTGTGGTTTCATCGAAGAGCACGCATGGTGGGCATCTCCCAAGATACATCGTAGCTTCCCGCAGCGGAACCCATAAATTCCCAAATGGGACACATAGATTCCTGCAGGTGTACCCATAGACCCCCGATGCAGAAACCATTATATAGTTCCCGACGGGAACCCAACTCCCGCTCGTGAACCCATATAATCTTTCCGCAAGGGAACCCGTATATTCCCAGAGAAGCCTTAGATTCTTGCAGGGGGCGCCATATATTCCCGCATGGAAACTCATGGACACCCAATATACATCCCCGAAAGTCCGAAGGGAGCCTATAAGTTCCAAGCCCTTGCCCTTGTCCTTCTCCCCCTCCCCTGCTGGCATCATATTTTTCGTCATTGCCCTCCTCCTTCTCCTCTTCACCCAATGTCAACCCCTGTTGCGGCCATGTGGTGATGCGCGTGGCGCGCCAGGACCCACGCGCAAGGTCCAAGCGCGCCAGTCTATCGGCATCGAACGCCCAACCGCGTACAACAAGGCAAAATTCCCCGCGCGCGTGGACGCGCGCGCTAAAATGAACCCTCAACGGTGACCGAACGGATTTCGGGTGACCCGCGATCGCGGGTGACCCCGCGCTCGCGCGGGGAGTTCTGCATTGTCCACAATGCAGAAGCCGACGTGTACTTCCAAGAACTGAACTCAAAACATCTGTGTCCCTTTAAAGAGGCCAGCGGGGCGTGCAGGCTTTGCTTATTGCGCGGGTCTTTGCACCTGCGGCCCCACATAGAACGTCGTCGTCGGTCGGCACGTCGGTCGGTCGGTCGTCGTCGTCGTAGTCGTTGTCGTCGGTTGCCGTCGGCGCGGGTCGAATGCACAAGCGGTGGAGGGGGGATAAGGGGGGGGGGGGGGTGCTGTGGGGCGATGCGGGGTGCGAGGGGCGGAGGGGGGAGGGGAGGGGAAGGGCGGGGAGGAGGGGAGAGGGGTGTGGGTGTGGTGTGGGGGTGGGGAGGGGGGGGGGGGGGGCGACAGCGCCGATTACGTTGAATGGCAGCGTTGTGTCTGATCGATCGGGGCGCTGATCGGGCGATGCCTCATCCCTCATGAACCATGAGGGACTTATCTAATCACCCTTACCGTCCTCCACCACTGCAAATTTGGGCAATGGTAACCAGTACACACAATATATATATATATATATATATATGTTCTGGCGCATCTTGTGGATTCGGCGCAATACAGAACTCCCCGCGCGCGCGCAAGGGGAGGAACGGGGATGGGGGGGGAGCCAGAGTGTTCGGCGTTGGCCGCATCCAGCCCACCAGACCAAGATGACCTTCAAGACGGCCCAAGGGTAGCTCAAATGGCTTAAGATAGCCCAAACACCCGAACGCACGGTGAGAGGGGCAATGCATGTGGTGCGGTTTATGTGCATGGTGCAGCCACTGTCAGCCATCGTGGGCCCCAAGCAGCTTATGTAGTGCACTCTCTGTGGTGCAGTCTACGTGGTGCAATATATGCGGTATGTGGTGCAGTCTATGCGGTGCAGTCTATTTCGGCCGTACTGGCCCCAAATGGTGCACTCTATGTGGTCTAGGATGTATGCGTTTGGCTCGTTTAGTTGGCTGGTCCGTGTATGAATGTAAATATATGTTAATATTTCACACGCCAAGGCTGGTCGCCGCGGCTCCGCGTCTGGACGCGGCTCGAAGCGTAGTTGCCGAGAGCCGAGAGGGGGGTGGGAAACATGAAACGGCGCGAAGATACGCGTCGCGAAGATAAATAAGCGCAAATATTTGGGGCACGAGTGCCGAATGCCACGGCGCGAAAATAACATGCGCAACGGTAAAATGCGCAAAGGGAAACCAGACACGGCAAGCGAAGATAAGCGGCGCGAAGATACGATGCTTAATTACAATTACAATTATTATACCGATGCCGCTTTGGCCCAAATGTACTTGACCGCGCGGTCGAGGTCCTTCAAGGAATGCGGGCGTGAGAGGGCGGCATGGCCGCCCATCGTGGCCGCCGACGCCGCGGCGGCCGTGGCAAGGGCCGCGGCGGCGTGACGCCGACTGTGCATCGCCGACAGTGCAGGGCGCGGGCGAGCCAGAGAAAGAAAGCGGCACTCTCGGAGCTCTCGGCGCTACTTGCAGAAGCGTTGCCAGCCCCGTGCTCGGGAGAATCTTGCAGGAACGTTGGCAGCGTTGCCATCTCCGAGCTCTCGGCGTCCGACTCGGTCTGGTGCGCCAGGTCTGCGTCACCTTGCTCGCCGCGCCCGAGGGCCAGGGCGCCGCGCCCCACCGCAGCGCAGCGCGGCGCTCCACCGCGGCGCGGGGCACGCCGCTCGAGGTCAAGGACGCCGCGCTCCGCCTTGCTCGTCGCGATCGAGGCCCAGGACACCGAGGCGCGCGAGCTCGCCCTCGAGCGCATGGAGGAGATGGATCTGCGGATGCGCGAGATGCAGCTGCGCAGGGCAGCGCTGGAGGAGAGGATGGGCGCACTGGAGGACCAGCTCCAGCAGGAGAGGGCAATGCTGGGCGCGATGTGGCATGAGCGGCAGGGCGCAATAGACACGCACGACGCCACCGAGGCCAGAGCCGTCGATGTCGCCATAGAGGCATGCGGGGACTCGGCCATAGATCGCACCAGGCGACTGATGATGACAGAGGTGCACTACGACGCCGTGGAGCGTATGATTCGGCATCATACTCAGCATTCTCAGCCGACCGCGGTCGATGGCCCTGGCGACGACGCCGCCTGGCAGTGAGGGGCGCCCAGTTTAGAGCGCATGTGTTCTTAGATTCCTTTTCAGGCGTTCACGCGCCAGGACTGGTCGCCGCGGGCCGCGGCTCCGCGTCTGGACGCGGTCCGAAAAAGGAGCAACAACAAACAATATTGTTAAGCAATGTGTTCAAATATAAGACCGTCGAATGCCAGGCAAGATAACTGGCGGTGCGTAGCGCGCGCGCCGCTGCTCGCAAGTGCAAGCATTGCTTGGGTTAGGCACGAGCGCGCGCGCTCTCTGAACCCAACCGTGCGCGATAAGGAAGCGCGAAGATAGGAAGATAAGGAAGCGCGAAGATAAGAAGCGCGATGGTAAGAATCGCACAGATAAGGCAGCGCGAAGATAAGGAAGCGCGAAGATAAGAAGCGCGATGGTAAGAATCGCACAGATAAGCAATGCAAAGATAAGATGCGCAAAGATGCTGGCCGTTGCGGTTCAGGTTGGCAGCATGGGGTCCAAGAACGCCCCCATCACGCCGCCATTGCACCGCCGTCCCTCGCCGAGCGCGCAGCCGCAGTCGCAGCTGCGGCGGTCCGCTCGGCGAGCGGCCGCGGCGCAGCCGCAGCGCAGCCGCAGTCGCAGTCGCAGCCGCGTTCCGCGGCCGCGGCGCAGCCGCAGCCGCTGTCGCAGCCGCAGTCGCAGCCGCGCTCCGCGGCCGCGGCGCAGCCGCAGCCGCCCGCGGCGGCGATCGCCATGCCTCGAGAAGGCAGGCCCGCAGTCTTGCCGTCGCAGGCCCCGAGGAGCTATGCCCGCAGCCTCGGGTCGCAGCCGCAGTCGCTGCCCGCAGCCTTGCCGTCGCAGGTCTCGAGGAGAAAAGCCCGCATCCTCGAATCGCAGCCGCAGTCGCAGCCCGCGGCCTTACCGCCGTCGTCGAGGAGGCAAGAAACATCGTGGCGGCGTGCACAGAGCTTACGGCTTCATTATGGACCCATGGATCCAAACGTGGGATCGGCCGCTGCAGCGGGAGATGATATCCGACCAGGGCTTACAAGAGGTGAACCCCGCGGACGGGCCCGATGACGAGATCTGGATGGACTCCGAGGACTGGTCCTTTGACGAGATCAAGGGCTAGATCATTGGCGCGCGAACGCCGACTTTGTTGTGACTGGCAACTGCCGATGTTGACTCGCAACTGCCACTCTGCTCTGTTGTGACGCCGCTCGAGGGCTATACCATCGGCGCAAACGCCGCCTCTGCTAGGACTGCAGATGGAGGGGTGATTGCGATGCTCGCGGGGGCTGGCCTGACCGCGCTTATCATATTAGCTGCAGCGCCCGCGCTGGTGGTTTGAGCCAATAGTGCATACAGTACACTATAAGTTTTAAGTACATTGTATATGGATGGCGGCTCCTCATCACAGCGGAAATCCGAATGCCACGCGCATGAGGTGCGTGTCTTGCAGTCAGGGGAGTGGAACACGACTCTTGCTGCTTATATTGCTAATCACCGCTGGGGCCCCAGCAAGAGATCGCTGACGAAAAATCCGACCCATGTTCCTCGCTCCTCCAGCCCCCAATTCCAATTCCCAACGCCCATGCTCCCACCGCCATCGCTTGCCACCATTTCCCCTCCTTGTCTTTCCACCTACCACCCCCAGACACTCTTTCTTGCCATCGCCTCCGCCGCTTTATGCGGCGCGCGCGCCACGTAGCGAACGCACGCGTGCGGGGGCTGGAAAGCGATGATCGCTGCGAAATTTGGAAAGGGTTGACATATCCCACAAGCCCTCTGGGCGTAGGTGGTTTAGGGAGTTTCCTCTTCCAACCTCCTTCTTCCCCTTCGGGGAGGGGTTTACCCCTCCCCCCTTACCCTCCCCCATGGACCTGGACAGGGCGCCCCGCGAGGTGTCAGAGGGTAGTTCGCCAAAGACGGCTCCAAGAGCGCCTCGGAGAGCCTATAAGATGAGCTCCAAGATGGCCCAAGATAGCCGAAGATGCCTCAATATGGCTCCGAAGATGCTCCAAGAGGTCCCAAGACCGCCCCAAAGCTCCAAGAGGCCCCCCAAGAGGCCAAAATCTTTCAAACACCTTCGGAAAACCAATGATGTTCTGCTTCTCGCCTTTTCGCTTCCGATGGCCATCCGAGGCTTCAAGATGGCCCCAAAATGGCCCAAAAGGGACACAAGAGGGGCCCAAGAGAGCCCCAAGACGGCCCCAAGAGCGCCCAAGAGCGCTCCAAGAGCGCCCCAAGAGGGGTCCAAGAGGCGATTCTGGGGGCTCTAAAGGGGCAAGGCTAATTAAGGGGCCCCTCTTCTTTGATCGATCTCCTTCAAGATTGCCCCAAGAGGCGCCCAGGAGGCTTCCAGAGGCGCAAAGATTGCCCCCAAGATGGCCCCAATAGGCTCTCATAAGATGCTCCCAAGAGGGCCCCAAGAGGACCCAAAACCCCCTCCCCCCCCCCCCCCCCCCCCCCCCCCCCCCCCCCCCCCCCCCCCCCCCCCCCCCCCCCACCCCCCCCCCCCCCCCCCCCCCCCCCGGGGCACCCAAGACGCCCGAGAGACCCCCAGGACCGCCAGGAGACGCCCAAGAGGCCTCCAAGAAGCGCCCAAGAGATATCCCAAGAGGCTCCGACAGGCATCCAAGAGACCTTTGGCCATTTTGCTCGCCCTCCTCCTCCTCCTGCTCATCCGTCTTCCGTCATCCGTCCTCCTCCTTCTCCTCATCCTCCTTCTCTTCCTCCTCCTCCTATTCATCTTCCTTCTCCCCACTCCCTCATCCATCCATCCAGCATCCTCCGTCTCCTCCTTCCTCCTTCGCACGGTTCGGCTGCCCCCCTCCTTGCTCCCGCACTTCCCTGATCACCTCAACTCGCCTGGGCGTTGTTTCTGGATGGGCTGACGGTGATGCGCGAAGCGTCTAGACTTTTGCAACAGCACCGATTGGACATGCAACGAAATCTGTTTGTCCTACCCGTCCCCCCTCGGCGACACTGCATTGCTGCATCCGCCAATGCCTATGCTAGGATAGACTGCTGTGCGCACGCGCATCACAACGCTCACTCCTGCGACTCCAACTGCGGGATATCGCCGCCGCCATCGTCGTCATCGGCGTTGCCGTCGTAGACCGTCCAACCACGTTTGAGAATATCGCCCGTAAGGGTCTCAATCGCTGTCTCAATGTCGGCGAGTTCCATGGTTTTTGGTTTTTGGTACTGCAAGTGCTTGCGCCCGTCTGCATCCTTGCACTGCAGGAATATAGACTTCCTGCGATAATCGAACTTCGCCTCTGGCGTGGGCAATTCAATGCGATCCTCTGGGCGCTTGCGC
Source organism: Prorocentrum cordatum (assembly GCA_963575745.1). Lineage (NCBI taxonomy): Eukaryota > Dinophyceae > Prorocentrales > Prorocentraceae > Prorocentrum > Prorocentrum cordatum. Next base: position 353,848 of record CAUYUJ010010757.1, read on the forward strand.
TTGAGCGGCTTCACAGGCGTTGGCTGCAAGGCCGACGCCGTCGCCACCTTCTGGAGCCAAGTGAGATTCTCCACGGTCAGCTCAACACATGGCACCCTCAATGGCATGAGCTCCACGGTCATCTTCATATTGAAGGTCGCGCCCTCGTTGCAAGTCAAAGCCACGCTGGTAACATAGGGCAAGTCGTCGGGATTCACCGCCATCCTGTTGAAGCCATCTGGGAGAGCGGGTGGCTTCTCGCACGGGTTGCACGCATGCAAGTGGGCAAGTAAGACCTCGTCCACGCGCGTGTTCCTCGCCTTGCGCAAATCCTCCAGGATGCAGCTCTTGCTCCAGTACTTGGCCTTGCCCTCGTGGGATAGGCCGAATAAGACAGCGAGAAGTCGATCTGTCTGCCTGAGCTCGACGTACGTAGCTCCATCGATCGTCTTGGTGTACTGGGGCGCCCACGTGCGGACGTGCTTCATGTCCGCGGCATGATATTGGACCACGGGCTTCGCCTCGATCGTGAACGACATCGGCGCGCGTGAAAACAGCCGCGCGAACCCCCCGCGGCGGCCGAGCGCAACCTCGCTTGATCACTGACGGCTTGTCACTGCAATCGAGCCCGCGCCCAGCCGCAGCGACGAGGCTTGGACCAGCGCTGCCGCTGCCCCCTCCCCCATCCCCCTCTCCCCGCGCGAGCGCATGCGAGCTGTTTTTGTTTCTCCTGCAAGCGCTGAAAGAGAAGAATACGCCATGTGCCCAGAGGACGCCGTGTGTCCTGCAAGCGCTAAAGGAAATCCGCAATAATAATACCATTGCCTCCTTAATCGGCGCGCCGCCCCACCGACCTGAGATCGCGGCACAAGTGTCTAATCAGCTCGGCTCCGCGAGCCACGACTACTGCGTGCGGACCCTCTTCATCGGCGGCGCCTTCGCCGCCTGCGGCTTCAGTGCACGAAGCTGGTCACCCTTTTTGATGGGTTTGGTGTTTTCCAGGAACGGTATTTTCAATGTAAACTTCTCCGCGCCGACCGAGGCGTCAACGGTGTGAAGCTTGATGGCCATGTTAGACTTCTTGGGGTCGGTCACCTCTTTGTCAATGAGCCAGTAGTGCGGCATGAACCCTTCTATCTTCGCCATCTTGTAGCTGCCGCGCGTGTTGTCCGCGATGCCGCCTGGATCATGCTTCTGCAGCTTCATGAAGATGTAAAGCTTCTGCGCGACGCCGTCCGCATTAGTGATCTCCGCGCCGACGTCGATGGCACCGTTTGGAGCTGTATCCGAGAAGGCAACTTTGGTCGAGAAGGGCGGGAAGATCGCGCTGGAGACATCGATGTCAACCTTGGCGTACACGCCGCGGTGCTCCGTGGGCTCCGTCACGATGTCGACCATCTCGCCCGCTGCCCCCTGTAGGTTACCCAATGCATCAAGCGCCGACGTCACGTGACCAACCAACACCATGCGCTGCCAGTCCGAGTTCGAGCGCGGGTCGCACCTGGCACTCCAATCGTTGATGTATTCCTGTTGGGATGGTGGGATGGGTTGCGGGGGTGGTGGGTTTGGGCGGGGCTGGGATGGGCGGTGGGGTTGGGGTAAAGGTGCGGGATGGAGAACAAAAGGAAAAGAGCACGTGGGCTGCGGGTGTGTAAGACAACCAAGCTCCATTGCCAAAATCGTTGCCCCCTCCCCCACCCCCTCCCCCTATAGTATACACGCCGCCCTCCTACGGCTTGCAAGCGTGGAAGGGGGAGAGCGCGGCGTCCTTCTTCGGCTCGCGTTTTGTGATCACCTTGAACTCTTGTGCACGCGGGGTGAGTAGCGATTTCAGGAGGTATGCCGAATCGACTGTGTAGTCGCTCCCATCGCCGATGCTCTGCAGCTTGATCTCATCCTCCTTGACTTCCTGCACCTTGTATACAGTTTTCATCTTGATGACCTCGATGTGGCAATTGGCGCTCACGCCCATACTTGCCAATTTGTGCATCCTGTCGGCGATTCCGCCTACGCTCTGCACTTGTGCAGAAGCCGCAGCTTGCTGCGCGGGAGCTTTGGGCGGGGCTCCTTTCTTCGCCCACGGGGATGTGATCTGCGTGCCTGCAATGGTAGCCAGGTCTTGCACGTACTCGTAGCCGATGTGGTGAAGCGACTCGAACTTTTGGCTCCTGGGGTCGGGCTTCTTCATGCAATGGTGCACGAGCCTCATGCCGAACCTGTTGATCAACGTCTTCACGGCCGCGTTGTCTTCTGACAGGTTGACAGTTTTTGCGATGTCTATAGCCATCGATTTCATGATGTCTGCCTGCGAGATCATGCGCTGCACTTCCTTGTTACTCGTGAGCTTAAGCCCGAAGTCACCCGATGCAAAGAGGTTCTGAAAGTCGCCCGATGCATACTTGCTGTCGGCGCTCATCATTGCCTTTACGCAATCAATGCGGAAGGGAATGCAGCCCAAACCATCCGAGCCGATCACTGCATCAGCCACCGCCGCCAAGACGGGGCCCTGCACAATGCGCGGCTTCTGGCACGAACGGTTGAAAGCCCGAAGCTCCTTCAAATTCGGTGCGTCTGGTCCACCAGCGAGCTTCCTCGCAAACGTCGCCAAACTCTGGATCTCTGAAACGAAATCTGGATTTCTGGATTGCGCTTTTGTTATTGCCCTACCCCACGCGACGTCGGGGTTCAAGATGTCGCCCTCCTTTTTATTGGCTTCGAAGTTGGTGACGATCTTCTGCGCGTCCCCGTGCATCTTGAACAAGGTCTCCCACCTAGTCTCATTCATGGAAACCTTCTGCGCAGCATTTCCAGACTCCTGATTGAACGCGGCTAAAGCCAACATAAATGCGGGGGGGGCGGGGGCGGGGGCAATCGAAAAGTTAAAGGGTGGGCCATCGATTTCACAAACTTAAGCGGGTCCTGGAGCAAGTCTATAATGGCGCCGAATGCGTCTTCAGCCTGCCAGACAAGCACGTCCCATTCAAACCCCTCCTTCGCAGCATCTGCCAACGTGGGGCGCTTCAACCCGATCTTGTGGATGTCAAGCTTCCCGTCGGTACCGAACTCGACGTTATCTGAATCTGTAGGGCTGCCAAACTGAATGCAGCGGGTCGCCTGGGTCGTGTGCGACTTGCTCACGCTAAGGATTTTGATCTCGCCCTCGTCGTATGGCGGCAAGAAGCCGTGGGATTCCTTGACAAGGTCTCCGTTGAACTCGAGTGCCTCGGCGTGGCGCTCGTGAGATGGGGGTGGCATCTCGATGGCAAAGGGCACGCCCACCTCATCCATGCTGAACCCGTCGCTGCAAAAACTGCGCACCAGCGTGCGCACGTGGGATGGAATTATGCCATCGCCGTACCTGTTCCGCGGGTGCACGGCCACGTAGCGCCCATTCGTTTTCTGGCGCCTCAGCAGACCCTCCTTCCGCAACAATCGCACCGCCTGGTCGCGCAACTGGAGAATCGGGGGGCAATGGCTCAACGTGTACTCCTTGATGATGTCGAAGATCTGCTCCTCGACGCGCTCCACGCGAGCCTGCATGGTCTCACCCGCCATGGCCCAACTGCAATGCGCGAAACGGAAGGCGGGGGCTGCGCTGAACGCAAGCTTGGGGTGCCTGGGCCAGCGGCAGCACAAATGCATGAAACAACTATTGATTTCGCAGCATGCCTCCCACGGCGCCCGCGCAATATTCCAGATCGGGCACCAAGGTTCTCTTAGGGTTTAGGGTTAACGACATTGGCGTCACAAGTGTTTTGGGCGTCCTGTTCAGCGCGCGCGCTGTTATATATATTGATTGAAAATGCATGCCCATACATGGCGTTAGTTTGCGTAACTGCAGTTATGTGGCACTTACGCCACTTATGTGGCACTTACGCCACTTACATAAGTAGCTCGTAAGTTACTTACGCTACTTATATAAGTAGGCCGTAAGTACTTATAAGTAGGCCAAAGTACTTATAAGTACTTACGCTACTTATAAGTAGGCTGCCCCTACTTATAAGTAGCTCCTAAGTAACTTAGCTACATATGAGCTACTTACACTACTTATGAGCTACTTACGAGCTACTTACACTACTTATCAGCTACTTACGAGCGACTTAGGAGCTACTTATAATTGGCGTAACTGCATAAGTACTTATAAGTACCCCCGCCGCGCGCAGCTGGCACCGGCACCGGCACCGGCACCGGCACCGGCACCGGCACCGGCACCGGCACCGGCACCAGCACTGGCACCGGCACCGGCACCGGCACCGGCACCGGCACCGGCACCGGCACGGGCACCGGCACCGGCACAGGCACCGGCACCGGCACCAGCACCGGCGCCTGCGCCGGCGGCATTGGCACCGGCACGGGCACCAGCGCCGTCGCCAGCGCCAGCACCGGCACTGGCACCCGCACCCGCAACCGTATACCGGCACCAGCCCTGGCACCGGCACAGGCACCGGCACCGGCGCCGGCGCCAGCACTGGCACCGGATGAAAAACATCATTGACATTGAACATCATGACATTTTCCAAACAGTGCTTGCACTTAGGGGGCCTTCCCTCTTCTTTCCTAGTATTAGCTGGGTCGTCTGAGGGGCGGTCTGGCGGCTCTCTCCTCCTCGCCGTTGCCGCCCTGTCGCCGCCCGTCGTCGTCTGGGCTTGAGGGGCGGTCTGGTTTTCCGTCCTTGCCGTCGCCCCCCCTTGCTGCGTCGTCGCCGCCCGTCGTCTTGGCCTGAGGGTCGGTCTGGCGGTTCCTTGCTCGTCGCCGTCACCGTCCCGTCGCCGCCTCCTCGTCGCTGCCCTGTGCGCCCCCCCAGCGGTTGCAATCCAATCGGTTGCAAGCCAATCAAGTGCAAACCCAGTGGAATCGATTGCAGTCCAATCAGTGGTAAAATTATGCAAACGCAGTTCCCCACATAAAAAATATTAACAGTTTCGTGGGACCCATGGGGTACGACAACATCAACACGAAGGAGAAGCTCATCGAACGAGTAAGTACGCACGAAAGGGCAGACGAAAGAAAGGAGGAGGGAGGACAGGTGCTCAGGAAACGAAGCCTTGTAAATAGTACGGGTTGTTGATACCCTCTTCGCTCTGGCGGGGCCCCGCTGGAAGGGGGGAGGCCTACGAAACCTGGTAAAGAGTAATGCTGTCCGCGACCCTCCTCGTTCAAGCGAGTCCTCCTCCTCCTCCTCCTCCTCCTCCTCGTCGTCCTGCTCCTCCTCGTCCTCCTCATCCTCGGCATCATCATCATCATCATCATCATCATCATCACCAGCATCATCGTCGTCATCATCAGCATCATCAGCAGCATCGTCGTCACCCCGTCGTCGTCGTCATCATCAGCATCATCGTCATCATCATCAGTATCAACATCATCAACATCATCATCCTCATCGTCAGCATCATCGGCATCATCAGAATCATCATCATCATCCTCATCATCATCATCAGCATCATCATCATCGCCAGCGTCATCGTCATCATCATCATCGTCGTCGCCACCATCGTCATCATCATCATCATCAGCATCATCAGCATCGTCATCATCATCACCACTACCGTCCTTGGCATCATCATCGTCCGCATCATCGTGGACGTCATGATCATCAGCATCATCGTCGTCATCATCAACAACAGCACCGGCAACGTCAGCATCAGCAGCAGCATCGTCATCATCACCAGCATTTGCATCCTCATCCTCGTCGTCGTCGCCATCGTTGCCATCATCGTCATCGTCATCATCATCGTCATCATCATCAGCATCATCATCATAATCACCGTTATCGCCATCGTCATCGTCCATCACCATTATCGCCATCGTCATCGTCATCGTGAACAGCAGTATAACCATCGTCATCACCATCATCATGATGAAGCCTTCCTCATCGCAGAACTCCCCCTCCTCCTCACCCTCCTCAGTGGGAGGAGTAGGACGTGAGATGGATAGGTAATGTTCTCGCCTCCTCCTCACATGCCAATGGGAGGGGCACGAAACCATTTAAATAGTATGGGTTTCCGATGCCCTCCTCGCTCAGACGGGGCCTCCCTGGAGAGGTGGTAGGGGCACGAAACCATGTAAATAGCATGGGTTTCCGATACCCTCCTCGCTCAGGCGGGGCCTCCCTGGAGGGGTGGGAGGGGCACGAAACCATGTAAATAGCATGGGTTTCCGATACCCTCCTCCCTCAGGCGGGGCGTCCTTGGAGAGGTGGGAAGGGCACGAAATCATGTAAATAGTATGGGTTTCCGATACCCTCCTCGCTCAGGCGGATGGAGAGGGCACGAAACCATGTAAATAATATGGGTTTCCGATACCCTTCTCGCTCAGGCGGGGCCTGCCTGGAGGGGTGGGAGGAGCACGAAACCATGTAAATAGTATGAATTTCCGATACCCTCCTAGCTCAGGCAGGGCCTCCATGGAGAGGTGGGAAGGGCACGAAACCATGTAAATAGTACGGGTTCCCGATTCCCTCCTCGCTCAGGCGGGGCCTCCCTGGAGGGGAGGGAGGGGCACGAAACCATGTAAATAGTATGGGTTTCCGATACCCTCCTCGCTCAGTCAGGCGGGGTCTCCCTGCTGGAGGGGTGGGATACCCTCCTCGCTCAGGCGGGGCCTCCCTGGAGAGGTGGGAAGGGCACGAAACCATGTAAATAGTATGGGTTTCCGTCACCATCCTCGCTCAGGCGGGGCTTCCTTGGAGGGGCGGGAGTGGCACTGCTGGGAGGCGGGAGGCGGGAGGGAGAAGGAGAGGACGTTCTGGGAAAACAAGAACCCGCACCAGCACCGGCCACCGGCACCAGCACCGGCACCGGCACCGGCACCGGCCCCGGCACTGGCACCAGCACCGGCTACCGGCCACCGGCACCGGCCACCAGCACCGGCACCACCACCGTCACCGGCACCGGCACCGGCACCGGCACTGGCACCGGCACCGGCACCGGCACCGGCACCGGCACCGGCACCAGCACCGGCACCGGCACCGGCACTGGCACCGGCACCGGCACCGGCACTGGCACCGGCACCGGCACCGGCACCGGCACCGGCACCGGCACCCGCACCCGCACCCGCACTGGCAGCACCAGCACCGGCACCGGCACCGGCACCGGCACCGGCACCGGCACCGGCACCGGCACCGGGGCAAGAATCGTTCATGCCTTCGGGGGCGAGGTGGAAAAGAGGGACGAGGAGAAGGGGAGCGAAACAAGTGGAGGGAGGAGGAGAAGGGGAGGGAGGGAGGGGGAAGGAGGAAGGAAGAAGGGCCTCGCCGTGGTAGCCGTCATTATCTTGCTCATGTTGCATTTTTCCCCAGACGCATTATCCCTCATCCTCCTCTTCCAACTTTCCCTCGTGTCTTCCCCTTGCATGTCCGTTGCCCTCCCTGTCACTACCGACTCTTTCTTGCACTGTCCTCTTACATTGAACTTCATTCCTTCTCCCCATAACTAACTTATCCCTGTCCCTTTCGCACCCCGAGGCTGGTCGAAAGGGCGGGCCAGGCGTTTCGCCTTAAACTTCCTCACCACTTATGACCCTGAAGCTGAAACATGACACCAGCTTCACAGATGGAGGGCGGGTCGCTTTCAACATGTGGCTCTCGCCTTAGCGCAGCGCTCTTCCGTTTTCAAAAAAAAGTTGCAAGAGCTTCACGGATTGATCAGGGCGGGTGGTTTTCAAAATGTGGCTCTCGCCTTAGCGTCGCGCACATTCGATTTAACAATATGCGAGAGCTTCACATATTGAGGGCGGGTGGTTTTCAAAATGTGGGTCTCGCCTCAGCGCCGCGCACAAGCGTTTTAAACTGTTGCAAGAGCTTCACGGATAGAGGGCGGGTCGTTTTCAAAATGTGCCTATCGCCTTAGCGCCGCGCACATTCGTTGATGAAATTTACAAGAGCTTCACGGATGGAGGGCGGGTGGTTCCCAACATGTGGCTCTCGCCGTACCGCCGCGCACATTCGTTTAAAACATTGCAAGAGCTTCGCGTAATAATGGCGGGTGGTTTTCAACATGTGGCTCTCGCTTTAGCACTGCGCACAAGCGTTATAACAACTTGCAAGACTTTCACATGTTCCCATTGTCGCCGTACCAGAAGTGGTGTTTTGGACGGGTTCAGGACTATGAGAGCTCAACAGTTACTTTGACTCGCGGTGTTGAAGTTCCAGGAATGGCGTTCTGTAGGATCGTCAAGAAACAGCCGTCAGGATTATCCGTGGCGCTGGAGTCCCGAGAACACTGTTGTGGCACGCTTCAGGCCCTTCAAGCGGTTGTCTTCCAACGAGGCAGCTCCCTCAGTGGAAATGAACCCTTGTATGGGACATGTGAAGAGGGAGCTTGGAAGGAGGATGGATTCCAATCTCGTTGATGACTCTGGGATGTACACTGGTCCTCCTCCTCCTCCTCCTCCTCCTCCTCCTCCTCCTCCTCCTCCTCCTCCTCTTCCTCCTCATCTGCCTCCCCCTCCTTCTCCTTGCCATGTGCATTCGAAGTGTGGCTCCCAAGAGCGCGTGCTGAGAGCCGGTGCCCCTCCTGCGGAGGCCTGGGGCCCCCGTGCAGCTCCCAGCACGACAGGCGCACTGCAGGGTGGAGGGCCCGACCACGAAGGGCACAGAGGGTGCCCGTCGCAAGGCAGGGCTGCTCTCTCGACCCCTCCTGGCCCTCGTGCCAGCTGTATGCTTCTGTGCACTCGGGGCAACGGCACAGGGGAGGAGCGGCAGCAGCCGCAGCGGCACCAAAGGGAACGGGGGGGGGGCGCGGAGCAGGGAGAGGAGGAACCAGGAGGAAAAAGGCGGAGGGGACGAGGGTGAGGGGGAGCTCTCGTCCCTGTCCTCCTGCCCCTCGTTTCCAAAACGCCTTCCTCGCTCCCCTCCTGCCCCCTCTCGTGTCCCACATCCCCCCTGGGCTCATCATCCTCCTCCTCCTCCTCCTCCTTCTCCTCCACTTCTTCCTCCTTCTCCTCCTCCTCCTTTCTCCTCCTCTTCCTCCTCCTCCTCCTCCTCCTCCTTCTCCTCCCCATTCATGCTCCTTCGCCTCCTCCTGTCCCTTCTCCATCTCCTCGACCACGGCGACGATGACGACGGCAACGAGGACGCAGGCCACGACGACCACGGCGACGGCGGCGACGACAGCCACGACGACGGCCACGGCGACGACGATGACAGCGGCCACGGCGACCACGGCGACGGCGACGACGACGGCCACGACGACGGCGACGCCGACGACGACGGCGGCGGCGACGGCGGCGGCGACGACGGCGAGGACGCCTTCCGCCCCGCGGCCCCGTCGGCGCCGGGGTGCGCCCGCGGCGCGGACGCCGCTGGCGTACGACAGTCCATCTTCCGTGCCGTGGCTGCGTCACTCGCGCGCGGTCGTCGTCACCATCGTCGTCGCCATCGTCGTCGTCGTCGTCGTCGTCGTCGTCGTCGACGTCGTCGTCGTCGTCGTCGGCGGCCGCGGCGGCGGCGGTGGCAGCGTCGGTGTCGGCGTCGGCGTGGCCGTCGTCGACGACGGCGTGGCGTCGGCGTCGGCGTCGATGACGGCGGCGGCGTCGGCGTCGATGTCGGCGGCGGTGGCGGCGTCGGGCGTCGGCGGCGGCGGCGTCGGCGTCGGCGTCGGCGTCTGCACCGTCGGCGTCGCCGTCTTCGTAAACGCCAGCGCCGTCGTCCTGGTGATCGTCTGTCGTTGTCGCCGGCGCCTGCCGCCTGCCGCCTGCCGCCTGCCGTCGTGGCCGTGGTCGTCGTGGCCGTGGTCGTCGTGGCCGTTGTCGTCGTGGTCGTCATCGGGTTGAGGGGACGGTTGAGGGAAAACGGAGGTAGGAATGCAAAGGGAGATGGGGGGCAGAGACGGAGGAGTTGAGAGGTAAGACGGGGGGGCGAGAACGTGGAGAAGCGGGGAGGAAGACGGTAGGATGGAGGGAAGAGGAAGCGGAAGGTGGAAGAGGGTGGAGGAAAGATGAGCAGAGAGAAGAGAGGGGGAGTCGGAAGGAAGCCAGCATGAGGATGAGAGTGAAGAGCCGGAAGACGGGGGTGAGAAGCAGGGAAGGACGACAGGAATGGGGTTAAGGAAAGAGAAAGAGAGGAGGCGAAGATTACTCTCTCCTCCCTCCCCTCTCCTTCCGGGCCTCTGTACCGCCTGCCTCATCCTCCCCCTCCGCCGGGGGGGGGGGGGGCAGGCCACCTTGTGCCGGGGGCCCCTCCGCACGGGCGGAGGCCTCGCGGCAGTGCCACGGGCCACTCGTGACGCATGCCCCGGCCACCCTGTGGCGTGGGGCTCCTGGCTTTGAAGAGGTTACCGCCCTCCCCCCCGGGGCTCTCCCGGAGGGAAAAAACGGATGCGCACAGAGGGGGAGAGGGCGAGTGCTCCACGCCCGGGAGGAGGTCGGCAGCGGTGGCGCCCGCCCCGCGCCCAGGCAAGGGGGGGATGGAGGGGCTACCCCGCGCCCGCGGGGAGAGGGGGGCGGGGGGAGCGAGGGAGAAGGGGACGAGGAGAGGACAGGGAACGAAGAGGAGGGGGGGGGGGGGGAACGAGGGAGAAGGGACAGAGGACGGGCAGGGGAGGGCGGAGGATCGAGGCGGGGGGTGGGGGAGTGTGGACCGCGTGGGGCAGGTCCACCCCGCTGCAAGAGCTCCAACCACCCCGGAGGGCCTACACGGGCCAGCGCCACGGGGAAGGCGGGTGGCACCCCGAAGGAGGGGCGCCCCCGGGGGGGCTGCCCCCTTGGGGCCCGGCCGAGTAGAGTGCACCCGACGGGCACGCGGAGTCGCACAGACCGCCGGCCATCCACCCACGTACAGTGCGGGCGCGCCGTGCAGGAACACCGAACAGGGGCAGGGGCGGTAGGGGGAGGACGGAGAATGGAGGGAAGAGCTGGTGGGAGGGAGGAGGGAGGAGGGAGGGGGGGCGGGGCAGAAGGGAGGGGGGCAAGAGAGGGGGGGAGGGAGGACCAAGGAGGGAGGACGGAGGCAGAGGAGGCGAAGACTGAGGAAAGGGAGGAGGGGAGGGGAAACGAGGGAAGGCCGAGGGAGGGACGAGGGAGAGAGATCGAGGGAAGGAGGGAACAAGGAGGGAGGGAGGACGAGGGAGGAGGGAGGAAGGACGTGGGGGGAGGAAGGATGGAGGAGGGTAGGACAGGGATGCGGACATGGAGGAGGGGAGGAGTAGAAGGTGGAGGAAGCAAGACGCGCCTCGACGAGCCCAAGAAAGAAGCATAGGCGCACGAGGAGCAGAAGCCATGCCGCACGCTGGGACAGAGGGTCACCTCGACCTCCACGAAGGTGTTCGGCATTTTGCTTGTGCCGCCTCCGCCAGGGGCAAGCCTCACCGTCGTCGCCGTCTTCTTCTTCTTCCTCCTCCTCCTCCTCATCATCATCCCCCTCGCCTTTAGCTAATTACCCCGACTGAAGCGAACAACGCCCGTGGTGACTCTGTCACATGTGAAAAAAAGAGAATGTGCACCATGCCACATGTTTTTTGGCTGAGCGCCCCACCCTCCGCGGGGGAAGTGCCTGCCGAACCCCGTCGGGAGAAAACCATCGGCGGGAATCAGAGGCCCGGCCAACCTCCGCCGACGTCGGCTACACGTAAGAGTGACCCTGGGTAAGAATGACCTTTGGTGCGCGGCTTTGGGGGGGCCCCGCGGAGGCCAAATCCAGGCGCGCTAGCCGCTGTTAGCTTCGTGTTCGGCCATCTGGGGGCCCATCTGTGCCCGCACCAAAGGTCACTCCGGCGAAAGGTCACTCTTACGTCTAGTCGACGACGGCACTATCCGGCCAAGCACTGCTGCTTGCCGGTAATGCAGGCCCACGACGGCAGGATGCAGGCCTCGGGCCCTCACTCCCAGCAATCACCGAGATCGTCGCAATCACCACCAGACTTGACATCGTCATCGAAATCCACTGGGCCTGCAATGAAAGTCTGCAACTTCCGCACCACGCCGGCGGCGGGCTTCTGCTCCCACGAGAGCCGGCCGTCCTCTACGGAGCCCACCACAGATCGTGCCTGGTCGGGCGCGCCGACGCGCACCAGGGACCCCATCTCAAATCCGGTGAGCGCCCATGCCTCGTACCAGCCGGCGGCTGCAGGGTCGTGGACGATGATGCAGCAGGGCGCGCAGCGGACGTCCCACCTGCAGCCCTCGACGTCGAAGTACTGCTCCACGGTGGTGCACCTCTGACCCTCGAAGAGCACGTTGTGCCACTCCTCGTGCGGCCGGCCCTGGCTGGAAGCGCGGAGAACCCACTCGAAGGACGCCCTGAAGTCGTAGCGAACGCCCAAGACCTTGGCCTCGTGGATATCCCGCCCTCGGAAGCCGCCCTCGGGGGCGACGAAGTGCAGCGCGGTGCTGAGCTCGAAGATGGCCTCGGGAGGCCGCGCCGCCTCCTGGCGCTGCCTTTTGGCCAGAGCTTCTCCAGCGCACTCGCTGTCCTCGCGGTCACGAGCGACCACCTGCATGGCAGCCGTTCGCACAAGGGCGTCCACTTGAACCAAGAAGACCTGAGCCGAAGGCTACGGAGTGTGCACCATGTGACAGCAGCCACCGAAAAGACAGGAAGTGCAGGATGATCTGGCGTGGGCGGTTGGCCCACAGGGGACTCAGAAACGGCACGAAATGGATTTGGGAGTTCGAAAGGAAGCGCACCTCTGCTCCTCTCCTCCTTCTCCGCCTCCTCCTCCTCTTCATATTTTTTACGTTAGACCGACATTTCCTCCGACTGCCTCGAGAGTGACCCCCAGGCGAGTGTGACCTTTGGTGCGCGGTTTGAGCGCGGCGCCGTCGGTGGGGGGGAAGGGCCAAACCCAAGCGCGCAAGTCGCTGCTATCGCAGCGCACTCAGCGATCCAGGGGCCCCCGTCCCAAACATGCGATGCTCTGATTTCTTCAATACGGCGTCCCAGGACCGGCTTCTCATCCTGAGTCTTGTTTTGACACTCCCGAGGGCCGGTAAGGGCCCCCAGAGGCCGAACATTGAGAAAGACCTCCGTCGTGTTTTTTTCATGACACGAGGGGGGTGGGGAAAGTCAAACTACGAAGAGCCCAAACTATGGAAATATATCGCCCAGGGATTGGCGATACACCGCCGATGATCGACGATCGGCCCCTGATCGTGAAACCGCGCCTTCCTGGGCGGCCTGGGGCTACTCCGGCCACGATTGGCGATCAATGGGCGACACTTTGGGGTCAATGCGTCCCCCTCAAATTCCCATCCCCCCTACAGTGAGAGCTCGACCACAAAGAGGCCTTCCGCAAGAAACCCAACCCTGAGACCCCCCAGGACGTCCGCTGCTTTTTTGGCGCGGGAGCGCTGCGCTCTCCATCGAGAAACCATCGAGGCCCAGGAGACCCAGGGCACCCTGGAGGCAAGCAGGGTGCTCCTTGGCGTGGGCCTCCACCGCACCCTTGACCCGCCAGTGGGCCCGCGCCACAGGTCCCTCCGGCGAGGAGCCGCTCCCACGCGCGGAGGGTCTCCGGGCGCGCTGCCGCAGAGCGAGGCCCCGCGGCGTCCGAGGGCCGGCGGAGGCGCCGGCGGCGCGGAGGCCGCGCGGGGCCGCCGGCGCGGCCTCCGCGCAAGGGCCGGCTGCGGCTCGTCGGCTCCGTGAGCCCAGGCCCCCTTGTCGGGTCCTGGGAGAATCGCGACGGGAGGTTTTTCGGTAGGCCTCATAGGGGGCCCGCGTGTCTGAAGAGGGAGGGAGGCGAGGAGGCGCTAGGCGGCTGAGAGTGGCGGTGGAGGCGAGGAGCGCTGCGGCAGCAGGAGGCGAGGAGCGATGCGGCAGCAGGAGGCGAGGAGCGTTGCAGTAGCAGGCGGTGGGCGTGGGCTCACGGGGCCTCGGGGCCGCAAAAGTATGCAGGATGGGGAGCCCGTCCTGGGGAGTGGGGCCAAGCCTCTGGGTGTCGAGGGCGTGCCAGAAAGCACGACGTCGGGGGTCTGGGGATCCTGTGCCGCCATGGCCCGCTGTCCGCGCGAGAATCCATGAGTTCGCCGAGTGCCCTGCGCAGCACCATGGGAGTTCCTGGCGATGAGCTATCGGCGCTGGCGTTTGATTCACATCGCATAGGAGGCGCCGAAACATCGGCCGAAGCAGCTCCATGGAGAATACCATCGGAGACGTCGGAACGACGGGTAAGCGACAAAAAGGAACAGGGTCTGGCGCGAGATGACATAGCCACCTTGAGCGGTGGCTTGCGCGGCCGCCGGCGTCGCACACCACATGGAGAAGAGGGAACGACATTTACGCGAGAGGCGGAACGACCTTGACCTTGCGCGGTGACTTACGCGGGCCGCTGCCGTGGCACACCGCGTGGAGACGGGGGAGCCTGCGCGCGGCCTTACGCGGGCAGCTGGCTTATCGCGAGCGTCCGCAAAGACGACCCCGTTTTTCTGCGTCGCTCAGGTCAGGCGCACTGGGGACACGAGACCTGGTGGATGAGGCCATCAAGTCAAAATCTGGTGGGCGAAAAATGCAGATGCTCGCTGCAAGCCCTCTTTCTGCTTCCCCTCCCCCTCCCCATACCCATACCCCTCCTCCTCCTCCTCCTCCTCCTCCTCCCCCTCCTCCTCCTCCTCCTGCACCTCCTCCTGCACGCAGCTAACTGATGGCTTCAGTATCGAGAGCGACGCTTCCTCCTCCTCCTCCTCCTCCTCCTCCTCCTCCTCCTCCTCCTCCTCCTCCTCCTCCTCCTCCTCCTCCTCCTCCTCCTAAGGGAGGACCACGAGATGAAGGATGAGCCAGAAAAATAGGGACTCGAGCAACATAATCAAGGGGGCACGAAGACCTCCGTGTCCACCGACACCTTTCTCGGAGAATGTGCCAACAATTCTGGCTGGACCCTGCCTGCCCTGGGGCAGGCTCGTCGTCTTGACTATTTCTTGTGTGTGACGGTCCCCGGGGACCGGCAGGGGCTCCCAGAGGCCGAAACTGGGCGAAAACCTCCGGTCCGCCGAGGGCCGCCGGATGGCCGCCTGTAGCGGCCGCCGGAGGGCCGCCTCACTAACGGTCGCAGGAGGGCCGCCAAGGGTGCTTTCGGGCCATGCCCCTCCTGTGCACTCCTGACAGCGATGCCAACCTCCACCGCCAAGCCGTGCCGCAGCTTGAGGCGGAGCAGAGCATGACGGCCGTCGAGGCGCCGCACGCGCAGGCACGACCGCAGACTGCTCATTGGGCACCCAGCCGCCACCAGAGGAGCTGCAGGGGAGGCAAGAGGAGACGAGCCGCATGCGAAAGGACCATCATTAGCTCGAGCCCCAGGCGGCCCTTCGGACAGGTTCCCAGCCCCCCGACGCCATGATTTCTTCATGGCGTCGCACCGCGGAGGCCTCGACCGCTTTGCCCAGGACCGGATCCTCAGCCTGAACGACTTGTCGACGGCCCCGAGGCCAGGCAAGGGCCCCCATGTAGGCCGAAAATGGCGACAAACCTCCTTTCGTGATTTGTTCCTCGCTGCCGTGATTTTGTCGTGGCTTTTTCCTCCACGTCGTGATTCTGCCGTGTTTTGTCGCGAAAACAGCAACAAACCTCCTGCCGTCACTTTTTCCCCACCCGAGGGGGTTCGGGCTCGGGTCGACCCCTGGCCCACCGCTGCGGGCGCCGGGGAGCCCCGGCCCCCGCGGAGCCACGCCGGGAGGCACGCGGCCGAGAGGGCACATGCCCGCACGGTGGGATCACCGGCACCGCCCCCCACACCGAGGGGGCGGCCGACTCGGCGAGGCAGAGCTGCCTGGCACGCCTCAAGTGCGAGGGGAGGGGCGCCCACGCCTTTATAGGCACATGCACCGATATATCCCAGACCCCCGACGCCGCGATGTTCGTCGCAGCCTCGACCCCCATGAGGTCTGGACCCCTTCTCGCCAGGGCCGGCTTCTCAGCCCGAGCCGTTCGCTTTGGCGCCCCCGGGGCCCGGCGAGGGGCCCTCCATATATGGGGAGGCCGCAGCTATAGCGAAAGCCCTCCCATCGTGCTTTCGTGCACGACGCTCGGGGGCGGCCAAGAGGGGGGTGTCCAAGAGGGGGGGGCGCAAATCATGGACGGCGGCACGCGCGCGGCCCAGCGGGAGGGCCAGGGACGCAATGGAGCAAGAAGAGGCGCCACGAAATCTGGAGAACTGTCATGGCCCCCGCCGTGATATCCGCCCCCCCCCCTAGTCATCACCCCCCTCTCTGCCGCCCCCGACTTTCGCGCACGACGCGCGGAGGCCCCGGAGATCCTGGCCGGGCCCAGCCCGGGCCCATAGGCTCGGCGCGTCGTATGGCGCCCTCCTACCCAATGGCCAGAGGGAGGCGCGCGCATCCCGGCCCCGCTGGGCCCAGGACCCTGACCTTCCAGGAGGGCTTACGAATACCACCAGGACGTCGACACGTTCGAACTCCTGCCGAGATTTTTGGGGCAGCCCAGATAGGTTTGTATAGCTCTGGAGTGCCATCTTCTGGCACTCTGGAAG
>CAUYUJ010010757.1:372744-410244 GCA_963575745.1 Prorocentrum cordatum
ACTGCTCAGCGGAAGAATCCCGCTCAACCTCCCACTCCACCTCCTCGTCGTCCTCGTCGTCGTTCTCCCCTTCATCGAGAAGGAGGCGGAGGAGGGGGGGCAATAGGACGGGCAGAGCAGGAGGGGGAGGAGGACACGTTGGAGCTCTTGACCTTGCGCGGTGGAATGCCTCGGTTGGATCGGATGAAGCAAGATAGAAGCACCATCCCCGCTTCAGGGCTCTCAGCCGTGGCAAGCTTGATTCATGCGCGTTTCGCGCACGTTCAGGTTCTGTTCGGATGCTGGCACCGCAAACTGCCAATCGGAATGACCAGGGAGTTTGCGAACTTTGGTCACGGGCCTCCTGTGGTGAGTTACACCTCCCTGAAACTACGCACACCTCTCCTCTGCTTCCAGGGCTGTCATGGCAGATTGTGGGGATTGTCTCAAGCTGGGTGCCTGCTCCTCTGCATTCCTTACACATTGTGAGATGTCAGGCGAGCCGCCAGGGCCCGTTCGCGCCTAGACTGCTGGAGTGCTTCAGGATGTGTGCCTGCTGTGACACGCCTACTTCTCCGTGTTCGGAACTCGATCAGATTGTAAGGATGTCGTGAGCCAGGCGCCGGCTTCGGCACCTCAAGTGGGAGCCGCCAGGCAGCATATTGTGAGGATGTCCCGAGCGACTCGTTGGTTTCAACATCCCAAGGAGGAGACGCCAAGGAGCAGCTTGTGAGCCTGTCTCGAGCGAGGCGCTGGCTTCAGCCCCCCAAGGGGAAATCGCAACGGAGTAGAGCACTCGGCCGTTGGCTGACAGATGATGAGGATGTCTTGAGCGAGCCGTTCGTTTTGCACTTCGGATGGCTGCCCAACCAGAAACCTACGACCAGCCCGACGTAGGGAACAGGACGGCCGCCTGGAGGGAGGACGCAGAGGAGGGAGAAGGGAGGAGGGGGGAAGCGAGCGAAGGGGCTGCGGCGAGGAGGAGGAGGAAGGAGAGGGGAGGGGGCCGCCAGGTTGAGCGGCATTTGCCAGGGAGGAGGAGGGAGAACGGTCGAGGAGGGAAGACGAGGAAGCAGGAGGGGAGGGAAGGACGGCCGCCAGGGAGAATGAGAGAGGACGGCGGAGGAGGGAGGCGGACTCAGGAGAGAAGAGAGAGGAAGGAGGTGGACTCAGGAGAGAAGAAAGAGGCACCAAAAAGGCTCAGGATGGCCTCAGACGGCTCACGAGGCTCCCAAGACGGACTCAAAACCGCGTTAGAGGCTCCCAAGACAGGCTAAGCGGGCTCCAAAGGGCCCTCCAAGAGAGCCGGAGGAAGCAACAACTACTTCTTTTCCGATCCTGTTTGAAAGATGTTGAGGTTCTCGCTCAGGTGGCCTTCCGACCTCTCAAGAAGGTCCACGATTCCTCCAAGATAGCTCCAAAACAGCCCATGAGGCCCCCCAGGAGGGCCCCAAGTCGGCCCAAGGGTACGCCAAGATCGCCCAAGAGGCTCCGAAGAGGGCCCCAATACTGCCCTAAAGTGCTCCAAGAGGGTACCAAGACGGCCCAAAGAGGCCCCCCAGACGGCCTCCGAAGGCGACAGACGGGCCAATCGCCTCCCGAAGACGGCCCAAGCCCCAAGAGGCCCCCAAGAGGCCCCAGGAGGCCTGCCAGAGACCCCCAAGAGACCTTCCAGGAAGCTCCCAGAGGCCCCCAGGCGGTCCCAAGAGGGCCCCAAGAAGCGTTCACCTCGTCGTCCTCATTTTCTCCCTCTCCTCCTCCGCATCCTCCTCATCCTCTTCCTCCTCCTCCTCCTCCTCCTCCTCCTCCGTTTCTTCCTCCTCATCCTCCTCCTCCCTACCGCGCGGACGAAGACGATGTTGAGATCACGACCCTCCCCAATTCAGACCATTCGCTGAATTGCCGCGGGGTGTGAATCGACCTCCTTCCTACCGCGCGGACGAAGACGAGGTCGAGTTCACGACCTGCGGTTCATACACTCGGTCTCCTTCCTGCAACGCTGTTGCACAGGCACGGTGACTGGGCTGCTGGCTTCTGCCGACGTACTTACATATTAATCAGGTTCGTAATCCAAAAAACTGCCCCCTCGTCCTTGTGCATCCTCTTCTTTTGGGGGGGTCTGCCTACTCCTCTGCTCAACCCTGTCCCGTGCGTTATCAGCGACTCGAAGTAGACCTGGGCTCGGGCCAACCTCCAGGGTTCCGATACTGTCAACGCTCTCGGAGTCCCTACCTAGAGGGTGCAATGCCAGAGAACTGCAGTTAGGGCTGTGTGTCCTTATCATGTGTTTGCAGGGTTCCTGTCAACACTAGGGATACGATGGTGTGGCCGATCTGAGGGCACAAGCGATTGACAGCCCTCGCGCCCAGCTTCCGCATGGTTTCCAGGGCAACGTCAGGGTAACTTAGCATGCCCAGTGACTGTAAGCTACCCCTGCTTGCCAGACTCCTGGCGCAGATGACGACGGTAACGACGACGTCGACGACGACGACGCCGACGACGACCACAACACCGACGACCGAAAGCCGATGACGACAGCCGACTTCGACAACCGACGACGACACCCAACGACTGGCAGCGGACAACCGACCACCGACGATAGCCGACACCCGACAACCGACGGCACCCGACAACCGACGACACCCTACACCCTACGACGCCAACCGACCATCGACGACGACGCCCAGCGACCGACAGCAGACGACGAAACACGACGGACGACACCGAACGACCGTCGACGACGAGGACGACGTCTACGACGACGACGACGACGACGACGACGACGACGACGACGACGACGACGACAACGGCCGACGGCGGC
Organism: Prorocentrum cordatum; assembly: GCA_963575745.1. Taxonomy (NCBI): domain Eukaryota; class Dinophyceae; order Prorocentrales; family Prorocentraceae; genus Prorocentrum; species Prorocentrum cordatum. The sequence goes on from CAUYUJ010010757.1 coordinate 375,545, forward strand.
GAACGGCGGCGTCTGCCGCAGAGGTCCTGGGGGCGGGCCCTCGCGAGCTGCCCGGCAGACAGCGGGATCCCCTCGTCCTCGGGGTCTCGCCGCCGTCGCCGGCCGTCGCGGTCGCCGTCGCCGTCGCCGCTGCAGCGGTCGGCGTCGCCGTCGCCATCGCCGTCGCCGTCGCCGACGTCGTCGTCGTCGTCGTCGTCGTCGTCGCCGCCGTCGTCGTCGTCGTCGTCGTCGTCGCTGTCGGCGTGGGGGAAACTGTTTAGACTGCAGCGGGCGTGTGAGATCGGAGGGGGGGGGGACGGAGAAGGGGGAGGACGGAGGAGAAGGAAAGAGGAAGGAGGAGCGGAGGGCGGGGGAACAGCAGGGATACAAGGAAGGCGGGAGACGGGAGGACGGAAGAGAGAAGGACGAGGAGGAGGAGGAGGAGGAAGAGGCTTCTTCCCCGCTCCTCCACAATTACACAATGTAAATACTACCCTCCTCTCCCCTGATGACGTCGGGAAGATATCAGGCCCCCCTCCGCGTGCTGTTCTTTTACACACGAGATTCCTGGGAAGCGGGTTTTCGCTGGGTGTTTTTCAAAATGCTGCTTCCTCTGAAGCGCTGGCCTCACTTTCGGGCTTCCGCTCGTTGCGAATCGTGCTGCCGCTGCAGCGCTGGCCTCATTTCCGCGCTTCCGCTCGTTCCGAATCGTTTTCCCGCTGCAGCGCTAGCCTTCCTTCCAAATAGGCCCCGTAATCTAGAAAATGCCCTCCGAAGAAACCATCGGAAGTGGCTACACGTTCGGTGTCGATTCATTGGTTTTTTGGGCCGCAGAAGCCCCCCACTTTGGGGCGTCGTTGCTCTCAGGGAGTATCAAATGGGAGCCCCGTTTCTGCATTGAGAAGGCGATGTTGAAAGCAGAGCCAGCGGGTGCTCTCCATCAGCCCTGCCTTGTGTGGAGCTTTTCGGGGAGCCCAAGGAGCTAGACGTGGAGCCACGCCTCCACACCGGCCCAGATCTCTCGAAGACGATCCATTTACCCTCCAAAGAATATGGTGCCATGCCATGCCATGCTGTGCGGTAGTGTGTTCTGCGCCGCTGTGTGATGCCAGTCTTCGCGTTGCAATGCTTTGTGATGCAATGCTTCACCGCGCAATGCCACGCCATGCTATGGCATGCTACGCTCTGCCGTGCTCTTCTACGCCATGCCATGCAGTGCTCTACCATGCAGCGCGTACCCTGACGCGATCATTGCCCTGCTCGAGATCCGACTGTGCGAATAGAGAGGGTATCGACGCCATGGTAAGGGGTGGGAGGGAGGGGTACGCGAGCGCACAAAGCTTGTCCTCCTCCCATCTCCTCCTGCGTGTCCCCCCCTTCGTCCTCGACGTTCCCCTCCTCCCCTCCGTGCGCACGGGGGGGAGGGGGGGGGATGGTGAGGAGGTGCTGTGGATGCCAAAGTGGGATGAGGAGGAGGAATGCCCTGGCGTAAAACTGCGGGGGCACCACTAAGCGCAGTCAGCCGCCACGTCCGACAAACAAAAATCCAGGTTAGACTCCACGTGCTTTGCGAGCGACTGCCCCTGACCCAGGCACGGGAGGAGCACCTCCAGCGCCAAAAATTCGCTTCTGAGTTCAGGGGAGCGCCGCTCGAAAGGACGGAGGAAAAGGAGAAGAAGGAGGAGCAGGAGGAGGGGTAGAAGGAGAAGGAGACGGAGAAGGAGAAGGAGGAGGAGGAGAAGGAGGAGGAGGAGGAGGAGGAGGAGGACGGTTTGATATAAGGCTTGCTCAACATAAGAATAACAATAATAATAATAAGAAGGAGGAGGAGGAGAAGGAGAAGGAAGAAGTAGGAGAGGGAAGACGAAGGAGGGATTTTAAAGGAGGAGGAGGAAGGAGGACGAGGCAGGAGGAATGAGGAGGAGAAGGAGTAGGAGGGAAGACAAGCTAGGTGCGCTCGCGCCATATCTGCCGTCCTACCCCTCCCTTCAATCCCCTATCATGGCGTAGATCTCCTCTCTATTCGCACAGTCGGATGTCGTAGCAGGGCATAGAATAGCGTGGCATAGCATGGTGTTGAATATCAACGCGTAGCCTGACATAGCATGGCGTGGCGACGCCCCAAAGTGAAGAGGGGAACGTCTGTAACCCAAAAAACAACGAATCGACACCGAACGTGCAATCATTTCCGATGGTTGTTTCGAAGAACATGTTCGACATTTTTGGGCCTATTTGGCAGGACCGAGAGCCATGTCGTGGCATAGTGCTGGAAATAATGACGCCAGCGCTGCAGCGGGAGCTCGATTCGGAACGAGCGGAAGCGCGGAAATACGGCCAACGCTGCAGCGGGAGCACGATTCGGAATACGCGTAGCCTGACATAGCATGGCGTGGCGACGCCCCAAAGTGCGGGTGGCTTCTGCGACCCCAAAAATCAACGAACCGACACCGAATGTGTAATCACTTCCGATGTTTTTTCGGCGGGCATTTTCTAGATTACGGGGCATATTTGGAAGGAAGGCTAGCGCTGCAGCGGGAGCACGATTCGGAACGAGCTGAAGCGAGGGAATGAGGCCAGCGCTGCAGCGGGAACACGATTCGGAACGAGCGGTAGACCGAAAACGAAGCCAATGGTTCAGTGAGAACAGCTGTTATATATAGATAGAGAGAGAGAGAGAGAGAGAGAAAAAAAAAAGAGAGAGAGAGAGAGAGAGAGAGAAAGAGAGAGAGAGAGAGAACAAAAAAAAAAAAAAAAATCCAGGGAATCGTGTGTGTAAGAAACCCGTACGCGGAGGGGGCCAGACATTTCCCGGACGTCACCAAGGGAGAGAGGAGAGTAGTATTCATGTTGTGCGATTGTGGAGGATGAGGGAGGAAGGAGGACGAGGAGGGAGGAGGAGGAGGAGGAGGAGGAAACGGAGGAGGGAGGAGGGAGGGCGGGATGGGCAGGGAGGGGCGCGAAGTTCTGGGGCCCCCCTCCCCAGCGGAGGGCGGTCCTCCAGGCACCTGCCGCACACCCAGAACACCTCCTCGCCCTTCCGCGGCTCGCCGGACCCGAGCCTCCGCGTCGCCGATGGCGGGGAAGGGAGACGGCGCAGAGGGTGGGAGGATGGGGGGAAAAAGGGAGGGAGAACACGGGAGGGGCGGTGGTGCTCAGCGCCGCAAGCCAGTAAGGCCCACAGCTCCCACCACACCGACCACCACCACCACCACGGCACCATCCAGGCCGACCGTCTCTACCACGGCAGCGGCCCGGGCAGCAGCGGCGGGGTAGTGCGCATTGCCGGCGACGTTTGCGCCGGCCCCGGCGGCATGGCGACGTTCCTCATCGGCGACCACAACCACGGCCACGACCCCCGACGACGTGACCCTTTGTTTAGCTATCCCCTGGGCCTCCCTTTGCTAGACAACGATGAGCACCATAGCTGCTGATGGCCCCTCCCTTGAGGCGGCGGCTGTGCAAGCGGCGATCTGGGAACACGCCCTGAGGCGCACTGCTGCTACTGCGGCTGCCTGCTGCGATTGCTGGGACTGATGTCAGCGGCTGCGCGGTCCTCTGCGCCAGCGACTCTGCACAAGGCGAATGCGCGCGGCGAAGAAGCGAGAGCTCGACTTTGCAAACGGCCCGTGCATCAAGCGCTTGACTCCTCCACCAGTGTAAAGCGAATGCTCGCGGCACCGAGGCGAGAACACCCTCTTGGAAACGGCGTGTGCTCCATCATGGTAATTAACTGCTGGAGACTCTGAGGACGAATATGAGCGGCACTGCATCGAGAACCGTTCTGAACACGCCCCCCCCTCCGAATCCGTGTGACAACTGCGAGCCGAGGAACCTTCCGGCGGAACGCCGTGCACGCCCTCCCAACACGTCCTGGGGGGTGCGACTGGGAGGAGATCGCCTAAAAAAAGAAATGGGATAGGGGATGGGAGACACAGACGAGAAAGATCAGCGGGAGGAGGTGGGAGGAGGGGGAAGGGAGGAGGAGGAGGGAGGATGGGGAGAGGGAGGAGGAGGAGGAGGTCTAGGGGAGGAGGGGCAGATGAGGAGTGAGGAGGGGAGACGGAGGAGGAGGAGGGGAAGAAGTAGGAGGAGGAGCAACAGCAAGAGGAGGGTTGAGGAGCAAGATGGGGGGAGGCGGAGGTCGTCTTTTGCCGCGCGAGAAGCGTGACCAGTGAACAGAAAAAGATCGGTTAAGACCCTATGGCCCACAAGGTCAGCAAGTTTGCCGCGCGAGAGGCGTGACCAGTGAACATAAACAAATCGCTTTAGCCCCCACGGCCCACATGGCCAGCAAGGCCTTCGGCCGCTCGGGCCATACGCACTCAGGTTGGAAGAACTTCCCCGAACTCGTCCTCCCACTTCTCCCCCCCTCTTTCTTCCTCCCTCTCCCTCGCCCTCCCTCATCGGGGAGTGCCCTACGAGCTAGCCTGGGGCCAAGACGTCCAGCGTTTCCGCTGCGCGGCTTGCCGGTGTCCCCAGCCAGCACGGGAACACCCTGGCCAAGCGTCCTCGCTGCGGCCCGCCTGGCACGGAGCATGCCGTGACGAGAGCGGGCCGCGCGGAGGGCGCGCGCGCCCCGCAAAGCCGGGGCGCGCTGAGGGGCTGGCCTGGCCGCGCCTGGACTGCTTGCTGCTGCTGCTGCTGCTGCTGCTGCTGCTGCTGCTGCTGCTGCTGCTGCTGCTGCTGCTGCTGCTGCTGCTGCTGCTGCTGCTGCTGCTGCTGCTCTCCTTTCCTCTTCTCCCTCCCCCTGCTCCCCCCTTTCCTGACTCTTGCCACGGGGCTCCTCCTGCGCTTGTAAAAAGTGTGAGTTCGGCGGTGGGCAAACCTCCCCTTAGTAAACCTCCCCTTAGGGAAAACGGCCTGGGACCGAAACCGACGGACCTGGACCCGCAAAAGTGACGGCCGCGACGCCCTCTCGCGAACCGAAAACGGACAGTTCCTTCATCGACGTGTCAGGGTAGGAGGTCTATCCACCTCCGATGAGTTCTGCGGGTCGCACTCTTCGACCAACGTGGAGTGCCCCCAGGGCTCACGCCCGGTGCGCGGGACTGGCGGCTGGTCGCGCGCTGCGGGGCCAGGGCCACGCTCTTCCTGCCACGCCCGCGCGCCCCCAGGTGCTCCCCGGGGTGTGCCGCGTCGGCCGGGGCGGTGGTTCGGGGGTGCGCAAACATGGATTGGCGTCGTCGTCGTCGTCGTCGTCGTCGTCGTCGTCGTCGTCGTCGTCGTCGTCGTCGTCATCGTCGTCGTCGTCGTCGTCGTCGTCGTCGTCGTCGTCGTCGTGGTGGTGGTGGTGTAATAGTCGTCGTCGTCGTCGTCGTCGTCGTCGTCGTCGTCGTCGTCGTCGTGGTGGTGGTGGTGGTGGTGGTGGTGGTTCGGGGGCGCGCAGACATGGACCAGCGATCCATGGATTTGGCGCGCGGTCGCCACATCCAGGGAGCGGGGGAGGTGCCCTGCCCAAGATGCGGCCGGCGCCGCCTCGCTCGGCGGCGGAGGCCCGAGATTTTGCCCAGGGCGGCGGGGCCCGTCGCTGATCCACGCCCCCCTTCATCCATGCCTGCGGTCGCCTGGGTGCACCCGCCCGGAGCGGCCCGACGAATCTGCCAATAGTCCCCCCCTCCAGGAGCGCCCAAGACGGTCCTGGCGAGCGACGGTGCGGCCCGAAGCGGCCTGAAGACAGACCGCGATGAACCCAAGACGGCCCGAGACCCCCACTGCGCCCCAAGAAGGCTCCAAGAAGGCTCCAAGAGGCCCAACGATTGATTTGCCATGCGTTTTCGACTAGCTTTTAGCTTTCTCGCCTTGTCGGGCTTCCGACGCGCCAAGACGTCCCACCAGGCTCCCAATTCAGCCCCAAGACGGCCTGACAACGTCCTGCGGGGGCCCAAAAACCGAAGAAAGCCACAAGTCGGCCCAAGAGAACCCCGAGATAGCCCGAGATGGTCCCAAGAGGGCGTCAAGAGAGGTCCAAACGGGCGGAGCACGAACCGACATCTCAGGCCCTCCGCCCTAAAGGTGACCCCAGAGGCCGTCCGCAGGCCCCCAAGAGGCCAGAAGGCGGCCCCCGAGATGCCGCCAGGTGACCCCAGAGGCCGTCCGCAGGCCCCCAAGAGGCCAGAAGGCGGCCCCCGAGATGCCGCCGGGAGGCCCCAAAGACGCCTTCAGCATGCATCCAGACCTCCGAGATGCATCCACGACCCACGAACGGTGGCGGGACGGGACGAAGGTCAGTATAGACAAGCCGACTTCCCCCACCACGAATGGCACAGAGCATGCTACGATTGAAGCTGGCCGTTCCGTTATTGCAGATTGTTATGCGGGTCGCGCTCTTCGGCACATGCCTCACACTTGTCACAGCAATGCTTGCGCAAATCGTGGGCATCGATTGGGGCATCTGCTGAATGATCAGGGGATGTGATGGCTGTGGGTACCCTTCTGGCGTGGGCCCATCGATGTCAAATTTCCCCAGCCAGTGCTTGCACTCAGGGTCTGTTACTTCTGTTCCTTACAGGCTTGGATGGGTCAGCCGAGGCTTTGCCTGGTGCCCGCCCATGGGCGCATCGTGGGCGCCTCGTGGGCGCCTCGCACGCTGGGTGGGTCAGCCGAGGCTTCGCCTGGCGCCCAGCTGTAGGCGCCTCGTGGGCGCCTCGTGCGCTGGGTGGGTCAGCCGACGTGGGCAGTGATCAGCACCCTGTGGGTGGACTCCTGGGTGGACTCCATAGCTCTGACAACTTCGAAGCCTAGGCGCGGCCTGCGTGCCAGCACTCCTGCACGCCCGTCCAGGGAAACTGGTCGTGCACGGCTTGTCGGGTCCTGGTCCCTGGCTGCCGTGTTTGGGAGGCGGCCGAGACCCTCCCGTGCCCCTCCCAGCCCCTGTCGTTGCTCGAGGCGTCTGCCTCCCGACTGGATTCGCGCAGTGCGCCCCTTTGAGGTTCGTAAGGAGGCCAGCTAGAAGGCAACACAACTTCATCCCAGCAGCCCGCTGAGCGTAGCTGGTCGAAAGATGTGTTTCCTCTTCCAGAAACCCTCTTCCCGCCGGAGAGCGGGTATCCTCCCCCTCACACCCCTGTGCGAAGGGTTCGGGCTTCAAAGATGGCCCAACATGGCGCTTTGAGGGCCTCAGATGTTCGAAGATGACCTCCTCCTCCTCCTCCTGCTCCTCCTCCACCTCCTCGTCCTCCTCCTCCTCCTCCTCCTCAGCCTCCTCCTCCTCCAACTCCTCCTCCTCCTCCTCCTCCTCCTCCTCTCCTCCTCATCCGCATCCTCATCCTCATCATCCTCATCAGCATCATCAGCATCATCAGCATCATCATCAGCATCACCATCATCATCATCAGCATCAGCATCAGCATCAGCAGCAGCATCATCATCATCATCATCCTCATCATCCATCATCATCATCATCATCATCATCATCATCATCATCATCATCATCATCATCATCATCATCATCGCCCTCGATCTCCAAATTGCACTTTCCTCCAAGTCCACCTCATGTCCGTCCACCTCCTCTGCCTCTCCTCCTCCTCCTCCTCTCCTCCTCCTCTCCTCCTCCTCCTCCTCCTCATCCTCCTCCTCCTCCTCCTCCTCCTCCTCCTCCTCCTCCCCTCCTCCGCCCCCTCCTCCTCATCCTCCTCCTGCTCCTCCTCCTTCTCCTTCTCCTTCTCTTCCTCCTCCTCCTCATCCTCCTCCTCCTCCCTCCTCCACCTCCTCCACCTCACTCCTCCTCTCCTCCTCCTCCTCCTCCTCCTCCTCCTCCTCCTCCTCCTCCTCCTTCTCTTCCTCCTACACCTCCTCCTCATCCTCCTCCTCCTCCTCCTCCTCCTTCCTCCTCCTCCTCCTCCTCCTCCTCCTCCTCCTCCTCCTCCTCATCCTTCTCCTCCTCCTCATGCGCGGCGGCGCAGTGCAGGGCCCGCCTCTCCCCATAGTAGATGGTCTCCTCGCACACGTAGCACACGCCCTCCTGGGGAACCCGCGGCGTCGTCGTCGTAATCGTCGTCGTCGTCGTCGTCGTCGTCGTCGTCGTCGTCGTCGTCGTCGTCGTCGTCGTCGTCGTCGTGGTGGTGGTGGTGGTGGTGGTGGTGGTGGTGGTGGTGGTGGTGGTGGTGGTGGTGGTGGTGATGGTGGTGGTGGTTCGGGGGCGCGCAACCATGGATTAGCGATCCATGGATTTGGCGCGCGGTCGCCAAATCCATGGATCGGGGGATGTGCCCTCCCCAAAATGCGTCCGGCGCCGCCTCGTCCGGCGGCGGAAATCCGCGATTTCCCATGCAAGCGGGACCCGTCGCTAATCCACGCCACCTTGATCCATGTTTGCGATCGCCTGAGTGGTGGTGGCGGTGGTGTTCGTCGTCGTCGTCGTCGTCAGCCTCTTCCCCCTCGGCGGGATAAAAGGAGGAGGTGGAGGAGGAGAACGAGGAGGAGGAGGAGGAGGAGAAGAACGAGGACGAGGAGGAGGAGGACGAGGAGGAGGAGGAGGGGGAGGGGAGAGAGGAGGGAAAGAGAAATGGAGGCAGCAAGAGACACCACGCGCGCCGACGTTTTGGCCCTCTGGCGCCGCCTCCGGCGGTGCCCCATGGGCTCCGTGCCCCAAGGTTGGGGTGTTGAGACCGCCTCGGCCTGCTCGGGGGGTCTGTTGAGGCCACCTGGGGCTACTCGGGGGGCCTGCTGAGGCCAGCCGCGACTACCTGGAAGCTGTCTGCGCGCAGCCCGAAGCCTTACCATCACGATCCCCAGACATCCGATGTCTTCATTGTTTCAATACTAGGCCACAGGAAATTCCGACCTGCTCGGCAGGGCCGATATGCAGCCCGAGATTGCGACCCGGGCGTCCCAAGAGGTGCTTGTTTGTCTCATGTCCGCGACAGAGCTCTAGACCCATTGCCCGGGGCGAGCTGCTGTCTCCCCCAAACGTAACTGAGGAGGAGGAGGAGGAGGAGGAGGAGGGAGGAGGTGGAGGAGGAGGAGGGGTCCGGAAACGGATCTCGGAGGCCGATGCGAGAAAGAGGAGGCTCTCCCCCGCATAAGCCAGCCGAGGGCTCGCTCGCCCTGCCGCAGCCCTGAACCGCACAGCCAAAAACAGCCAGGACCTGACAGAAGACACACCTCCTCCTCCTCCTCCTCCTCCTCCTCCTCCTCCTCCTCCTCCTCCTCCTCCTCCTCCTCCTCCTCGTCGGCGTTCTGGGCCGCGGGGCGCGAGCCTCGCAGCCGACCCGTCAGCCAACCCGCCAACCAACCAACCAACCAACCAACTAACCAGCCGACCAACCAGCCGACCGACCAACCAGCCGACCGACCGACCGACCGACCAACGAACCAATCAATTTTGGCACACCCCTCCCACGGCTCGCGCCTCGGGGAGCAGAAGCAATTCATTGGACCCTACCGTAGGGGCCCGACCGCAAGAAACCTTCCACAAGAAACCCAACCCTGAGACCCTCTGACGTCCATGGATTTGTGGCATGGGAGCGTCACGCTCTCCTACTCCTACTCCTTCTCCTCCTCGATCCTCGATCCTCGATCCTCGATCCTCCTCCTCCTCCTCCTCCTCCTCCTCCTCCTTGGTCCTCCTCCTTGGTCCTCCTCCTTGGTCCTCCTCCTCCTCCTCCTCCTGAGGGGGGCGGCGGAGCGGGCGCCGGAGGGCGCGCGGGGAGCCAACCGCAGCGCGCGGGACGCCTCCGTGAGAGCGGGGAGGCCCGATGAGCTTGGCTGCCCCCAATCCGCAACACGCAGCGCGTGGCGTTTCGATACGGAGCTCAGCACGCAGACTGAACACGTAGGTACGACGCGATTAGGGGTCAAATGCGAACCCTACCCCTACCCCCCACGATTTCTAAGGGGGAGGGTGGGGTTCATTCCATTCGGTAGCTCCCGAACGAAGCGAACCCCACCCTCCCCCTCAGAAATCGTGGGGGGTAGGGGTGGGGTTCGCATGTGGCCCCCTAGCGATACGATCGCCGCAACACAGGCCAATACGCTGGGCCAACATGCAACGTATCGACACAGTCGTTTTAAGCGCGGTACGTGTCGCGTTTCGGAATGGGCGTACAGTCGAGGCGTTGACCTAAGGAACCCTAAATAAGGAACGAGGCCACTATTTCCCATAAGACTTCGATTTCGTATCAAAAACCTAAAGAAAATCCAAGGCAAACTGCGAAACAATTAAGGAACACGGAGCCCCTCCCTAACGAAACGGGTTCCTTCTTCAGGGCCCCGACTGTATCGAGGCAACTGAGCTGAGGCGGGATCCCGCGAGATGGCCTCGAGCCAAAGGCAGCGGAGGATCTGGCAGAACCCACGTCTTCTGCGGCAGCTCGTGGGGGCCTCCCATGCCATCTTTTGTTGGCCCCCGCGAGACGACGCGGATCGACGCGAAACGACGCTAACGGACGCTTGCTCGGCGCTATCGCAACGACTACCAGACGCCAATCGACGCTAATCGACGCTGGTCGACGCTACTCGACGCTAACCGACGCTAACCGACGCTAATCGACGCTAGTCGACGCTAGTCGACGCTAGTCGATGCTAACCGAAACTAACCGACGCTAAATCGGAGCGACGACCATACGCCTCCCCCCTCCCATCCTCCCTCCTCCCTCCCTCCTCCCTTCCTCCCTCCTCCCTCCCTCCATCTTTCCCCCTCCCACACTCCCTCCCTCCTCCCTCCCTCCTCCCCAATCCCTCTCTCCCTCTCTCCCTCCTCCCTCCTCCCTCCTCCCTACCTCCCTCCTCCCCCCCCCACTCCCTCCTCCCTCCTTCCTTCTTCCTCCCTCCCTCCCTCCTCCCTCCTCCCCCATCCCTCCTCCCTCCTCCCTCCTCCATTTTCCCTCCTCCCCCCTTCCCCCCTCCCTCTCTTCCTCCTCCCTCCTTCCTCCCCCCCCTCTGTCCGCCCTCCCCCCTCCATCCCCCCTCCCTCCTCCTCCCTCCCTCCCTCCGCCCTCCCTCCTCCTGCCTCCCTCCCTCCTCCATCCTCCTGCCTCTCGTAGAAAACCTCCTTCCTCCATCCCTCCTGCTCTCTGACTTCGCCTTTCACTTTCAGGACCATCATCGAAAGTTCCGCCAACATGCTTCAATCGTTGTCTGCCCGGACTGCCTCACTCTGATCCTCATCCCCCTCCTCCTCCTCCTCCTCCTCCTCCTCCTTCTCCTCATCATCAGCATCATCATCAGCATCATCAGTCTGATCATCATCATCAGCAGCATCATCATCATCATCAGCATCATCATCATCATCATCATAATCAGCATCATCATCATCATCAGCAGCATCATCATCATCGTCATCAGCATCATCATTATCATCATCATCATCATCAGCATCATCATCATTGTCAGCATCCCCATCACCCTCATGATCGCAATCATAATCGTACGCCTAACTAGTACTGTTATCAGCGCCATGATTATAATGGGTTCATCACCATCTTCATGAATCGCACGATCCCCCACCTGCATCAGCATCATTATCGTCATCCGAGACTCGTCATAGTCGTAACAGTCATCATCATTATCATCATCATCATCATCAGCAGCATCAGCATCACCATGATCAGTATCAGCATCATTATCATCATCATCAGCATCAGCATCACCATGATCATCATCATCAACACAATCAGCATCATCATCAGCATCATCAGTATCATCATCATTATCATCATCATCTTCATAATCATCACCATAATCATCAGCATCAACATCAGCATCAACATAAGCAGCATCCGCATCATGGCCGTGGCCAGCATCAGCATATCAATCATCAGTATCAGCATCGTAATCACCATCATAATCGCCATCGTCATTACCATCATCATCACCCCATCATCATCACCGTCAGCATCTTCATCGTAACCATCGTCATCGGCATCATCACCATCACCATCACCATCAGCATAATCAGCATCATCATCAGCATTAACATCAACATCACCAAGATCATTGTCATCATCAGCAGTATTGTCATCGTCATCGTCATCGTCACCAGCATCGTCATCCTCTTCCTCATCATCGTCAACATCATCATCATCATCATCATCATCAGCATCGTCATCATCATCATCATCATCATCATCATCATCATCATCATCATCATCATCATCATCATCGCCAACAACAACATGAACATCATCATCATCATCATCATCATCATCATCATCATCATCATCATCATCATCATCATCATCATCACCATCATCATCATCATCAATAATCATCTTTGCGTCCGTCCCCCTTCCTCCCCTCTCCCCTCCCTCCTCCTCTTTTTCCCAGCTGCGTGGCGGCGATCCTTCTCGGCGATGTGGTCGATGAAGATCGGGTCTCGGGCGAACACGACCTCGCCCCGTCCCGGGACCGGACCGCGGGCGGCAGGGAGGATGGCGAGGACTCGCGCGGAGACCCCCACGCCTGCGCTCCGCGGGGCTTCCCCAAAGTCCGGGGAGACATCAGACTCGGACCCAAGGGACTCGGGTGGGCCTGACAGGTCTGAAACTGGACGCGAGCTCCCGCGGCAAGCATCCCACGAAAACTGGACAGCCCCAAAAAGCGTCCGTACAGGCCTGGCCGCCCCCCGCCCTTCCACGGCGCCCGCTTCTCGGCCCCAGCCGCCGCCGCCGTTCGACGGCCCGCGGGGGCCCCGACGAGGGCCTCTCTTGAAGGGGCCCCGGGACACACAAATTCGCCGGCCCAACGGGCCAGAGGCGTGCTAAGATCTCCGGCAACTACTTAACAATATTTCTAGTTCGCGCGCGCGGGGCGGCCCCTGGAGGTCCCCGGACAAAAAGTACTACCCCGGCCGATCCCCGGCCGGGTCCCGGGCGATCCCCAGGGGGGAGGCTATTTTTCGCCACCCCTCAAGAGGATCGTGGCCTTCAAGGGGGTGGCTGCAATCGACCACCCCTCCTCCCGCCCCAAGGGGCCCCCAAGAGCCCCCTAAGAGGCCCCAGGGGAGCCCAAGACGCCGCCAAGGAGCCCCAAGACGCTCCCAAGAAGCCCCCAAGAGGCCCCCAAGAGGGCCCCAAGAGGCCCCAAATAGCGTTCCAGGGCCGGCGGAATGAGCGAAGCGATAAACAAATAGACACAAATCCCAGGATTCCCCATCTTCAATATTTTCTGAAGTTTCGTCTTCCCCTCGCTTCCCATGTTCTCCATTGTTTTCATAGGAGCCGACGATTAACAGTGTCTGTGTGTTTTTGTTCCCTCATGCTCTCTCTCTCTCTCTCTCTCTCTCTCTCTCTCTCTCTCTCTGGGATCTGAAGATATACGGTAGCTGAGCGCCTCCCGACCCGTTCTTGTCCACGGCGTGGGGGTGTGAAGGACGAGGGACCCAGACCCCCCCGAACATGAAAGAAGCGAAACGGGACATTGTTCGCCATCTTCGGCCTCTCGGAGCTCTCATTGGGCCTCGGGACAATCAAAATGACTCAGGATGAGAAGCCGGTCCCAGGAAATGGGTCCAGACCTCGACGTCATCAAATCCGCCTGGCGAAGGACCCAACCATATGCCGTTGTGAGTGCCGCAGTTGTGGGTATCGCCGTTGGTGGCGCTCCCTTTGGGGCCAAGAAACGATGTACTGGGTGGGGAGACGCACGCGAACTGCGCCACTGGGGCCTTCGGTGGAGCTCCCTATGGGGAAATGCTGTACTGGATGAGGAAGACGCATGCGCACTGCGACGCTGGGACCTTCGGTGGAACTCCATATGGGGCCACGAACCGCTGTGCTGGGTGGGGGAGACGCATACTGCGCCACTGGAACCTTCGTTGGAGGTTCCTCTGGGGCTGTGAAATGCTGTAGTGTGTGGGGGAGACGCATGCGAACTGCGCCACCGGGTCCTTAGGTGGAGCTTCCTATGGGGCCACGAAACACTGTATTGGCTGAGGGAAGCGCATGCGAACTGCGCCACTGGAGCCTTCGGTGGGGCTCCGTATGGGGCCACGAAACGCTGTGCTGGATACAGGACGCGCATGCGAACTGCGCCAGTGGGACCTTCGGTGGCACTCCCAATGGGGCCACGATACGCTGTGCTGGATGGGAGAGACGCATACTGAGCCACTGGAACCTTCGGTGGGGCTCCGTATGGGGCCACGGAATGCTGTGCTGGGCGGGGGAGACGCATGCGAACTGCGGCAATGAGACCTTCGGTGGGGCTCCCTATGGGGCCACGAACCGCTGTACTGGGTGGGGGAGACGCATGCGAACTGCGCCACTGGAGCCTTCGGTGGCGCTCCCATATGGAGCCACGGAACGCTGTGCTGGATGAGGGGCGCGCATGCAAACTGCGCCACTGGAGCCTTCGGTGGCGCTCGCATATGGAACCACGAAACGCTGTGCTGGATGAAGGGCGCGCATGCGAACTGCGCCACTGGGACCTTCGGTGAAGCTCCCTATGGGGCCACGAAATTCTGTGCCGGGCGCGGGAGACGGATGCGAACTGTGCCACTAGAGCCTTCGGTGGGGCTCCCTATGGGGTCACGAACCGCTGTACTGGGCGGGGGAGACGCATGCGAACTGCGCCATTGGAACCTTCGGTGGAGCGCCCTCTCGGGCTACGAAATATGTATTGAAAAAGAGAAGACGCATGCGAACTGCGACACTGGGATCTTAGGCGGAGCTCCCCCTGGGCCACGAGACGTTGTACTGGGTGAGGGAAACGCATGCAAACTGCGCCACTAAGACTTCCGGTGGCGCTCTCTATGGGGCCACGAAGCGCAGTACTGGGCGGGGGACACACATGCGAACTGCGACGCTGGGACCTTCGGTGGAGCTCCATATGGGGCCACGAACCGCTGTGGTGGGTGGGGGAGACGCATACTGCGCCACTGGAACCTTCGTCGGAGGTTCCTCTGGGGCTATGAAATGCTGTAGTGTGTGGGGGAGACGCATGCGAACTGCGCCAGTGGGTCCTTAGGTGGAGCTTCCTATGGGGCCACGAAACACTGTATGGGATGCGGGAAGCGCATGTGAACTGCGCCACTGGAGCCTTCGGTGGGGCTCCGTATGGGGCCACGAAGCGCTGTACTGCGCGTGGGAGACGCATGCGAACTGCGCCACTGGGACCTTCGGTGGAGCTCCATACGGGGCCTCGAAAAACTGTACTGGGAGGAGGAGACGGATGCGAACTGCGCCACTGGGACATTAGGTAGAGCTTCCTCTGGGGCTACGAAATGTCGTGCTGGATGGGGGAGACGCATGCGAACTGCGCCACTGGGACATTCGGTGGAGCTCACCCTGGGGCCACGAAAATCTGTATTGGATGGGGGAGACGCATGCGAACTGCGCCATTGGGGAGCTTCTGTGGAGTTCCCCAATGGCCTGGCTTCGGAGACGCATGGAACAGTACTGGTTGGGGCCTTCGGTGGAGCTCCCCACGGGGCCAAGAAGCGCTGTCCCTGGGCTGCGCGGGTGGGAGGAAGGATGGGGAGGAGGAGGAGAGGAGAGGGGAGGAGGAAGGAAGGAGGAAGGAACGCGGGGCGCTGTCTCCTCAAAACGAAGACCCGAAGACCCGACAACTCAGGATGGCTGGGAAATGTCATGACGCTGGGTCTGGGAGGCGAAGGAGACCTTTTCTTGTTATTTTTCCCCCGAACTGGCCCAAATTATCCAGGGGGGGAGTGCCGGCCGATAACCTAACCTTTTCATTCTGGCCAGCCTTACGTGTGCGCCCGCGCGAACCAGCACTGCACCGCCCTTTCGGCCCTGTGCAACCGACGAGGCTCGGTGATCCCCGGGGGGGAAGAGATTCGATCTATTCACAACCCGAAAAGCACTTTAGACCGACCGGCTGCTTTATAACCAGAGCAGCTCACCTTACAACCCAGACGGGGCTCTTTACAATCAGCACGGCCACATTACAACCAGCCTCCAAAAGCGCGTGAGCGCTCTGCAGAAGCTTCTGAGCGCCTGAGCGATCTGCAGAGGCTGCTGAGCGCCTGCAGAGCACTCAGCAACGGCTTCTGGCCGCCTGAACGCCCTGCAGAAGCTTCTGAAGCTTCTGAAGCTTCTGAGCACCTGGGCGCGCTGCAGGGGCTTCTGAGCGCCTGGGCGCTCAGCAGAAGCTTCTGAACGCCTGGGCGCTCTGCAATGGTTTCTGAGCGCCTGAGCGCTCTGACATCTGCGCGTCTGGGCGCTCTAGGGAAGCTTCTGGGCGCCTAAGCGCTCTGCAGAGGCTTCTGAGCTCCCGAGCATTCTGCAGAAGCGTATGAGCGCCTGGGCGCTCTGCAGAGGCTTCTGAACGCCTGAGCGCCCAGCAGAAGCGCCTGCGGTTTCTGAGCGCCTGGTCGCACTGCAAAAAGCTTCTGAGCGCATGCAGAGGCTTCTGAGCGCCTGTGCGCCCGAGCACTCTGCAGAGGCTCCTGAGGCCCCTGAGCAGCTTAGCTGCACTGGCTTCTGGGGCTCTTGAAATCCACATGTGCTGGCTTGAATTTGACCAACGACTTCTTGGCCAGATTTTCGCCCTCCTGGGTACGCACGCTTCTGCGAGTGCGAAAACACACGGTCTTGCAATTGCCAGGCGACGAGCCGCGAGGGCAACAACTGTCTGTGAGGCAATACGCACATTGGCATCCACACGTGTTGGCTCCTATTGTACCATCAATTTCTTGGCCACATGTCCGCCCTCCTGAGTACGCATGCTTCCGCAATTGCGGAAGCATGCGGTTTTGTTTCTGCAAGGCGATGAAGCGCGAGGACAAACATACGGTACACGAAACTTACACTTTGAAATCAACACGCATTGGCTACAAGCTTCCAAATGGTTGCTCCGCCACATGTCAGTGTTCCTGGTTACGCGTGCTTCCGCACATGCGAAGACATTCGGTGTTGATATTGCCAGACGATGAAGCGCGAGGACAAAACATGTGTATGATAAACAACGAATAGACATCCACATTAGTTGACTAGAACTTTACCAACGACTGTTTGGCCACAGTTCCGCGTTCCTGGGGGCGCGCGTGTTCCTCTGCGTCTTTTGCTGCGAACACTTAGTGTCCTTCTACTGCCAGAAGCAAATGTGATGAGACTCGAACAAAACATGTAGATTTAAGGCATGTGCGCAAAACAAGCTCAAACCCGTCCAGGCCTGCCACCAGCCTGTAGTACAATAGCTTCTTTTGGACTCCACAACGATAACAATAGGACGCCAATCGGGTTACAGTATGACTCAACGTGGACAGGTTCTTGTTGGGCTACAATTGGCCCGCCCTGACGGGATCCCGATGGCATGCCCGCACGAGTCCCAACAATGATTCCGACTGCATTCCAGTGCGATGCCCGTCGTATGCGCCAATATGGCCCAATGGGATTCCAAGAGAAGCGGTTGCCACTGCATCCGAATAAGAACCCACAATTATTCCACTTTGGGCTTCCATATAATACACCAAAGCGTTCCCCGCAGCATTCCAATAGGAAGGTTCCTCGATTGAAGTCTAATCTAATGGGGGTTCTAATCGGTTTCCATTAGGAATGGCCCCAAAGGCTTTCGAGAGGAAGCATCCCTATCGGATTACAATAAGACACCCGTTGGCCCCGTAACGGGGAATCTTGTTGGCTTACAATGGGGCTCATCTGGTGCCAATCGGATCCCAATGGAAAGGGTGCCTATCGGGTTCCAATCGGATTCCTGTTGGATCCCATAACGAATCCGCCACTTCACATATCTTGCTGTAGACGAGTCGCTTTACAACCAACACGCTCCAGAGAGCGAAGTATCTCCCTTTACGTGGGCCCAAGGAGACTTCGGAAATTGCAGAACATGTGTCGCTTATATGCGTTCAGTTGCCTGGTTGTAGAGTCGCCTTCCTGGTTGTAAAGCGCCCTTCTGGGAAAACCAATGCTGGTTGTAAAGTGCCCCATCTTGTTGTAAAGTGGCCGTTCTGGTTGCAATGTGACCCGCACGCGGGGGGGGAGGGGGGGGCGGGCGCGCCCGATAACCTGGGACATTGCCAGGCCCTTTAAATCAAAAAACACTCCCAAGGGATGGAGGAGAAGGGGGAGAGAGCGAGGAGGAGGAGGAGGAGGAGGAGGAGGAGGAGGAGGAGCCAGGCCCCCGACGCCATGATTGTTGCAGAACGTCGACTCCCAGAGGTCTCGACCCATTCGCCAGGACCAGCTTCTCATCCTCGGTCGTTGTGTGGCGGTCCATGGGGGCCATGCGAGGGCCCCAGAGGCAGAACATAGCAGAACAAAGAGTCCGTCGTGATTTTTGTCACGACGCGAAGGGGATCTGGGGAGGAGGACGACGACGACGACGAGGAGGAGGAAGAGGAAGAGGAGGAGGAGGAGGAGGTGGAGGGAGGGGAGGTGGAGGAGGAGGAGGAGGAGGAAGAGGAGGAGCAGGAGGAGCCCTCCCCTTTGATCAGGTGTAATGCGTATGATGTATGTTTGTATCCTCCTCCCCAAGTTGTACTGCCGCGGGCTGCGTTACTCCTGCCCTGTCGGGCAACTACTATCTTCACTTCTTTTTGCCCTACTTCAACTACACCCCTCCGCAGCAGAACTTGTCTGGTCACTCCGCCAAAGTCGGCGCCTCTTTTTCGCTTGAAGAACGCCACAAGCTCGGCCTTGATGTCTGCCCAGCATCAAAAGGAGGAAGGAGGAGGAGGATGAGGAGGAGGAGAAGGAGCGACACTGGCCTGCAGGAAAGGGCGGACAAGGGAAGGACAAGAAGATCCAGAAGACGACAGCGGGAAAGACAGAGGACGACAGCGCTGACCCTCAAGGGAACTACCCCACGAGCCATGAAATGATAGGCTTTGCTTCGGGCGCACGCTCCCAAATGCTTGTTGAGGCAATCGTCTCAACTGCCGTGCTCTTTGACGCCGTGGGTAAAACGTGCCGCGACATCCGGCACCGGCGTGTCACCTGGGACCGATTGCTGGGGATGGCGAGGGCCCGCCGGCAGCAGCTGGCACGGCGGGGCCAACAATTCCTGGCCGTAATCGGGCGGCTGTAGTCTGTGGCGTCGAGGAGGAGCAGCGGGAGGAGGCCTGGAGGGCTGCAGTCGACGAACTCTCGGGCCACCGGGAGCCAGGAACCAGGAGGAGCCCTCTCTCCACCCCCTCTCCGAGAGTCGGCCCTCGGCGTGGAAGGCAGGCGCCTGCGTCGGCGCCGACGTCGGCGCCCTTCTCACCCTTCGCCTCCTCCTCGACATTGGCGTCACGCCTCCTCGTCCTCTTCGTAGTCGTCCTCGCCGTCGTCCTTGCCCTCCTCGACCTCTTCGTCGTCGCTGGTCCTCCTCGTCCCCCTCGTCCCCCTCGTCCTCCTCGTCCTCGTCCTCGTCTTGGTCCCCCTCGACCTCCTCGTCATCCTCATCCTCGTCCTCGTCCTCGTCCGCCTCGTCCTCCCCGTCCTCGTCCTCCTCCTCCCCGCCCTCCTCGTCCTCGCCCTCCTCGCCGCCCTCGTCCTCGCCCTCCTCGTCCTCTCCGCCCTGCGGCAACGGGGCCTCGAGGTCATCCGAGCCCATGAGCTCCCTCTGCAGCTCCAGGGCGCTCCCCTCGGCCGGCCGGCCCTCCGCCGCCCGCCATCGATCGTCCATCGTCGATCGTCGTCGTCGTCAATCGTCGATCGTCGTCGTCGTCGATCGTCGATCGTCGATCGTCGATCGTCTTCGTCGTCGATCGTCGATCGTCGTCGTCGTCGTCGTCGATCGTCGATCGTCGATCATCGATCGTCGTCGTCGATCGTCGTCGTCGTCGTCGTCGTGGACGGCGACGTCGTCGTCGTCGTCCCGGGGCACCGCCGCCGCGCTCGCCGCGCCCCCCACCTTGGGCGCGCGCGAGCGCGGGAGCGGAGCTGGGGTCGCCTCGAGGCGCTGCCGTGGCGGGAGGAGGACGTGGTCGCCCTCTCTCCGTGGCCGCCGTCGTCGTCCTCTCCTCGTCCACGGGCGGCCTCGTCTCGGCCAAAGGGGGGGCCGCTGGATGGCCAGAGGTCCGCGTGCCCTCCGTTCTGTACTGCAGTAGGAGCTCGACCACAAGAAACCTCCCACAAGAAAGCCAGCCCTGGAGTCTCAGGAGGTGCATTCATTCGTGGTGCGGGAACGCCACGTGCTCCATAGCAAGACCATCAACGCCCAAGAAACCCAGGGCACCCTGGAGGCGAGCAGCGTGTTTCTTGGCTTGGGTTTCCACTCCTCCTCCTCCTCCTCCTCCTCCTCCTCCTCATCCCCCTCCTCATCCTCCTCCTCCTCCTCCTCCTCCTCCTCCTCCTCCTCCATTTGGGGGGGTGGGGGGGGGGGGGGGCACCGCCCCCGCCGAGACGTCCCCGAGCTGAGCTTCGTCGCGGACAGCCAGCGCGCGCCGAAGGCGCTCCAACCCGCGGCGCGGCGTGCCGAGGACCCCCCGTCGACGGCGCCGCTCGAGGTCGGTGTTCGCGCTTCGTGGTCGTCGTCGCCGCCCAGCAGGCGTCCTCGTCCTCGTCGCCGCCGCCGTCGCCGTCGCCGCCGTCGTCGTCGTCGTCGTCGTGGTCGTCGTCGCTCGTCGTGGTCGCTCGTGGTCGTCGAAGAGATCAATCGTGACGATCGTCCGCTTGGGGGCCTGCTCCGGGCCAAGCATGGGCCTCGGGCGGTTTGTCGGAAGACTTCTCTCGCCGTCGTGGTCGTCGCCGTCGAGATGCACAGGCCGAGGCTGGAGTCTCGGCGTTTCTGCGCGGTTTGGGCTCGGCGTCGAGATTCAAAGGCCGAGGCTGGAGTCTCGGCGTTTCTGGCCTGCGGGGACTTCTGGCGGCCCCTGGTCGTGGTCGCGGCCGTGATCGTCGTCGCCGCCGTGGTGCTGGTCGCAGTCGTCGTGGTCGTAGCCGTCGTCGTCGTGGCCGTCGTCGCCGGCGTCGTCGTCGTCGGCGACATGGTCCTCGTCGTCGACGTCGTTGTCGTTGTCGACGTCGTCGTCGCCGTGGTTGTCGTCGTCGTCATCGTCATCGTCTTCGTCTGGATCGTCGTGGTCGTAGCAGTCGTCGTCGTCATCGTCGTCATCGTCAGCGTCGTCATCGTCGTCGTCGTCGCTGTCGTCGTCGTCGTCGTAAGTCGTCCTCGTCGCGATCGCCGTGGTCGTAGCCGTCGTCGTCGGCAACGTCGTCGTCGTCGACGGCGGCGGCGTCGTCGTGGTCGTCGTGGTCATCATGGTCGCCGTGGTCGTCGTCGTCGTCGTTGTCGTCGCGGTCGTCGTGGTCGTAGCTGTCGTCGTCGACGTCGTCGTCGTCGTAACCGTCGTGGTGGTCGTCGCGATCGTCGTGATAGTTGTGGTCGTCGTGTTATTGCTGGCCGTGGTGGTCGTGGTGGTCGTGCTGGTTGTTGTGGTCGTGGTCGTGGTGGTCGTGGTGGCCATCCTCGCCGTCGAGGCTCGTGTCGTCGTTCTCCTCTTCGTTTTCCTACTCATTGCCGATGCTGCTCTCGCGCCACGTCGAAACCCCGCCCTTGCTGGCTCGGCGAGTCGGGGAATCCACCGGCCTCTCGGGAACTATCGGGCGCGCAAGACTTCTGCGCCTCGCTGGCAGCCAGAGGGCAGGAGGCACGACGAGAGTGGTGTCATAGTGCGCAGGGCCCAGGGTACTTTCTTTGAGTTCCGGGGTATCTGGCGGCTCTTTTCTATTGAGCCCGCGCGGGGCAACAGTTAGGTACCGAAGCGCCGGAGCAAATCACTATCGTGATGTGTTGCCCCTCTGAGAAGAACTAATGAGCAGCACTGCTGGAGAAGCCCGTCGGCAAACGCATTTGAGGAAGGAATCGATCAGGGCTGCACTTCCCTGTACTTGACCCTTACAAAGAGCTCCGAACAGCTGCGACGACGCCGGTCGACGGCAGAGATCTACTGCGACGTCGCTCGAAAGCAAAACTCGACGACCAACAACGGACGTCAAGGATCGATGACAGACGATGAAACATCGATGACGATCGACGATCGATGACGGCGATCGGCGATGATGGAGACGGAGGCGGTGACGACGACGGCGGACGACGGCGTCCTCGATTCGGGGGCCTTTGGGCGATTCCGGATCTACCACGGTCTTGACGCCGACTCGAGCAAACCGGCCCTGGGGCAGACCCCAGGAGGGGGGCTGCGGGGGATGTAGCCTGAGTGGGTTTGGCCGGACTGGGCTGGACGACGACTATGGCATCTGGGCAGGACGACGACTCTGGTAACGTCGGAGGTCTGGTCTGCTGCCGCTGCCCCTCCTCCTGGAGGGGTCGACGGCAACGATCGACGACGGTTGCGGAGGATCAAAGAGGGCGACGGTCGACGGCGAAGATCGATGACCGACGATCGACGATGATCGACGGTCGTTGATCGACGACCGACGACGCCGACCTTATGACGCCGATCGACGGCGACAGAGGATCAACAGGCGACGACCGACGACGACGAAGGTCTGGTCTGCTGCGGGTGCCCCTCCTCCTCCTCCTACTCCTCCTCCTCCTCCTCCTCCTCCTGCTCGGAAGGGGGGGGAGGTCGCGCCATGAGCCCATTCACCATGACGATGTGGTCGCTCCTCTGGATGCGAAGGTGCTCCTCGGGGTCCGAAGGAGGGAAGGGTAGGTGGAACGAACGAGGAGCGAGGAGCGGAGGGTAAGAGGTAACGAAAGAGGACGTGATGAACATGAGGAGGACGACTGGCACAACAAAACAAAGTACGACTCCAATATCTACCAAACATATTGCATCACACTCGAAAGACAGCACCCACACGATACACAAACCGTACAAACAACAAACGCGCACGCGCTAAAACAGCTTCATCTCAACCGTGGACACATGCACCTGCAACATCGACGCGAGCGCCGAGCTACTTTAACTCACCAACCTGCTTGCAAACATGATACACACATCATTGGCTGCAACGTTACACCAACCATCGGCAACACTCGTAATCGACCGTGCCCACCGACAAATCACCACACAGACGACGCACCACTACCCAGGCATGGTAACATTCGACACAACACCAGAACACATCATCAATCGACTCGGTCGACGGGCCGGTACAGCACGCTGAACACACTCCACAATCATCCCCGACACACAGCCACCAACCCAATACGTTCTAGCAGTACCCACCCCAGCAAACCCAGCGTGGCCTACCACCATTTGGTCACTAGGACCAGAACGCATGCCGATGATCTAACCGACCTATCTCGCACAACCGACGACACTACATCCGAATCACATGACACCCACGCCAGTCCCACAGATCCAACATCCCAAAGGACCCGAATTCCAATACCGAATACAACAACCTCCATGGAACGCACCGGCATACCAGATGACCATCCACTCTGCACCCGTATGCATCGGACCATAAAGGTCGACCGACAAACAGATCACCAATACCACGTCTGGGAGAAGACATGGCGCCAACTATGCTCAGGCCGCATCAGACTTAAACATCCTGGCTCATTGGCACCAGATACAGAAACACCACACCAAGCAACAAAAAGCACTGGTCCCCAGACCGACAATCCAACACATCGAGCCACGGGCGCAACGACTTCCCGCACCTGACCCGACAACCTCCACCGACTCCAACCGATCGGCACGCCGCATGGAAGATAATACCAACAACAACTACAACTACACCTGCTTTATACTCCCAATCGGACATTACTTCAAATCACTACATGCCACTGGCGGCCACGACTTGCCGTTCCTAGCCAGCCCACCGCACTAATACGGCGACACCCACAACAAGACAGTCTTCTTTGAAGAGTCCAAGAGGTCCAAAGATGGCTTCAGGGCGGCCCTGGGACGCTCTGAGAGAGGCCCCAGGGCCTGCCAAAAGGTTCACGCGACGCCTCGTCAAGGCGCACAAACAATGAGAGGCATGGATTTGCTCGTTGTGTTCTGATCGTCGCCTGTCCTGCTCCCAGGACGTTCTACAGTCGGAGCGTTGACCTACGGAACCCTGAATAAGGAACGAGTCCCCTTTTTACCATAAGTTGAACTTCGATTTCCCATCGAAAACATAAGGAAAACCTGAGTCAAGCTGTGAAACAATTAAGGAACACGGACCCCCTCCCCAACGAAAAGGGTTCCTTCTTCAGGGACCCGACTGTAAGGTGGCTCCCGCGCGGCCCCCAAAGGCCCAGAGGCCACAATGTAGCTCCAATGCTGCCGAGCATGGCGCCAAGGCGGCATCCGGAAGCCCCAACATGTCATTTGTATCGCCCACAGTTCGACTACACGCAAGAGTGACCCTGGGCAAGAGTGACCTTTGGTGCGCGGCTTTTTGGGGGCCGCGGGGGGGGGCCAAAAACGAGCGCACGAGACGCACCTACCGCATCGCGTCCGGCGATCGGGGGGCCCCGTTGGGCCCGCACCAAAGGTCACTCCGGCGAAAGGTCACTCTTACGTGTAGTCGAACAATGGACCAGCAAGGCCTCAAGCCGGCCCACGTTGAGAAAACCCAGTCCTCTCGAGCCTCGTTCATCCCTCCCTCGCTCCTCTGGGCGAGTCCCCCACTGCAGCCGCTCGCTCGGAAGAGGGAGGATGTTCTTCCGAAGATGTCCTACAGGTCGACGACCAAGGAGAAAGGAAAAATAGGATTGATCGACGGCGCCATGAGGGACGACAGGTGACATCACTACAACACGAGCACAAAACCTAGGCATGGGAAGAATGGACTGGAATTGGACAATTGCGAACCGATGAACCCTGACCGAACATTTTGAAAACGACCCGCCCTCAATCCGTGAAACTTTTGCAAATGTTTACAACGAATGTGCGCGGAGCTAAGGCGAGAGCCACATTTTGAAAACCACCCGCCCTCCATCTGCGAAGCTGTTGTCACTTTGTGAGTTTCACAATGAAGAGTGGAGAGGAAGTCTTAATTAGGCGAAACGCCTGGCCCGCTCTAAAAACTAGCCTCGGGGTGCGACAGGCAGAAGTTATGTATAAGGAAAGGGAAAGGAGGAGGAGGAGGAGGAGGAGGAGGAGGAGGGATGGATGGATGGATGGAGGGAGGGAGGGAGGGAGGGAGGGAGGGAGGGAGGGAGGGAGGGACGGAGGAAGAGGAGGAAGAGGAGGAGGAGGAGTGAGGGTTTTTTTTTCCCAGGATGACCTAAACCTGGGCGACAAACGAGCAGGGATGATGAGGACGACGAGGAGGAGGAGAATGAGGGAGGTGAGGGATGGAGGAAGAGGGAGGAGGGAGAAGGAGGCAGCGATGAAGGAGCGAGCCAGCGGGAAGGGAGCTCCTCCCTACTCCTCGCCTCCTCGCGGGCTCCTCTTCCTCCTCCTCGTCTCCACCCCTCCCCAGCTCCCTAAGTTTGGCTCTTCCTCTTCTCAATCTCCACCCGGCACCTCCTCCATCATCCTGCTTCCTCCTCCTCCTCCTCGTCCTCTTCCTCCTCCTCCTCCTCCTCCTCCTCCTCCTCCTCCTCCTCCCAACCTCCACCCTGCTCCCTCCTCCTGCTCGTCCTCCTCCCTCGCTGCTCTCCTTGGCCTGGAGCACCAGGCCTCAGAGCCTCACTCCTCCTTCGCTCTCCTGGGCCTGGCCCTTGTTGTGGTCACTGCTCAGGCTGCCGCTCAGGACCGCCATGACTTGCAGCTCGCGCGTCTGCGAGGTTCGGATCGTGATCGTCGTCGTCGCCGCCACCGTCGTCGTCGTTGTTGTCGGGCTCGCCACCTTGTGAGATGGAGGAAAAGGTGGTAGAGGAGGAGGAGGAGGAGGAAGCGGAGGAGAAGGACGAGGAGGAATAGAGGGGCGGACAAGGACCCGGAGGAGAAGGAATGCCTGGGGCGCATAAGAGAAAACCAATACTGTGTGCCTCTGTTGGAGACGTACGCCGTATCCGAACATATCTTACAGAATTCTGCAATTGATTGTTTTCCGAACGGCATGGCTAGAAAGCGTCCGCTACGGAACTTCTATTACAAGGATTCCGAGCGTGCGCGACACCTTTGCGTGGCCGATGCCGCTTTCGGGCGATGCCGACGTCCCCCCTCGAGCCTCGAGCCTCGATCCTCCTTCTCATCCTCCTCCTCCTTCTCCTCCTCCTCCTCCTCATCATCCTGCTTCCCCTCCAAAGGAACATACAGCGGCATAAACATAATTTCTCGGAGGTCAGCGCATATGTCTTGGATCATCGCTGAGCACCCCTCCCTGGCGCGCGGAGCGCGCCATGGGCCGGCACTGGAGGCGCCGCCAGGGGGGGCCCGGCGCCGATCCAAGAAAGCCGCGCGGAGTTCCCAGAAACGATGCTTATGTGTCTTTTGTTATCCTCCTCCTCCTCGTCCTCCTCCTCCTCCTCGTCCTCGTCCTCGTCCTCGTCGTCCTCCTCCTCCTCCTCCTCCTCCTCCTCCTCCTCCTCCTCCTCCTCCTCCTCCTCGATACAACAGATCGTTAGACCTGGGCCGATTTTCCGGGCCACTGGCGGCGTTTTCCGCCTCGAGCGCCCGCGCCGGGGTCGCCGCCGCATCGACGCGGCGCTCAAAACTGCCGCAGTCCCTGGCCGTTCCCCGGGTGCTTCCTGACCTGGCCGCGGCGACGAGGGGGCCCTAGAATTAAGTCGGGCTTGTCCCCCTACAGGCCGATTTTGGGCGAAATATTTAAAAAATAACAGAAAAATGCCCCAAATGGTCAAAACTAGTTTTTAAAAAATCGTCCCCTGACTATTTTTCCTATCTTTGAATATTCCCCCTGTGGAGGGACAGTCCCGACTTAACCCCAGAAGGCCTCCTCCCCGTCCTCCTCCTTCGCCCTCCCCTCCTCCTCGAAGCGGGCCTGCGGCAGTCGGGACGACCCGTCCCCGGAGGGAGCTCCTCCGGGGCCCCGCGCTTGAGATGGCCCTGCAGGGCCCGAAGCGGGCTCCTATGGGGGGCGAAATCAGCGAACCATCGTGGGAGATCTGGGCGGAGGTGGTCGTCGGGCCCATTCGCGGGCCTTCCTCCCCCTCCTCCCCCTCCTCCTCCCCCTCCTCCTCCTCCTCCTCCTCCTCCTCCCCCTCCTCCTCCTCCTCCTCCTCCTCCTCCTCCTCCTCCTCCTCCTCCTCCTCCTCCTTGTCCTCCTCCCCGCCCTCCCTCGCTTGTGGATCCCCCTCGCGCTCCCAGGCTCCTCGTTACCTCCTCCTTCGCCATCTCTCCTCCTCTTGAGGGGCCTCGGCGGTCGGCTTCTTGGGGTTGAGCACGAGGCCGAGAATCTGGTCGTGCTTCTTCGGGAAGCTCACCGTGAAGTGCTCGCGGGTCGGCATCTGGCGTGGGGAGGAGAGGCGAGGATTGAGGATCGAGGCCCCGACTGCTTTTACTTTCTACTCGACGGGGGAGCCCACATGTCACTGGAAGCTGGTGCGGTACGAAGATGGCGAGCTGTCGCAGGACCCCCTCATGGTCCTGCTACTTGGGTCCGCCACGCAGGCATCCAGGATCGAGTATCGAG
The DNA here is from genome assembly GCA_963575745.1 of Prorocentrum cordatum. Classification (NCBI taxonomy): domain Eukaryota; class Dinophyceae; order Prorocentrales; family Prorocentraceae; genus Prorocentrum; species Prorocentrum cordatum. The sequence continues at coordinate 402,874 of CAUYUJ010010757.1, forward strand.
TATCGAGGAGGAGGAGGAGGAGGAAGAGGAGGAGGAGGAGGAGGAGGAGGAGGAGGAGGATGAATAAGCAGGAGCAGGAGAAAGAGGAGCAGAGCCGCGATTGCCCGACGCTCCGGCCCCGGCCCCGTCCCCGGCCCTGGTCCCAGCCTCGGACCCGGACACGGCCCAGCCCAGCCCAGGGGCCGCAACCCGGATCCCCGCCCCGGCGCCCCGGCCCCAGCCATAGCCCCCGACCCCCGGCCCCAGCCCCGGCCGTGGCCCCAGCCTCGGCCTCGGCCCCAGCCCTGGCCCCAGCCGCGGCCCCAGCCCAAGCCCCAGCAGAGCCCAAGAGGCTCCCAGGAGAGCCCCAAGAAAGGCTCCAGAGCGTCAGCGTCGTCGTCTTCGTTGCCGCCGCCGCCGTCGTCGTCGCCGTCCCCTGTCAGGGTCGGCGGCACTGGCCGCTAGGCCTTCCCAATAGCAGGAGCAGGAGGAAGAGGAGCAGAGCCGCGATCGCCCGATTCCGCCCCTTTTGCCCAACGGGGGGGGCCGAGGCGGCGGCCGGCTTGGCCAGGTCAGGCCCACAATAGACATCAAGATTTGCAGTATGATATGGTTCTCTCGTCTCCGGCGTGTTGCCACGCCGACATCCACGACAAGAGCCAGATCCAGATCACCCGCCTCGCACAGGTGGTTTCGTCGCCAGCGAGCTGACGGTCGATATCGAGTGCGCCTGCACGAAGCACGACCACTACTACAAGCACACCACATCGTACGGTAGACGCCACGACATCCACCACAAGATCCCACAATGGCGGCGCCATGGAGATCAACGACGAGCCGTCCTACGACCAGGGGCTCACCTACACGACCCACTACACCAGCGATCGGCAGGTTTGTACAGGTTGGGGAACGACCAATGGGCGGCTCAATGGGCAGCCCAGCAACCCCACGCCTGCTGGAGCAAGGGCACCAACGGCAAGGGCAAGGGCAGCAGGGGCAAGGGCAAGGGAAGCTTCCCCAAGCCATACGACGACTACAACGAGGACGACGACACCCCGCAGAAGAGCAAACAGAAAGAGGAGTAGTGCAAGGGCAAGCTGAAGCAACCGCCCAAACCTGAAGGGGGCGCCCCCGCCAAGAAGAAGCAACGCAAGGTAAAACGGGATTACAACGACCACCTCGCAAGGGCTACCTACAATGACATGCCCATCCGCGTCCGACATCCGGCACGACGCAATCGGCAGGCTCGTCAACATCACCAGCAGCATCCACTACGACCCGAGCACGCCGCACTACAAGATACACGCCTACAAGATCGTCACAGGACTGCATCGAACACATCAACACACCAGGGGCGCTCTACAACCTGAATCTGACCCACATCGTATCGACCGCGTCGGGCACGACCGGGTCCTGCACTACTTCCACGACGCCTCGGCAAAAATTCGGAGAACCAGTCGGCTGCCACGTCGCGCCCTTCACAATGACGAGCAACCAGATGGTGTCAGTGCGCTTCATGATTCGCCAGCTGTGCAGCATCCCGGCATACCCAGTGGCTGAGGACCGCACTGGCACGCCTGCACCGCACCGAGTACGAAAGGAATGTGACGCAGTCTGCAGCTACGTCATGCAACCGCAGCGCTACAGCCCGACAGGCTCACCAACGCCATTTACAGCGTCTTCCTGTCAGGAGGGCATCGCCATGGACCTACTGGATGACCATGCTGCATCCCAACCCCTGTGGGAGAACCGACTGACAACAAAAGAACCTGACCACCGTGACCCACCACCAGGCCCTGCGCCAGGCACAAGCCACCAGGGCCCCGCGAGAGGCCCAGAGGGTCACGACAACAGCCACCCGACGCAGAGCCAAGAGAGCAGCCACCAGTAGGGACCCTCTCCCTAGCCAGCCACCTACAGCGGTACAGACAATCTGCCGACCGCACACGCAGAAGCTTCTACTGGCTCAGAGCACGTTCCTTACTTCCCCGCTGGAGGGCATGCCACCACCAAGACCACCAGCAAAGAGGATCATGATACCCGACCAAAATACGACCAGCAGCGAAGTCTACCCAAACGACGCGAGATCCGCCGACCCTTTCGGCGCTTGTGAAGGGAGTCGGGCTTTTCCGTTGGAGTCGTCGTCTCCGTCCTCCTCTGTTCCATTTGCCCGGGCCCTCTTCCTCATACGCGCTGTCCAGAGCAAAATTGAACAGCATCGGAATGGAATCGAAGGGAAGCCCCTTCCCGTTGATCCCTCCCCCGCGTCGGGGGGGGGGAAGGGTTCCCGGGGGGGTCCCGGGGTGGGGGTCTCCACCCATATAGGCTTCCCCCCCTCGCCCAGGCCCCCGCTCCAGTCCGGCCCCGCACCCCGCTCCGGCCCTGGGCCCGGACCCCGACACGGCGGCCCTAGCCCGGGCGGCCGCAGCCCGGGTCCCGGCCCCCGCCCTGGCCGTGGCCCCAGCCTCGGCCTCGGCGCCCCGGCCCGCAGCCCTGGCACCGGCCCTGGGCCACAGCCGCGGCCCCAGCCCAAGCCCCGGCAGAGCCCAAGAGGCTCCCGAGAGAGCCCCTCGCCGCCGCTGCCGCCGCCGCCGCCGCCGCCGCCGCCGCCGCTGCCGCCGCCGCCGTCGCAGTCCTCCTTGAGGGTCGGCGGCACGGGCCGTTAGGCCTTCCCCATACCATGTAGGTACCTGGCCCGGCACAGAAACGGAAAGAGCGCTCCAGAAACAGAAACCGAAATTACTCACACCACCGTTCGTACTGGGAGCCTTGGCGTTGAGAGCTTGTTACGTCACCCCTCGCTCTTGGGAGCCTTGGTGTTCAGAGATTGTTGCGTTGCCGCCCGTTCCTGAGCCTTGGCTGGGCCTTGGTGTCAGGAACTTGTTACGTCACCGCTCTCTGCTGGGAGCCTTGGTCTTATCAGCTTGTTTACGTCACCGTTCGCTCTTGGGAGCCTTGGTGTGAAGAGCTTTTTGCGTTACCGACCGCTCTCTATTTGGCGTCTCTGGGCCTTCTTGGGAGTCCTATTGGGGCCCTTGTCGGGCCCTTTTGGAGGCCTCTTAGGAACCTCTTGGCGGCCTCTTGGGGCTTCTTGGGGGGCTCTGGGGGCCTCCTGGGAGCTTCTTGGGGCGAAAGGCTAGATTTTTCGGTTCGTGGTCCCCTCTTGGGGCCGTCTTGGGCGCCTCAGCCGAAAAGCCTTGTATGCTAAAAATGTACGTTTTCCCATAGGAAATCAATGATTTTCGCCTCCTGGTGGCCTCTTGGGACGCCTCTTGGGGGCCTCTTGGGGCTTCTTGGGGGGCTCTGGGGGCCTCCTGGGAGCGTCTTGGGGCGAAAGGCTAGACTTTTCGGTTCGTGGTCCCCCGCTTGGGGCCGTCTTGGCGCCCTCTTGGGCCGTCTTGAGCGCCTCTTGGGCCGTCTTGGGGCCCTCTTGGGCCGTTTTGGGCGCCTCTTGGGAGCCTCTTGGGCCGTCTTGGGGCGGTCTTGGGGGCCTCTTGGGCCGTCGTCAACGCCGTGAAAGCCGACAAAGCGCATATGCTAAAAATATACGCTTCCATTTGGAAAATCGATGATTTCGGCCTCTTGGGGCCCTCTTGGGACGCCCCTTGGGCGCCTCTTGGGGGCCTCTTGGGGGCCTCTTGGGCCGTCTTGGGCGGTCTTGGGCTCTCTTGGAGCGCTCTTGGGCCGTCTTGGGGGGGAACCCGATGCAAAAACCCGAGGGAAAACCCGAAAACGGCCATTAACAAACAAATGTGCACGCTACCCCCCTCCCCTGGAACCCCTCCCTTTAGGGCTTCGCCCACACCAGAACGTCATCACTCGTACCTCGCTCTTTCCGTTATTCCACTCGGGCCCGAATGCCATCAAGGTCAAGAGCGAGGACAAATACTACCCTGGCTAAGACAACACAAAGACAGCCTCTGACCCAACGACCAGCACAATCAGCAGCCGTACCAGACTCAAGCCCACGGGAACAGCATGCGAAGCGGACAACCCCACAAAGACCATGCCGACGGCGTGATCGACGACAACACGACGCCCACCCCACGTGGCTCTACCCTCAGTTTGGAGCGCACCCTCATATCTCTGTCTCCTGGCCAACAATGGCTAAGATGCAAACGCCACCCTCATGCAGAAACGGGACCTGCCGCACGGAGGACCATCAGTGCATCAATTTTGTTACACCAAGATCGCTGCCAACGACCGCAAATTCTTAACCGTGTTTGATAAAGCGCGTCAGGGCTACCAGCTGTCCCACTACCGATCTCCATCCTCTGCACGGTCCATTACACAAACCGCCGCACGCACTGTTACGACAACAGCTGCAGCTGGACTCTCTCTCTCATACGGCACACTACACACTACTCACTCCGCTCCCAGACGACGGCAGCACCAACACACGGCGGAATATTGATTAATCATGAATGTCAACACCGTAGACATGGTCACCAACATCATCGCCACCATCATCGTCACGATCGTCAACGCCATCATCAATATCATCAGCCTCGTCATCGTATTGCCATCGCCATCATCACCTTCAACATCGTTGTCACTATCAAGGTCGCCATATCCATATTCGTCTTCATTGACGTCATAAACGGCATGTTCATCATCCCCAGCAGTAGCAACATCATCATCATCATCATCAGCAGCATCATCAGCAGCATCATCATAATAATCAGCAACATCATCATAGTGACCATCATCATCACCGTCTTCATCCTCATCATTAACATGAACAATCTAATTACCATAAGCACTCTTACCATCGCAACCGTCATCGTCGCAAGTACCATAGTAAGCACGATCATGAGCATGATCATGATCATCAACATCAAAACATGTTGCGTCGTCGCCAAGTACATTGTCACCATACATCAGCACCATCATCACCCGTGTTCTCACCATCACCATCACCATCACGATCACCATCAACGTCATCACCATCACCATCATCATCATCATCATCATCATCATCATCATCATCATCATCATCATCATCAGCAAAATCATCATCATCCTCAGCCGCCTCCCCATCATCATCAGCAGCATCATCAACATCAGCATCAGCAGCATAGTCATCATCAGCATCATCATCATCATCAGCAGACGCATCATGGTCAGCATCAGCATCATCATCACCAGCGTCATCATCGTAATCATCATCATCGTCATTATTATCATCATCATCATCATCATCAGCAGCATCAGCATCATCATCATCATCATCATCATCATCATCATCATCATCATCATCATCATTGTCATCGTCATCAGCATAATCATTATCATCGTCATCGTCATCGTCATCATCATCAGCATCATCATCCTCATCCTCATCCTCATCCTCCTCATCAGCATCACCATCATCATCAGCATCTTCCCGATCCAGAGCCGAGAGGAAAAGGAGCAGGAGCCGCTAGCCTGGAGCACAGCGGTCAGCCGCCTCACGTCCTCGTCAGTCAGGTTCCAGTGGCGCCACTTCTCAGACGGGTCGCTGACGAGGGTGCTGAAACTCGGTGTCGCGGGCCCAGGATCGCGAGAATGGCTGAGTCCGAGGATCCAGGATCGAAGATCGTGAGAATCGAGGACTGAGGATGGGCGGAGAACGGGTATCGCTGGGATCGCGGGGATCGAGGTTCGGGGATCGCGGTGATCGAGGGTCGCGGGGATCGCGAGGATCGCGGTGATCGAGGATCGCGTGGTTCCGGGATCGAGCATCGAGGATCGCGGAAAACATGCAATGTCTTCTCCCTCTTTAAGGCACGATGTGCTGATACTTTGAGGCACATGTTTGCCTGATTGCTTGATGGCTCCATCGATTCCATGCATCACTCGGATCTCGTCAAACGTCCGAGCTGACCATCTCCCCTCTGTGATTCCTAACAATAGAGGAGGCGAGTTCATCTTGGCAAGGTGCGCGATCATACTGCAATTGAACCTCAGATTTCTGTCTTCGGCCCATGCAGCCCAAACGACTTTCAGATCAGTCACGTCTGCATTTCCGGTTTCAATCAGAAACGAATCGAAAAGTTACAACCAGTGCACATAGCTCTCGGCACCAAAAGAGCGCATTGTCCCCCGTCTCAACTGTATACGGTTTCATGACCTAAATGAAGGACCGCATCCTCTGCAAAAAGTCCTGAAGGTTCTCGTACAAGACAAAGAACAAGCAATTGGCCTGCTTTCCTCGCGTTCTGGGGGCCGTGCAAGGTGGGCCACTAAGACTGGGTCCTCTGGCCAACTTCCCCGAAGAGAGCGCGAGCATCTGGACCCCAAGGACAAGGACCTCGTCGAGTGATGATCGCTCGTCTTCCCATCGAGGTGCCGTGCTCTCGAGAAGCGATGCCTGTTCTTCGCCGGCTTCTTCGGCGCCCCGAGACTCACCTCGAGAGGCCCGGCAAGAGAGCCCAGGCGCTCGCCGCCCCGCGTCGGGCCCGCGGTGCAACGACGCGGAGGGTCCTTCGGGGCCGAAGCGAGTACATGGACCGGGTTCTCGGGTGGGGTTCGTCTAGGGCCCACCACGTCAAGGAGCTGCAGGATCAGATTGCACACCGGTCGAGAGAAATGGACAGAACCATGAAGCACGAAGGCGTTGGGAGTAGATTTGGCCTACGCCAGGAGACCAAGGAAAAAAAAGCCACTCGACCCTTGAAGTAGGAATGCGCCTAAAGTAGACTGGAACCTGGGATACCAAGAATCATTACCTACTTCCAACGACCGACGGGTCACGAGGATAGTGGGACTATCTGGCTGTGTGAATGCAGAGCCTTCTCAACGCTCCATCGAGTGAACAAATATCGCCTGGACCCCCTTCAGTGGAAGCGGGAGGTTCGCGAGGGCCTCCGAGAACTCACGCTCTGCTTGGAGATGTCTGGTAATCAGCATGATCGCGGTCGCTTCTTTGCTTTCGAGCACCCGGTGTATGCCAACTCTTGGACCTCTAACGTCGCGGGTATTGGCGCACCCCTCCCCTGCGTCCATCGACTAAGGGTGGACATGTGCCGCTGCGGGATGCAGGTCGACGCTGGAGGGGTTAACACGAGACCGACGGGAACTCTTACTAATCATCCCTGGTTGCTCACGGCCCTCGACGCCCAAGTGTGCGCATGGGGGGACACCGTCATGCCGTGCTCGAGGGAGGCGCACAAACTTCTCGGGCTGCTCCATGCCCACCGGGTTTCTGCCGACTCGTTGCTCGCGCGGTGACAGAGCTTCGGAGAAGGGCTCACGCCAGAAGGAAGGTGGCCTGGGCGGAGCCGTCGGAGCCTGCGCTCCTGGCGGAAGCGGCCGAGGCTGACCGACCACAGGGCGAAGCGGAAGCAGGGGAAGCACTGTGGGGCGGGGCAGGGGAGACGAGCTCGGGCCGCGGTTGTCTGGAGCGCACTC
>CAUYUJ010010757.1:420244-470244 GCA_963575745.1 Prorocentrum cordatum
GGATGCAGAAATAGACCCCGCTCGCCGCGTCACGACCAGTACCGGGCGCCGCAAGCATAGCACATATAACTGAAACTGCATACGACTTCCTCGCGTTTGACGCAGCACCCTCAACTGTCTTCATGCTTCAACTCTGCTTGCACTCTGCTGGGCTCCCCGCTGGCCTGGCGTCGGCTGCGCGGGCGTAGCTGCTGCTGCTGCTGCTGCTGCTGCTGCTGCTGCTGCTGCTGCTGCCGCGGCCGCTGTCGTCCCCAGCTCGAGCAGCAAGGATCCCGAGTCGGGCTGTGCCGTTACTGTGGCCGTCTCGACTGGTGGCCAGCGGAGAGAGCTCTACGAAGGGGCACCCAGGCCCAGCAGTTCTCCAGTGACGGCCGCCACCGACCAGTGCCGGGCGGCGCGGCGGAAGGCATCGACCTCCTGCAGGAGCCGTGCTCGCTCGGCACTGGCTCGCCAGCCTGATTAGCTGCTTCCCGCCCACTTCCGCCGACTCCGACCTCCTGGGCTCCACCCTCAGAGGCATGCGAGGTGATGATGTTCCAACTTACTCTGGCCTTGATCACCAGAAAGAACCTCGAGCACCAACGGAGTAGTACCGAAACTGGAGGGATTTCCCGTGTCGGGCCCCGGGAGGCGATGCTCGTTCGACACGTTGCCAGCGGGTCGGACAGACACTGTTTCGATACTTCTCCGGGTGCTCGAACTTGTTTGTGGAAGTTAGCCCTTCAGTACGATGGGGACCACAGAAGTGTGAGGAGCCATCGGAGGATGACGCAGCCTCCAAAATTCCGGGCCCTCCCCGGGCAACGGCATCTACAGCTCCAGCCGCAGGGCAGTCATCCCCCCACGGGGGCCCGACTGGCATCGCCTGCGGCAGGCGGCTGTCGGCACACCACTTCGAAGGGCTCCATGAGAGGAGGGGTGAGCAAACATGAGGACAATGACGCGGACAGACGAGGAGGGGGAAGAAGATGTAGGATGGGAGAGGAGGACGGAGGAGGCACAACAGAATTAAGAGAGGGACGATGAGCAGGCAAGCTGGGTGCGCGCGCGCCGTATCTGACGTCCGACCTACATACCCACCCATCCATCCCTTACCGTTGCGCTGATGTGTCGTCTATCCACCGACGGGTGTCCTCTTGGACCTGGATCTCCCAAATGACCCCATCGTGGACCTCCCAAATGACCCCATCGTGCTATGCGCAATGAAAGGGAGAGCTTCGTACATTGGAGGAGGAGGAGGAAGAGGAGGATAAGGAGGAGGAGGAGGTGGCGGACGCTATCAGACAAACAAGTAGCAGGAAGGGGGGGAGGAAGAGAAGAGAAGAGGAAAACAAGTCAGAAGAAGAAGAGGATAGAGAACGGGAGAGGGAGGAGTAGGAGGAGAAGGATGATGAGGAGCACGGCGAGGACAGCGACGACGACTGCGACGCTGCCCGATCCTCGCTGCTCAGGGACCCCTTGTGGTTGCGATCCAGCGACGCGAACAGGTCGGCCACCAGATGCTCGCGCACCATCGCGGGGTCGTGCTGTCGGGACGAGAGCAGCGACGAGAACGAGGAGGAGGAGGAGGAGGAGGAGGAGAAGCAGCACGAGGAGGGCGGAGCAGGACAGACGAGACGGCGGCAAGTGGTGAGGATGGGGGGAGTAGAGGAGGAAGAGGTGGGGGAGGAAGGGAGGAGGACGAGGAGGATACGGATGATGGGAAGAGGAGGAGGGGAAGGATTAGAAAGAGAGATGGGAGAATGATGACGAGGAGATGGACGAGGAGGAGAGGGAGACAGAAACGGGTGATCGGGAGGATGGAGAGGAGGAGGGGAGGATGGGGAGGATGGGGAGGAGGAGGAGGAGGAGGAGGAGGAAAGGTACCCTGGGGAGGAGGAGGAGGAGGAGGAGGAGGAAGAGGAGGAGGAGGAGGAGGTATAGGAGGAGGAGGAAATGGAGGAGGGGGAGATGGAGGAGAAGGAGGAGGAGACGGAGGAGGGGGAGATGGGCAGGTGGATGAGAAGGACAAAGACGACAACGAACATCCTCCTCAAATCCAGCTCCCGCCAAACCCTGGGGCCCATCCTGGCGACCCATGCCGTCCCATGGCCGGGAACGGGCCCCTGAACGCCGAAAGCGAGGGAAGAACTCGAGCGCGATGTTTCCGCTGTCCGACGATGGCGACGACCTACGGCGACGACGACGACGACGACGACGGCGACGACGGCGACGACGACGACGACGACGACGACGACGACGACTTGGGCTCCGTCACTTACAAATGGGCCCCCGACTTTTCCCGGAGCGCGTCCTGACAAAACTTTGCGAGACGAGTCTGGCCGCGGCCACGAGGAACCCGGGAAGAGGCCTGCGCGAGATGTCCACGCCTCCAGCCTCGACCCCTCCGCCCAGGTGGGCTCCGCATCCGTGGCCTTGATGCGCTTTGCGCTTCTGGGGTTCACGCCGCGGGGGGTCTGCTCTCGTGCTTTTGAGGCTCGTGCCGACGACGGCCGCCTGGCCGACTCCGGAAACCCCGAACCCAACAGTGCAGACGTCTCGCTCCTGCTTCCGCCGCCTTCCGCCCGCGGAACCGGGCCGTCTTGCTGCCGCCGGCCCTCCGCCGAGGGGCGACGTGAACCGTCCCGCACACCAGGACACCGCCCTCGCACTGCAAGACACCGCCCCTGGCCGTCCTTGGTGGGCGCGTGCGGGTGGGTCTCGAACCCAGAGGTCCGAGGCAGTTGCTGGCTTGATCTGGCGGGCCCCCTGGAAATCCCAGGGCCAGCCTTTTCATATTTGGACACCCGAAATGGGTACCGAAAAAATGGGTACAATGCCCAACAGCAATTGCTGTCCCAAACCAACAGCGGCCGCTGTTGGGCAGGCGGCCTCCTGTCTCGAATGGACACAGGCCGCGGCGGCGTGGACAGCGAGCCCTGTTCAAAATGAACAAGATCCGCTGTTGGGCATTGTACCCATTCTTTCAATACCCATGTCGTGCGTGCGGATCATATCCCGAGCTGTTTTTGCCCACGGTCCCGGGGCCCAACACGTCGAAGAGCATCTGTTCTGATTGTCTCAGTGCGCTGGAGGTCTGCGGACTGATGGGATGTGATTTCTCCGATCCGCGGCCGCCCTGGGATCCCGACTCCTTTCCCGGGCGGCGTGGAGTCCCGACCTCGTCTCAATGGCCTCGGGGACCGCAACAGCCCCCCCCCCCCTGACCCCTGACCCACCATACTTTCAGCCATCTGGTAGGTAGGGCATAACTTACCGCCCTACTTTTCAAGCTCCTTTGCTGTACAGTTCCGCCTTACTGTGCCGTCGCTGTTTCCGCCAAGCCTTGGATCTCCGCCCGACTTTGTCTGAGGCGGAGATTTCCGCTCTACATGTTCGCATCGTTTGGGCACACATTTCCAAGTACATGGCACGGGCCCCGAAACGGCCCCGTGCTGGCCGACGCGAAAGACAGCACCACAGGCTCACAGGGATCGGAAAAGACGCTGCCGTCCGAAACCCGCAACTGCCGTCGGAGACCCGCATACCCGTGAAAAAGCAATTGGCAATGCAGCTCTTGCAGTCGTGTCGAAGAATCGTCCGGGGGACTTCCCTGGGGGTAGTTGCAGTTGGCCGTCCGGGGCCCGTTTCTGACGCTCTCGGGGCCCGACAGCGGCCGCCAGTCGCCCAAAAACGACGCACAAACGAATGCCAAGAACACAGAACAATCGACGATCGAAGCTGCACGTCTCCTAAGAAGAGCAGCGTCTGTCAGATGGGGGGCCCCCGTCTGGGCGGGGGGCATGCGTGCGGACTGCGACGAGCTCGTGCCGCGTCGACCCGGGCGTTGCCTCCTGACGCCGCGGGGATCGCACGGCCCTGCACTACAGCGGCCGTTGACGCAACGCCAGCTCGTTCGGCATCGACTGCTTCTGGGTCGCCGGCGGCATCTGCAACGTGGAACGCCAGCGGCGGGGCCACCGCCCGGCGACACGACGAGAACCTGCCACCAGGGGGAGGGGGACGGACCAGCGCACCACGACGAGAGCCTACCACGACGAGAACCTGCCACCATGGGGAGGGGGACGGACCAGCGCACCACGAGAACCTGCCACGACGAGAGCCTACCACGACGAGAACCGACCACGACGAGAACCTACCACCGGGGGAGGGGGACGAGAACCTACCACGACGAGAACCTCAGCGCGCTCGGGCCGCTCCGCCCGCAGCGCGCGGGGGGGGGGCGGAGGACGAGGGCAGGGGAGGGAGGAGGCGCGTGCGCGGCCGAGCCTTGCAACCAGATGCGGGAGGGAGGAGCGAGGGAAGAGGAGCGGGGGAGGGAGGAGAGGGATGAGATGGAGGAGGGAGGAGGGAAGGGGGAGGGGGAGGGGAGGGGGGGAGGGAGAGGGGACGGATGATGAGGAGGAAGGGGAGGACGAGGAGGAGGAAAAGGAGTAAGTAGAAGGAGGAGGAGGAGGAGGAGGAGGAGGAGGAGGAGGAGGAGCACGAGGAGGAGGAGGAGCACGAGGAGGAGGAGGAGGAGGAGAAGGAGGAATAGTTAGGTTAAGAGGAGGAGGAGGAAGAGGAGGAGGATGACCAGGAGGAGCAGGAGGAGCAGGAGGAGGAGGAGCCGAAGGCCTCGTTTCCCGCCGTTCGGTCCTTCCTGCTTTTCTCTCTTCGCCCTTCGGGGGTTCGAGGGGCTCGACTCGATAAACGGAGCCAGCATGCAGCTCCGAGTTCCGAGGGGAAGGGGGGAGGAAGGACAGGGACGGAGGAGAGCACGCACCGATGAGGGAGGGCGGGAAGCCCCGTCCGCGGGCGGAGGCTGCCAGCACCTCCTGCCCGCAACTGCTCAAGTGGGAAATGCCGCACGCGAGGAGGGAGGAGGGAGGAGGGAGGAGGGAGGAGGGAGTGCCAGGGGGCGGCCAAAAAGAAGCCTCCCCCCCGGCGCGGCGCCGAAAAGGCCCCGATACTGGAAGACAGAAGCGGGGTGCTGTGCGAAGGGCGGGGCTCGCACCTTCTGCACCCCATCTCGACGCTGGAAAACTCACGCCGCCGAGTCCCAAGAAAAGAGGGCGCCGCCTTGGGGCCCCCCCTCGGCGGCCCAGTGCTAGGCGCGCGGAACACGCTCCCAGGTGCTCTCGCAGGGCACGAAAGACAGAATGGAGGAGGCTAGCGCTGTTGCGCTGGCGGTGAGCAGCAGGTCGCCCCTGGTGATCTCCCTGAAGAGAGAGGCCCCAGGGAAAGCAGACGTGCGGACGGCCCGCTGGAGTTCGCTACAAGCGGACTGTGCTTTCTGGAAGAAGCCGAGAAGGAGCCCGGGCTGTTCCTGGATGATGCGCCGCGCGAAGGGGAGGCGGCGGCTCGCTGTTGCAGCGCCGCGATGCGCGTGGTAAGCTCGGATTCGCGATTCTGGCGAGGCTGCGGCCTGGCCGTCGTGAGGCGCTGCGTGAGGGCGCGCTAAGGCCCCAGTGGCAGGGTTCGCATGGCGGCCCCGCATTTTGGCGCACCCGTCACACGGTTTGTCGCCCCATCGGGGGGTTCCACCGAAGGCCGCAGTCGCAGGGTTCGCATGGCGGCCCCGCTCCATTTTGGCGCACCCTCACACGGTCCGTGGCCCAATTGGGAATTCCCCGTGCTTCGTCCCACCTGCCCTGCGGTTCTCACACTTGCGCATGGTTGGGTCCTTCGCCAGGATAATTGCGTCTGGTGGCAGTAGTGGTCCCAGGCTGGCGTCTGGTGGCAGTAGGCGGGCGTGGGTGGTCGCTGGGACTCCTATGTGTGGTGCATCGGCAGCTGGGGGATCCATTGCTGTGCACATCGGGAGCAATGTCGATGTCGTGGCTATTGAAGCCGCGTGCGCTCGGTGTGTCGTTGCCAACTGAGGCGCTGAACACACCCATTGTGCGATGGAGTGCGCTGCCCGCTGTCCTGGTCGTGTTGAAGCTGTCGTGCGCAGAGTAGGCCATGTGGTCCTGGTGTATACCCATCCCCCTGGTGGGTGGTCGGCGTCCTGGGTTCTCCATCGTCATGCCTCATCAGGTCCCCAGCTGCACCTGATGGTGTTGGTTGCCTGCGTAGGGAAGAAATATGGTTATGCTGACCTTGAGGCCACAGGTGTGGGTTTGCAACTTCCAGATCAATCAGAATTTGCCGCATTGCTGCACATTGATCGATCAGGGTGTTGATGCCCCACATGTGTGTGTGTGTGTGTGCCGTTGACGTTGAAGATGGTCCACCCTCCGTACGGTGAGGCTGCTTTCGCACAGTAGCATTGCGCGGTAACGCCCCATGGTAGGTACGAGCCGACGTGAGTTTGGCGTCTGTCTGGTGTGCCGTACACGGGCCATCCTGGTGCACATGCTTGGCCTGGTGCGTCACGGATGAGCCAGTACATGACGCAGTATTTGCGCGCACTCGGGTCAAGCTGGTACTCGTTTGGCAGCTGGTCGATGTCAACCTCCTGGCTGGTTATGCTGTGCGAGCTGGTGGTCTCTTCCACCGCTTCCCCGTCCGAAATGGCGGGTTGTTCCGGGGGGAAGGGAGGAAGGAGGGGTGAGGTCGAGTCGAGGGAGGAGGGAGGAGGGAGGCGGAGGGAGAGAAAGAGGGGAGGGGGGAGGGGAGGGCGTAGCGTGGGATGAGCGAGGGACGAGAGAAGAGGGTGGGGAGGGAGCAGGGGGGATCGGGACGAGGGAGGCAGGAGCAACGGGTGCAGACCTCGACGGACAGGTGTGGTGCTTCGCGCGAGCCCCGAGGCGCGACGCGCGGCGGCGGCGGCCTCGCTGCCGCCCTCGGAGGCCCTGCCGTGCCGCGTGAGCGCGATCTGCTCAAGGTCATGGTCCGACAGGAAGAACAGCGCATCCTCCCCGTAGAGCTGCGGGGAGGTCTTGTCGATCCATCCTCCTCGTCCTCCTCGTCCTCCTCCTCCTCCTCCTCCTCCTCCTGCTCCTCCTGCTCCTCCCCTCCCTCATCTTCAATCACCCTCACTCCTCCTCGGTCCTCGATCCTCCAACTCCCCCTCATCCTCCTCCTCCCCATCCTTCCTCACTTCCCCCTCCTCTTCCTCAATCCTACACCTCCTCCTTTTGCAGCTTATGTTGTTCCTCCTGCTGCTTGGTCTACAGCGAAACGATGCACTTTGATGACGAGGCTGGGAACCCTCCAGTGTGCACCACGAGGGTTGCTACACCCGGCTGGATGTGCTGCAGATCCTGATCCTCTTCTGCCTCGATCTGCCTTCCCCCCTTCCCTCTTCCATTCTTTTTCTTACACCTACCTCCTTCGTGTCGCACCCCAGGGCGTGTCGGCAGAGCGGGTCTGGCGCATTTGTGATCCTGGAGCTTGACATTTCCAACAACTCCACGAATGGAGAGTGGGTCCTTTTTACCATGTGCATCTGGCCGCAACGCCGCGCACACTCGTCTTGAACATTCGCAATAGCTTCAAGGATTGGGGGCGGGGGGGGCTGAACATGTGGTTCTCGCCTCAGCGCCGCGCTCACTCGCTTCAAACAATCGCAACAACTTCAAGGATGGAGGGCGGGTGGTCAAATCGTGATTATCGCCCTAGCGCTGCCCCAATCGTCTTAACATATCGAAGCAACTTCAATGATTGAGGTAGACAGGGGGAGGAAAGGAGGATGAGGATGAGGATGCGAATGGGATGAGGAGGAGGGTGATGATGCTGATGATAATGGTGATGATGATGATGATGATGATGATGATTTTTTTCTCCAGGGCCCACGGGTTCACCCAAAAAGTTCGATCCCCATTTCGTTCCATGCCTTCGCAACAGCCCTATGCCGCCGAGCCTGTGATCGGAGCCTAGCTTCGAATGCCTGCTCTGGGGTACCAGGGAGGTGGTTACGAACGTGACCATGAACACTGAGAAACGCGTCACACATGCAGGCACAGAGCAGACGTCGATTGGCGCACAGAGGGAAGAGGAGAAGGAGATAGGAAAACCACGGCCTCTCAGCGGACTCCTCAGGAAATCCTCTGCCCATCCAGCGGAGGCACAAGCTTTTTAATCTGGGACACGTACGATAATGCTTCATGTTGTCGAGATTCACAGGGGCACCTGAAGCAGAGAACTCAATAGGACATCCAACGCAGCACGAAGGACGAGTCATATCACGAAATCTGGCCGAAGTGCAGACCCCTCGACAGCAAGACCGTAAGACACTGAATCCAATATGTGTGCTAGTCATACGGCAGACAGAGCGGATTTGCTTAATACACGAGTCGAGCATACAACGACGCATATCAAGAACCCATTTCGTAAGTCTGGTATATACTCCATCCATCGGAAGAACACCAGCGGGAGCACGTTTATGAAGAGCCGAGTATATCTTTGGTTGAAGATTCTTATTAGTGTCAGGGAGCTTCGGGATCACAGCCATAGTTATCGTGATAACGTCGAACATAGAGCAAAGAAGCGAGGAACTGTACCAACTGGGACGGAACCAAATACAGCATCTAGATACAATACGATCATCTGAGTGAAGAACGTCTTGGATATCTTTGCGAGCCTGTTCCACAGCCGAGCACGACGCAGCGAAACGAACCCTTGAGGCAGCCGAGAGGTTGACAATCTTCTTTGCTTCACAGTCAAGACCCAGAGACTTAAGGCGAGTGATCATATTATACGAGAATGAGTGTCTGGGGGGCAGCCATAAGAAGTTGAAGAGTTTCTTGATATATCTTAAGAACATGCTGGGGGACAGGATATAGTTGAAGCACGAACTGCAGGACCGATAGACACATAACCTGGAATGTAGATAATGTAACAGCTAAGCCGAGACCCATCTGTCTGAGAGATCGGGTCCGAGAACAGAATTTTCTTAGAGGTTCCTGCCATCCGAGATCCCCCGCCTCAGGGCCAATATATATGCCAAGGTATTTAGCGTATCTAACGAATTCAATCTCAGCCAGGCCATTGGAATATTCATTTACACTATTGCGAAGAAGAGTTAGATTCAGAGTGCCACAGACCAGTACTTGACATTTCTTCGAGTTGAGAAAGAGACCGCAAGCAGGACCAATGAGAACAAGCAAGGACCAGACACGCGGCAAGGATGTCAGGATGTTGTGCATCGCAAATAGGCAGTCGTCAGCATATGCAAGTGACCGTCGAATATGAGCGCCCGAACGTGATCGCAACCATCGCAAGATGGGGTCTAGGCAGAGACAAAAGAGACACATGCTACTGGGGTCACCCTGCCGAACACCACGGAGAATCTGGAAACCATCAAATCTCTTGCCCCCGAGTGTTATGATACCGTAGTTATCACGATAGAGCGAGGTGTAGAACGCGAGTACAAAGCTAGGGACGCCCATCGATTGCAACACAGCAAGCATGAAACCGACCAGGATGGATGGGACTGCAGCAGCGAAATCAGCAAGCAGCATACCGGCACGATCATGCCCCAGGAGGTCTTGCTGAATTCCCCAGCTCTCGGCAGGGACAACATGACCAAGCATACTTCGGCCAGACACACATGTTTGGGACTCATCAACAACCGTCTTAGACATGCGAGAGAGCGGGATGCAGAAAGCACAGGAGAGCAGCTTAGCATCTGTGTTGCCCATGGATAATGGACGCGTCTCAGCACAATCACGAGTAAGCATCGGGCATTCATCATGTGGCTTGGTACCTTTAGGCAAGAAAACCATGAGCAGACGTCGCATATCCGTCGGCAAGTCGGAGACACTGCCGTCACACAATCCCGAGTATACAGCAAACAGAATCTTGGGAGCTGGTCCGATCGTCCAGCACTGATACGGCAATCCATCTCCCCCAGGCATCGAAGGGGAACGGGCTTGGAGCATCTGATTGAATTCCTCAAAGTCGATTTTCCAGAACTCATCCGAGATATCAGGGGCCTTCTGAGAAAAGCTCAGGATCTCATCCCAAAGAGTGGTGTCAGCCTCGAAGTCCCCAAAGATGGCACCCCAGTGGTCACGAAGGGCAACCGCCGAATCCTCCAGAGAAGAGCAGGGATTTCCATGAGCGTCGTTCACACTTGAAAGCCAGGTGCGTCTTCGAAACAGCTTCCAGATGTCCTGTTTCCTACATATCTTCTCCAGGGCAGCTCGTTTGGTGGCCTCTTCAGACGGGGAGCTTTCAATCAGTGTGGCCTCGCTGTCTAGCATCTGGGTCTGCAGAGACTGGATATGAGCAAAAAGAGCAGCAGGATGTTCGAGCTCAAGAGTAACAAGATTAAAGAAACTACCAAGATGTTCATAGCATTCAATAGCACGAATAAGCATATGCTCCCTGGACGAACGCCAACCACGAAGAGAATGAAGAGACCAGTGCAACTTCTCAGATAACGTCGAGGCAGGTCGACTGGCAATAGCTTTCTTGGCACGCTTACACGTGGCGTGCATGATATCTTTGGCACGAGCGAGAGTCTGAAGAGCACATTGCTGGCCATGGTCATTTTCAGCAAGCATAGCCAAAAGAGCAGAGGACAGCATCTCCTGATAGATAGGATGACGAGCAAGCCAGAGAGGAACAAATGCTTGGGCATGGGCAGGTGGGGCATATCTCTCGATCACCGACAGGACGGGAATGTGGTCCGAGCTCTGGATATTCTTACGCCTCCCCACCACAGATGTGCTGATGGTCAGATCAGCCAAGAGAGCCGAGGGGATGTCCGAGTATATGCGGTCGAGTCGTGACGTCTGAGAAATAATCTTGCCCCGTATTTCCCGTCGAGTATCAGATTCCTGGAAGAACTCAACCCAAGAACCGCATTTCCGATGGAACAAGTCAGTGTGTGCCCTATCTCCTGGACTAAAACCACTCCCATCAGTCATTAGCCTGCCTTCATCTTCATATGCAAAATTCCAGTCCCCGAGGATAATGTTAAAACTCGTAGCAGCATCAGGAAGGGCATCAGAAATCCTGGAAAGGTAGTGAGAGCACGTAGCTATGGGATCACAAACGTTAGGGAGGTGCGCATTCACAATCACGAGCGTGCCGTGCTTCCCCTTGCAGACAGAGAGAAGAACTCTACCGACAATCAGTGGAGTATGCTCAATCGAATCAAACGGTGCAGAAAAGGATGACGACATAACTGTAATAACACCACCAGTGCGACTATCATCATCATAGAACGAGTGACCAATGCTAGAGTTGCGTAGATCATGCTGGAGATGCGACACATCTGCTACTTGACCATGCGTCTCTTGTGCACACACAACTGAGTAACGACGGCTGAGACTAATGAACTTCCCCCAGCGGTTGGAGGCGGTCGCGTACTTCGTAGCCTTCACCGCACCAAAAAGACCATGAGCATTCCAAGTGACAATCGAGAGAGCAGAGGGAGGAGAGAACGGCATATTGCTGGGCCCCACATCACCTGCAATATCCCTGGAAGGTCCGCCTCGACTACACATAGCAGAGGCACCCGGCATTCTGTTCAACAAATTCAAGCGAGAACATACGGCCTGCGCCGGCAGGCTCTTAGCAGCCTCTGAACCAAGTTCTCACAGGTACTCGGTCGGGTTGTTCGCAGAAGTGGTGGCCGTCGCGATGGCATCGATGACAGCCTCGTCATTCAGCTTCCAGATGCGGCAGTTCGTGAGGTTTGGCTCGAACGACCAGCCCGCAACTTCGTTGCCCTTGATGTAGATCATCTCCCAGATCTCGCCATTGTCTGCATCCCCATACAAGTTGATCATGCCCTGGTAGCCGTTGACCCCGAGGCGCGTGCTGGAGAGGTCGTGACCAGCTGCGGATAGCATATCTCGAAGCTTGGCGTAGATGTGGCTGCATGCTCTCTGCCGAACCCGAACATCAAGCGGCATGTCACCACGGCTCTTTATCTGGTGGACGCTCTGGTTCCGCGGGTCCGTCCAGTTCATACTATCAGGTGAAACAGCAACAAGGTCCTGGAACCTCTTGGCGGCAAGCTCGGTCGAGAAATCCAAGCTGTATGTCTTCGCGGTGCGAGGGAAGTTGGGCGTAATCTCTTGCGCAAGATCCGCTGGAAGAAGGGGTAGTACCGTGTTGGTGTAGTGCAATCTGCGCTCACGAGCAAAAAGTATCCGAGGGAATGTTCCAATCCATTTGCGATTCTTATTTATCGAGTCATTCTTGGGGCCATCAACGCGCCTGGCCTTCGATCCACTAGAATCCGAGAAGGTGCGAGCCGAGCCACCGAAAGAGGATGCCGTCGAAGGTGTAGCTGATTGCATAGCTTGTAATTTCTTTATGTCTGCTTCCAACGCAGCAACTTTCTCATTCGCTTCCTTGATGTTCTTATTTTCAGCTTCCACAGGGATGCCGTGTCCAATCATGATCTGCTCCAACTTCGAAATGCGCGCGTCGGTGTCCTTCGTCGCCGTGTCGATCTTACTCCCCATGTAGTGCATACTCGCCGTGACCTCCGTACGTAGCTGGAGTACTTCAGCAGCTTGTTCTTTGATGAGCGTATCCGTTTTGACAGTGATATTTTTCTCCTGCGTCTCTAGCATCCTCTGAATGTTCGCGAGCAACGTATCCTGAGGGCCTCCCGAGGTGCTAGCGCTTCCGCCTGCCGCCAACGCCATGCCTGACGAGTGGTCGAGAAACGAAAGTGAATGTCTTCTGCCGAGAGAAACTGCAGCCCTCTGCTGCGCCAGCGAGATGATGATGATGATGATGATGATGATGATGATGATCATCATCCTGGTGATCATGATGATGATGGTGAAGGGGAAGAGGAGGAAGAGGAGGAGGAGGAGGAACAAAAGGAGAAGGGAGGAGGACAACGAAGAGGCATTACGCGTTGCACATGTGCTGCTGTATGTTTGTTGCGCGTGCTGGAACCTCGATATCCTGTTCGTTCCTGCTCCAAATTGATAAACGACCCCCCCGTGCCACGGCGTCCGTCGTCCAATTCGGGCCCCCAACGCGAGCCGGAACTGTCCGACGGACGACCCCCCGCCCGGTGCAGGACAGCCACGCTGACGATAAAGCCGTGAAAAACACGATGGGACGCACCAAACATTTCTCGATTCGGGGCGGCAATCAATAGGAGCGCCGCGTCGGAAGAGAGCACGTCAAAGGATATGCGGCGCTTTCGGGCACTACCGCCCGCGCGCAAACCTTCACACTTAGATCGCAGAAGAGATGGCAACGACGCGAGCGCCATCGAACTGATAACGAGAGAAAGATGTGGACGTGGCGGGTAGGGGGACGGCTGCGAAATTCTCGTCGATCGTGGTTTGGAGCCTGATTCTATTTTATACGCGGTAACGCCCGTGACCAGCTCCACCCGCCTCCGCCCCCTGCCCCTCCCACAGCACTAGCGCGAATCGTGACGCAACTGGACCACAAACGCGCCCCCCCTCCTTCCCAGTCACGCTCGCTATAAGGCGCACGAACCTCACCATCTTATGCGAAGACGGCGAACCCCCTCAATTGACGCATAACGGATTGATCAGTAAACCAAACCACGTCCACTAATAGCATTCCAGACTTTCGGACGGAACCTTACGACTCAAGAACAAGGAACCAGAGTCGCTTATGACGGAGCGCACTGTGAAAAGCCCCCCTGCCGCCCCCATGGCGATCATTCCGACTAACGCACCACGCTCGAGAACCCCCTTGCAGTGTGAAACAGGAGGCCCCCGCAAAGACAAAAGAGTAACGTAGCACCCCGAAGTTGCGGATACGAGTGAGGGGGGCGGCGGGGTCGTCGTCAATATGCGAGGCTCTGAAGCAAACTTCCGCAAGCGACGAATTTGACAACGCGCCCGCCGCAAGGGCCAGATGTTCCCCACATCCTAAATGGGACCCTTGTTTTCTCAGGATACCCCGCGCAGTCCTCACACCCACCCTGTCCTCTTCACACCCCCTCTTCCTGTCATCATCACCGTCATCCTCACCGCCACCAGTCATCATCCCACCCACCATCGCCATCACTACCACCATCCCAGCAGCATCATCAAACCCCATCGCCATCCACTCACCATCACATTCAGTCACCCCTCAGTCATCATCATGTCATGATCCCACCATGGCCATCTGCCATCGGCAGCGCACACAACCATCCCATCGCTACCAATATTCCATTATGACAACCGACCAACAAGGGGCATCGTTTGTGAATGGATTGCAGAGGTCTCAGGCGGGAGCCCTTCCCTATGGAACCCGCAATTCATGTTGGCAACTGGAGCGGGCCACCAACATCTTGCAACTGTCCTCGCGTTGGACCCCTCACGCTTGATTTTTGAAGAAGCATCTGGCGGGAGCCTCGTTTGTGAGTGACTTGCGAGGAAATCTCCAGCAGCAACCCCCGCCGTATGGAGCCCGCGTTTCATGTTGGTAATCCGAGCGGGTCATCCAAATCTTGAACCTGTCGTCGGTATGTCATCCCTCACGCTTGGAATGTGAAGACACCTCTGGTGGGAGTCTCGTTTGACCGTGAATTTCGAGGAAGTCTCAGACAGAAGCCCCCGCCCTGTGGAACCCGCACCTCATGTTGGCAATCGGGGTGGGTTTTCCAGATCCGATAACTGTCGTCACTGTCGGGCCCCTCGCGCCTGAATTTTGAAGAAGCCCCTGGCGGGAGCCTTGTCTGTGAGTGAATTGCGCGGAAATCTCAGGCGGGAACCCCCTCGTTATGGAGCTCACACCTCATGTTGGCAATCGGGGCGGGACATCCAGATCCGATGACTGTCGTCACTGTGGGACCCTCGCGCCTCAATGTTGCGCAAACCCTTGGCGGGGGCCTCGTTTGTGAGTGACTTGCGGGAAATCTCCTGCGGGAGCCCTCTCCTCATGGAACCCGTACATCATGTAGGCAATCGGAGCGGGTCATCCAAATCCTGTACCTGTCGCCACATTATACCCCTTTTCAATTTGAATTATGGAAAACATCAAGCGGGAACCTCCTGCGTAGGTGAATTGTGACATTTCAGGCGGGAACCCCCTCCCTATGGCGCCCGCGCTTCACGTTGGCAATCCGAACGGATCATCAAAATCTTGAAATGGTCGTCACTGTTGGGTCCCCCGCGCATGAATTTGAACAAGCCTCAGGCGGAAGCATCGTTTATGAGTGAAACGCGAGGGTCTCAAGCGGGAGCCTCCCCAGCTCTTCATGGAACCCGCATTTCATGTTGGCAATCCGAACGCGCCATCCAAATCATGTAAATATCTTGATTTCTGGGTCCCTCATGCCGGAATTTGGAAGAAGCCTCAGGCAGGGACCTTGTTTGTGAGTGAATTGCGAAGAAGTCTCAGGTGGGGTCCCCCTCCCGATGAATTCCGCGATGCAAATTGGCAATCAGAGCGGGTCATGCGAACCCCAGACCTGTCGCTAATTTTGGTTTCCCCGGCCAGGCTTGGATGTTGAGGAAATCTCAGACGGGAACCTCGTCTGTGAGTGAGTCGCGAGGCGGTCTCGAGCGGGGGCCCCTTCGCTATGGGCCCGACACTCCGTATTGAAATCCGAGCGAACCCTCGGGATTTCGTAGCTGTCGTCGCTGTTGGGTTCCTCAGGGACGACAGGTTATGGAGCCCTCGCGGACCAATCCGAGCGGGGCCACTTTTGTGCTCTTCAGAGGGCCAGTCGCTCGGCGGAACCCAATCCCCCAACGCGGCGATGGCGTCACCATCGACTGCGCCACGGGTGAGGACGCTGGTCGCACGGGCGCATCGGACGAACAGAAGTGGCTGCACCTCTACGTCATGTTCTCCCGCGCCACGGGCATGCGGAGCATGCTGATCCTGCGGCAGCCCACGCGAGAAATCGGAAACGCGCGCCGCCAGCGTCCCTGCGGAAGGCGCTCCGGAAATCCGACGAGATAACAAAAAGTTCCAGAACCAAGGCGGAGCAGCTCGCAGCACAGCTGGGTTGTGCGTCTTCCGCCTGGGCGCCGCGCCCACCTCGAGGCCCGCGGGGTTTCTCCCGACGGCCTGGCCCGCGGGGTCGTCCCGATGGCCCGCCCCCGCGCCCCAACGGCCCGCGAGGTTGTCCCAAAGGCATGGCCCGCGGGATTGCCCCAAACAAAGTCAAAGGCTTCGCGATCTAGCCGTCGGCGAACGCGCGCGTGCTGGCCGAGGCGGCGACGGCATCGAGGAAAATCGCCTTGCTTGCCCCGACCAGGGGGAAGGGGAGGTGCACATGGAAAAAAGGCAAGAAGAGGATGATGAGGGCGGGAGGGGGGGGAGAGCGATGATGATGAGGAGGTGGAAAAGGAGGAAGAGGAAAAAGAAGAGGAGGAAGAGAAGGAGGAGGATGAATCCGTCCCGTCGACCCTGTCGGCGTGCGTGAAGGGCTTGTCCGTTAGAGTCGGATTTTACCGTCGAGCGCCGTCCCAAGCGGAAGTCGAAGGGAAGCCCCTTCCCTGTGATCCCTGAACCCCCGCGCGGGGGGGGGGGGGGGGCCTGGGGGGGTCAGGGATTCCCGGGGGGGATCTTGGGGCGGGGGGGGGCGCCGCCCAAATACGTTTCCCCCCCGCGCCCCAGCCCCCCGCTCCCGCCCCGGCCCGGACCCCGCTGCGGCCCCAGCCCCGGGCCCACACGCGGCCCAGCCCAGGGAGCCGCAGCCCGGGCCCCGGCCCCGGCGCCTCGGCCCCGCAGCCCGGGCCCGCGACCCCCGGCCCCGGCCCCGGCCGTGGCCCCGGCCTCGGCCTCGGCCCCAGCCCTGGCCCCAGCCGCGGCCCCAGCCCGAGCCCCAACAGAGCCCAGAGAGCTCCCAAGAGAGCCCCAAGAAAGGCTCCAGCGCGACAGCGTCGTCGTCGCCGCCGCTGCCACCGCCACCGCCGCCGCCGTCGTCGTTGCCGTCCCCCTTCATGGTCGGCGGCACCGGCCGCTAGGCCTTCCCAGTAGAGAGACGAAGAGGAGGAGAGGGCAGAGCAGAGGGCAAGAGGAGGGTGTCCGCCAGGGCGAGGAGGAAATGGCGAAGGGCAATCTTAAAGGATTCTCACGCTGGGTCCTGCCGTCGGAGTAACTCGGAACAACAGGGTGGGTCGCGGGTTGGGTCGCGGGGGGGTGGCGGAGAGGGTCGCGGGCTGGTCGCGGGCGAGGACGACGACAACAACGCAACAACAAGAGCAACAGCAACAACAATACCCATTGTTTTTTTTTTTAATACGGTTCGCTCTTATATGCTCGCGTGGCCTTCAACACGCGTACCCCAGACCCTTGATACCCGCCCCCTTCGTTTTCGCTCGTGCCCCCTTGGGGGTATATATGCCTTACCTGCAACGTGTATTTCGTGCAGCCCCTAAGTCAAGGGGAGAGAGGACGGATGAAGGAAGGGACAAGGGGGAGGGAGGAGGATGGAGCACGAGAGAGGAGTAGCAGGAGGGGGGCTCGGAGCCGAAAACACGTGGCAGAACCAGACGGGCAGATCGGGCGGGTAGAACCTAATGGGCGGGTCGGGAAGGCGGGCCCAGGAGGCCAGGTCGAGCAGGCGGGTTGCTTAAGCGTGCGTCCTGCATGAATCGCAAGGAAGTCTCGAGCAATAGCTCGATTCCCAAATAGATCGTCAGGAAGTCCCAAGCGAGCGCGTGATTCCTGAGTGTCGAGGGCGCGGCGTCTGAGTAAATTGCGAGGACGTCCCACGCGGGAGCGCGATTCTTGCTTACAGTGTGAGGAAGTCCCGCGCGAGAGCGCGATTTGGATATACATTTTGAGGGAGTATCAAGCGGAAACCGCTGTTGTTGCAAACCAGGGGCCAGGGGCTTAGTTTGGTGACGCTTCAACTTCTCTTGTAAAAAACAGGGTGCGAGCCCCAGGAGAAGCACTTCAATTGAACACATACAAGGGTTACCGGGGGGGATCAGGAAAAATATTCTTTAGAGATGTGAATTCAGAAATAACAACGAGCATTTGAAGACTGTTCGCTCTTATCTGCTCGCGTGCCATTCAACACGATATCCTATTTCCTCGATGCCCGCCCTCGTCGTCTTCGATCGTACCCCCTTGGGGGAGGAGAGGACGGACGGAAGGAAACGACAAGAGGCAGGCGGGATGCTGAAGCGTGAGCCCTGCATAAATCGCGAGGAGGTATCCAGCAATAGCGCGATTCCCAAATAAATCGCGAGCAAATCCCTACCGAGAGTATGGTTCCTGAGTGTCGAGGGCGCGGCGTCTGAATAAATTGTGGACATGTCCCACGCGAGAGCGCGATTCCTGCATAACCTGTGCGGGAATCCCGCGCGAGATCGCGATCAGGGTATAAACTCGGAGGGGATATCAGGCGGGAGTCGTTGTCATTGTCAAGCGAAGGCCAGAGGGCTTAGTGTGGTGACACCTCACTTTCCTTCGTAAACGAAAACAGCGTGCGAATCCCGGAAGAAGCACTACTACTACTACTACTACTACTACTACTACTACTACTACTACTACTACTACTACTACTACTACTACTACTACTACTACTACTACTACTACTACTACTACTACTACTACTACTACTACTACTACTACTACTACTACTACTACTACTACTACTACTACTACTACTACTACTACTACTACTACTACTACTACTACTACTACTACTACGACTACTACTACTACTACTACTACTACTACTACTACTACTACTACTACTACTACTACTACTACTACTACTACTACTACTACTACTACTACTACTACTACTACTACTACTACTACTACTACTATTACTACTACTGCTGCTACTACGGCTACTACTACTACTACGACGACTACTACTACTACTACTACTACTACTACTACTACTACTGCTACGACTTCTACAACTACTACTACTGATACTACTACGGTTCCCTCTGCTACTACTACTACTACTACTACTACGACTACTACGACGACGACGACGACGACTACTACTACTACGACTAAAGCTACTACTACTACTACTACTACTACTACTACTACTACTACGACTAAAGCTACTACTACTACTACTACTACTACTACTACTACTACTACTACTACGCCTACTACTACGACTACTACTGCTACTACTACTACTACTACTACTACTACTACTACTACTACTACTACTACTACTACTGTTACTACACGGGCAACAACAGCAAGCCAACCAGCAACAATAACCACAACAAAAACAAATAACAATAACAGCAGCCACACAACGACACCAGCAGCAGCAACAACAACGAAACAACAATAATCCACACCGCGGAACCTCACTTCAGCCACGCGCACAGGGACAATGAATGACCGTTCGGCCCCTTCACTCTGACAATCAGTTACCCAAGACGGACCGCACCCATTCTGAATTGCAGGCGAGGCGACAACATGAGCACTCCATACGCAAGAACGCATTGCGAACGATGAAACAACCTGAAACGCTCCGCCAAAAAATATCGAGCTGGGCGCGTTGCAGAAACCGTAACCAGCGCTGCTCAGAACGCAAAGGGGCGTCGACGAGAAGGACAACAAGGAACATAGAACGGGGGGACAGAAATAGAAGGGAGGAGGAAGAGGAAAAGGAGGGGGAGGAGGAGGAGGAGAGGAAGGAAGGAGGAGGAAGAGAAGAAGGAGGAGGAAAAGGGGGGAGGAAGACAAGAAGGATGGATAAGGACAGGGAGGACATCCTGGTGTGGGTAGCAGCGCAGTGCGCTGCATTTGCCCGGTTCACCCCTGCTGCAGCGGGCGGCAAGCAGCTGGGGGGGGGACGGAAGCCGGGCGCCCAGGACGGCGTGACGCGCCGCGTGGCGCTCCAGCGCTCTGCGCCCTGCAGTGCAGCAGCGCCGCGCGCTGGCACGACAGCCCCCCCCCCCCTCCACTAGCAAGCAGTGGCGTCTACGTAGCAGACATCTGCGTGACGACCCACTCCGCGGGACCTCCAATGTGAACCCACGGAAGTGGCAACCGAGGCGCAGCCTGCGGCCTGCCCACGGAGCCGCGAGGTCCTGCATGGGGTCCGCGTGACTGCCCACCTCGCTGGGCACTCCCGGCGCCAGCGACAGTGGCGACAGCTGCGCCGTGCGCCGACCCCGCAGGAGGCCGCGAGGTCTTGCAGGGATCTGCAGGACTACCCACTCCGCAGGACCCCCGGGAGCCCACGCAAGTGGCGACAGCTGCGCAGCTCGCAGTGCAGTTCCCCCAGGGAGCCGCGAGGTCCGGCGGGGGCCCGCGTGACTGCCCACTCCGCTGCGCCTCCCAGGGGCCAATGGCATTGGCGGCATTTGCGCAACTCGCAGCTCCCCATGGAGCTGCGAGGTCCCGCAAGGATCTGCGTAACTACACACTTGCTGGACGTCCAGGGAAAGAACAAAACTTGACAACAGTGGCACAGTTCACAGACCCCCAGGAAGCCGAAAGGTGTCGCAGTCATCTGCGTGACTGCCCACTCCGTGGCACCTCGCAGGAACCCACGGAAGTGGCGACAGTTGCCAGCTCGCAACCCTCCCAAGGAGTCGCGAGGCTCGCAGGGGGTCCGCGTGACTGCCCACTCCCCTGGACCTCTCAAGAGCCCAAAGAAGTATTCTCCAATTGTCCTTCTCTCCTTCGAACCCTCGCCCTCTCACGAAGCGCCTCTCCGTCGCCCGTCCCGGACCGAAATCCGGTCAAAACCAGTCCCCAAACACCTACCAATCTCCACCCTGGCCAATTCTGCGTGCAGCCGAAGCGACGAAAATCTCCCGGAACGCCCGAACGACTCCTAAACGAAGACGCCGTCGTGGCAGCCGCCGTCGCCGGTCGCCGCCGCCGCCGCTGCCACCGCCGCCACCGCCGCCGTCGTCGCCGTTGTCGTTGTCATTGTCGTCGCCGTCGTCGTCGTCGTCGTCGTCGTCGGTCGTCGTCGTCCGTCGTCCGTCGTCCGTCGTCCGTCGTTGTCGTCGTCATCGTCGTCGTCGGTCGCCGTCGTCGTCGATGTCATCGTGGTCGTCGTCGTCGTCGGTCGCCGTCGGTCGTCGTCGTCCGTTGTCCGTCGTCGTCCGTCGTCGTCCGTGGTGGTCGTCGTCGTCGTCGTTGTCGTCGTTTCCATCCCGTCCTCGGAGTCGTCGTCCACCAGCTTTCGGAACTCGCCCAGGTCGACCACTGAGGCAGGCGGCGTTCTCCCTCTCTGTTCTCTCTCTCTCTCTCTTTCTCATTGCCCCCTTATTATTCTCTCTCTCTCTCTCTTTACCTTCCTCTGTATAGAGATGTGTATATATGTGTGTATATCTATATATAGTTGCTTGCGTGTCACTCTCTCTCTCTCTCCATATTTCCTTTCTCTCTCTCTCTTTCTCTTTCCCTCTCTCTCTCTCTCTGTCTCTCTCTCTCTCTCTCTCTCTGTCTCTCTCTCTCTCTGTCTGTCTGTCTGTCTCTCTCTCTCTCTCTCTGTTCTCACCGCGGGCGGGTTGTCCCGGATGCTCTGGCGGGAACAGCGCCCGCTGCGCAGAGAGCACGCGAAGCCAACCCTGGGAGAAGGAAGAAGTTGCCGGACGAGGGAGGGACGGAGGAGGTGAAGACGAGGAGGAGTCGGCGGCGGAGGTGGAGGAGGCGGGGGGAGGGAGGCGGACGGATGATGATGGGGAGGAGGAGGAGGAGGAGGCGGAGGAGGAGGAAAAGGAGAGGGAGAAGGAGAAGGAGGAGGAGGAGGAGGAGACAGGTAGCCATTTTGCCATTTTGGGTCCAGGAACCTTCTTTTGAACTGCCCACCTTTTGGGCGTGGCTTAATGGGGGGGTCACAAATGGGGGGGTCAGAAACGGTCCCCCTTCGTGCCCCTTTCGGGCCCCTCTGGAGCCCCAGGGAGCTCGTTTAGGTACCGTTTGGGTACCTTTTCGGGCCACCCTCGCCACCCCCCTATTTATGACCCCTCCATTACGCGACGCCCAAACCTTCGGCTCCAGAGCGAAAAGGTCCGGCCGCCCTCGGCCGTTCCTCCCCGGTGGCCAACAGGGCACCCCACGCAGCCTTCCGCCATGGGCTGCCGCCCTCGGGACCGAGGTCTGCACATGGGAAAAGAGGAGGAGGAGGGGGAGGAGGAGGAGGAGGAGGAGGAGGAGGAGGAGGAGGAGGAGGAGGAGGAGGAGGAGGAGGAGGAGGAGCAGGAGAAGCAGGAGAAGGTCTGTAGATGGGAAAAGGGAGCGGCCGTGGCACCCCGTGGGGCCATACAGTTTTCGACGGTGCGTGCGGCCGCCGCGGCTGCAGAAAGAGACCCGGAGCACGACAAGTGTTGCTTGCCTTGCGGTTCTCGGCTTGACCGTGTGCCACCAACCCCATCACGCCGAGATGGAGGAGCGGCGACCCTGGTGGACCACCAAGCCACCAACAGGCCGGGGAAAGCGGCGTCAGGGGGACTCCAACACGTGGAGTACACACGACGAGCGCGACAATCGCAAATACAAAGAGAAGGGAATGGGAGGAGCTCACCGACCCAGCCTCTCCCAACACGACCTCCTTCGCTGCCTGCTCCAGCCGGCAGGCAACGGAGGGAACCACTTCGCCGAAGCAGCCAGTGACCGCGAGATCCTCGCCTAGTCATGGTAAAACAGGGCTAGGATCTGGATAAATCGCTCCAGAGCGTTCCCGAGCGCTCTCAGAGCGTTCCGGAACGCTCTGGAGCGGTCGCGGCTCCCAATACATCCTCCAAACCCGCCTGTTCTCAGAGATTTCGAGTTATCCCGATCCGATTTTGTCCCGATCTTCGCGTCGTTTTGCATGGTCTCCCCACCAGGCCCACAGGAGTCCCAAGCGCCGGCCCCTGCCATATTCCACAGGAGCTCGCCGACCGACTCGGAAAGCCCTGGGGCCGGCGAT
This sequence comes from Prorocentrum cordatum, assembly GCA_963575745.1. Classification (NCBI taxonomy): domain Eukaryota; class Dinophyceae; order Prorocentrales; family Prorocentraceae; genus Prorocentrum; species Prorocentrum cordatum. Next base: position 442,938 of record CAUYUJ010010757.1, read on the forward strand.
GCGGACGCCTCACTCCAACTTCCGCCAGGAACGCTGCCGCCACTGTTGGCGGCGCGCACAAGGGGGTGGAGGGAGGGGGGGAGGGCTTCTTAGAAGGAGGCTGCTTCTTAGAAGGCGCCGGGCTTACATCTGTAGATGAGGCCCGCGCCTTCTAAGAAGCAGGGGTGCTTCTAAGAAGCCCTCCCCCCTCCCCTCACCCCCCTCTGCACGTGGCCGATACTGATGCCGGCGCACTGCTTGCCAGCAAGTGGGAGCCGGTGGGCTCGCTCCCCGCCCGTGCGCCGCAGGGCCGCGACCTTTCCCGACCTCCCGCCGATCTCTCCGCTGGCGGAGCCGCCGCCGGCCGTCACTCCCGCCGGCCCTCTCAATGCTGAGGGCGAGGGGATGCCCAGCCTTCGATCTCTGACACGCGCGGCGTGAGTGTTGAGAACGGCGTAACTGAAGGGGCCCTGGGACACACAAATAAATGCGCACACATAAAAAAAAACTATATGTTTTTCCCATATCTTCTGGGTTTTTGTCTTCCCGCCCACTTCCCATATTTTCGCATATTTTCTGGGGAATCGACGATGAATTGTGTCTGTGTGTTTATTCCCCTCCTGAGTTCCAGCGGCGTTTCTCCCGCCCCTCCTGCGCAGCGGCCGCGCCGTCTCTGTTGGCGGCCGTGCGCGCCCGCGCTGGGTCTCAAGGGGCGCCCGCAACGGCAAGGTCCAGCGCCACGCGCCTGCCGTCGTGGCCGGGAGCAGCGTCGAGACTGACCCTGGGGAGGTCGTCGTCGGGGGCGTCTTCCAAGCTCCCCGCGTGAAGGCTCTCCAGGCGCTGCTCCTTTATCGCTCTCGGGTCAACGAGCGTGGTGGCGAAATTCAGCAAGTTACCGCGGACCTCGAAGTGGGGGGTGGAGCTCCGGGTCACACTGCCCAGAGGCCGCCTCCCTGCGGGGAGGTGGAGCTTCGGGCAGAGCACCCAGAGGCCGGCGCCCTTCGGGGGGGGGGGAGCTTCGGGTGCTGGCCCAGGGGCCGCCTCCCTTCGGGGGGGTGGAGCTCCAGGTCACACTGCCCACCTCCCTGCACCCCTCCGCGTGCATGAGAGCAACCAGTCCCCCAGCGGCGACCCGCACGCACCCTGGCTCCCACTGCGCTGACGATGCGCCCCCGCTGGCGCTGACGAGATGGCTCGGTCCACAGTGCACAATTCAAGGGGCCCAAGGACACACAAGTAAATAGACACATAACCCAGCTGTTCCTATATTGTCGTACCACTCCCCATCTTCTCCCACGTTTTCCTGCGAGTCGACGAGGAATCGTGGCCGCGTGATCGCTTCCCTCCTGAACAGCAGGCGCCGGCGCAGGGCCATGCGCCGCGCTCCGCCGCCGCCGCCGCCGCCGCCGCCGCCGCCCCCGCCGCATCGCACGCACCCCCTTCTGGCGCTGCCTGCGCCTGGGCCGGCCCCCCGAGCGCATTCGGGGGCCCTGTGCCTCTCGTCCGCGGGCCAGCCCGGGAGGCGCGAGCGCGCCACGCGCGCGACGGCGACCGCCAAGTCCCTTTGCAGGTGCGTCGAGGTCCCTCCTCCTCCTCCTCCTCCTCCACCTCCTCCTCCTCCTCCTCCTCCTCCTCCTCCTCCTCCTCCTCCTCCTCCTCCTCCTCCCCCTCCTCCACCTCCTCCTCCTCCTCCTGGTCCTCCTCTTATAAAGTCCAACGCCGGGCTGATCTGCAAGAGGGGTGCCGCTACGCCACGAGCTCTGCTGGCGCCCTCCTAGGCCTCCGCTGCTGGCGCCGGCAAGGCGGCCTCGAGCCCCGCGTCCGTGCAGGCACGGGCGCCCCCGCAGTGGCGCCAGGGCCGGCGTCAGCGCCCCGCAAAGGAGGCAGCCGCGGCTCGCGGAGAGGCCAGGACAAAGAGCGCCCCGCCCTCCTCCCCTCCTCCCCCCCTCCTCCTCCCTCCCTCCTCCTCTCCTCCTCCCCCCTCCCTCCCCTCCTCCTCCCCTCCCCTCTCCCCCTCCCCTCCTCCCCTCCTCCCTCCTCCCCTCCTCCTCCTCCTCCTCTCCCCCTCCCCCCCCTCCTCCTCCTCTCCTCCCTCCTCCTTCCTCCTCCTCCTCCTCCTCCCTCTTCCTCCCCTCCTCCTCCTCCTCCTCCTCCTCCTCGCTCCTCCTCCTCTCCTCCTCCTCCTCCTCCTCCTCCTCCTCCTGGTTCATGGTTCATCCCTGGGCGGCCGCCTGCAGCTGCAGGCGAACGCCGCTAGGTCTCAGACCGACGCGGCACCTCAGTACACCGCGAAGAAGATGACCAAACTCTCGTCGACGTGCCCGCTCCCTGTATAGGGCCACGCGGGCAATTCACAAAGTCCAGTACAGATACCTGATAGAGCTCAACGCCCCCAGTACCGCAAAAAGAAACCCTTGTCGATGTGCCCGCTCCCTGTATAGGGCCACGCGGGCAATTCACAAGGTCCAGTACTGATACCTGGAAGAACACAACGCCTCCAGTACCAAGAAAGTAGACGTGATCATACACCACATCCACGAACTGAACTCCCAAGCCAACCACATGATCAGCACAGGAATCCAGCAAAACAGGCAATGAGCCGCTGCCGCACGCTGTTGCCAACCCGCGACCGGGTCTAACGTGCTGGTGCCCAGGGCAGCAGAGCCGCTGCCACACGCTGTTGTCAACACGCGACCAGGTCCAACGTGCTGGTGCCCAGGGCAGCGGACTCACCACCATGGCGACACGAACCTGGCGCACCAGGATTTCGGGATTCGAGCTCAGCACGAACATCCACTGGTCGAAGCAGACGAGATCATCGGCTTCGCCCACAACAAGAAACAGTCACAGCCTCATCTGGGCCAGTACAGACGCGTGGAACTCGATGGAGCGCGCTTTGGCAAATCGACAAATCCACTTGAGCTGGTTCTTCCTGACAGCAGGATCCTTAGACGCCCCAGGGCGAACTTCTTTGAGCTTGAGCACCTTCTTCGTGACGTCCGTTGAAGAGCCAGCACAACGAACACAAACGCACGCCATACCATCCCATTGCAACGCGTGGCCTTGGCCTGCAAAAAAGGTGTGCGCCGCCATCTGAGGAGCTTCTGACGAATCCACCACAACCTGCTCTGAGATGGCCTCACCAAGTAGGGCATCAGCAAGTTGTACGGCTTCATGCACTGCCTCACTGCGCACAGGCTGGTATGTAAGGCCCTTGGGAGTGCCGAAAAAGATGTCACACTGCAGTCTTTGATGCTCAGACGCACTACAGTGCTTACGAATACCCCAGCCCAAGTTGTCCAGGTGAGTCGTAGTGGCAGCCCGCACCCCACACTGCCTGCACCGATATTCTGCGTGAACATCAGATCTCCAAAAAATATGCTCCAGTACCGTTATACGTGGCTGAACGCATGGAAATCGTACCTGACGATCTTGAGACTCCCAGAGCTGCTGCTGGAACAACCTGCACAGCGTGAACCCCAGGTACCTGGACATCAACTTGGCTTGAGCCAGCGCCAGCTTGAACAAGTCGCAATAACCTTCTGCATATCCGATGTCCTTCGCGCCCAGTTTCGCAAAATGATCAGCCCAGGCGTTGCCCAAGACCCAATCGAAATTAGCCTCACGCTTAGCGATTCCAGCCGCCACCTCATCCAGGTCAAGATGAGAGGGACACCAGCCGAAGGTAGGAGGTACAGCTTTCCGTCCTTGAGCGAAGTTGCGAATAGCCCTCCATATGCCAGCGTGTCGTGCGCCAGCGAGCGCATCATACTCGTCCCAGCGGTTGCCTTCAGTGACGAGCGCCGAGAGATCTGTGACCAACAGCTTCACTCCTGGAAGGTGTCGTAGAGCTTGTAGAACGCAGTGCCGCTCCGCTGCTCCAATAGTCTGCTGTACCCCTGGAAGGCCTCCGTAGACTGCACGAGCTGGATATCCATCAGGAGACATTTGGACACAGGCCCAGCCGCAACGCCTCAATTCAGGAATGCTGGATGGAATAGCCGAGCCGTCTGTAAAAAACGACGCTTGGCCAGTCTTCTGGCGACCCCGCCCAAGATCCCCAGTACCGCACAGGGGGGTCAGGTTCGGCATGTTGCCAGTCTCCTGGTACCTGCGGGAGCCCCACACTCAGCTCAAAGCACTCGTCGCTGACGATAGGACGATTGATGGTCCCGTTCTGCAAGATCGAGTCGCGGAAAGACGTGAGCTCATCAGACATGGGATGATCGTCTTCACCTTCCAGCAGCCACTTGTTAACCGCATCGCACTTGAAGCAGACGTGGCCAATCGTCTCGTCGTCGCCTTGGCAGGCACGGCACAGTGAATCGCCGACCTTGTTGTGCGCTGCAAGACGTCCTTTAGTCCACAGCGAACCAGACCATAAAGCCCTGAGCGCACCAGCCGTTTTTGGGTTCTTGACCGTAGCCGAAGGTCCGCCCAAGCAAGCACGCAGCCCGCGCGCCCACAAGATCGTGCCAGGCTCCCGCTGTTCGTGATGTGCCAAGATACGTTGCATCTGATATCGCTGAATACCTGCTCGAAGTAGATCGCGGAGTAGAAGCGGGGCAACCTGCAACAGTGACCAGCTGCTTCCCTGACCATCTTGCACAACTGTCGACGACAACATACGCCATCCTACCCTTTGCAGGGACAACATGACTACACCAATCGGGCCTCGAGCCGTACTCCAACTGAGAGAAGTGGCATTGATTGCTTGCCAGGCTCGTTCTAATCTGCCCAGGCCAACGAGCTGTTCCCACACCAATCTATGGTAATAGAACAGCGGCCCAGTCGTTGCGTCGAAGATGGGATCATACCATGGGTCTCGCTGAGTCGCCAAGTAGAGGGTACTGCTTGCTCCACGCTTGGGGTAGCCCGCCATAGTGGCGGATATGCTCCTCATGACCTCCAGCTCCTTGTCAGACACGCCGCTGACCGACGACCCGTGAGCCACCGACGGCAGTAGCCCAGTTCTCCACAATCGCGTAACCTTGGTACCCACCGTCCGCCGAAATGCATGTACCCGATGAGCACGCTGTTTGAGACTTGCCAGCCGCTTCTTGGCAATAGTGCGCCCGACCACTGGCCCATGCAACGCATGCCCCAAATTCCGCATGTGCGGCTTCGACGGGATGTGGCAGTAATCAGAGGCCGCCTTAGATGCCTTGATCACTGCGGCCGACGTGGCAACGAAACCTGACTTGCTGGCCTGAATAACGAGCCCTACCTCCTTGACATCAAAGATAAAACCTTTCAGCGCCGACCAGAAGCCACTGAGCTGTTGTGTCGAGCTGCCAACCCACTGCGCCGACACGTCATCCACCAAGGCTCGTGGTATAATATCATCTCTAGCAAGTCGTCGAATGGCCTTTGCTGTGAGCACCGTCAGCATAGTTGTGGACATACTGCACCCTGCGAAGATACCCTGCGCAGATCTGCACCATACAGAGAGAGACCCATGACATTGGAGCGTTCTGGGTTGTAAACGGCACTGCAACGTCATCCACGTAAGCATGACAGGAAAACCCTCCAGCCGAGACTGATCCACTAGGGCGGACGGCGAAACCGACTCGAAAGCTTTCCATGCATCGAGAAGAGCTGTCACAGAGAACTCGCCCAGGTAGAAGGCCATTTCCGCTGTGATATTGTGATCCACCGCCGAAGCTGTCGAGGACCTCCCAGCGCCACCTGTACCCTAAATGTTGGGAATCTTGGCGTTCCGAATCCAGCGCTTGGCCACCGAGGATCGGACACGTGCCCATAGCCGTAGTAGGGTGTTGACCAGGCATATGAGACGACTTCCACCGCCAGGTTTTGCCAACCGAACAAGAATATTAACAATGCGATCCCCAGGCCACCAGCCAAGATCTTCACAGCGCGAAAACAACAAGTTGACCACCGCCAGGCCCTCATCCGACACGTGCCATAGCGCTCTAGGCGCGATCCCCGTTTGTCCCACAGCCGTGCGCTCAGGAAAAGAAAGAGAAGCCGCACGCAGTTCAGGAACACTGATGGCTGGCAGTTTGGGCCACGAAGTAAAATCCGCAGGCCTGTCGGGTAGATCATAACCGTGATGTTGCCAAACCTCGCGCCACGTGACCATCTCCCTATCTGCTAGTGCATGAGGACTTCCATGCACCATAGGCTTCGATCTCTCAGGCGCCTGTTGTACCTTAGTAAACCGATGTGCAGAACTAGCACCACGAAGAAAGGAACGATCTGCCCAATCTTTCCATGCCTTGTACTTGTCGGAGACGGCCTGCTTGGTGAAAGTGGACGCCTGCTCAGCAATGTACTGGACCATACCGTCGAAGTCGTCATGCAAGAATACCGCAATACCTGAAGTGGAGAACGTTCTAACCCCATCGGTAAGCCCAGCAAGAATCCGCTTAGACACAGCAACCTTGCTTAAGAAAATCGCAGCTTCCTTGACATGCTTAACCACATGCCCGCATTGCTGTAAAGAAACTGGGCACATAGCGTGGGCACCCTGAAGACGTTGACAATGCTCTCCAAGATGGGCACGTACTCGCACCAGGTGAGATGCCCACCGCTCTGCCACCTGCCAACAGTTCACCTCTTGATATACATAAGTACGTTTTCGTGGCGACTGCCACGCCACCTTTTCCCACTTCCATGATACAACGCCAGCCCGTCCAAGATGTTTGCGATGGTTGGCACCTCGAAGCTGCCACCTGTCAGCCAAATCTTGTTCAATCTGCCGTACCACATCGTCCCAGGCCACCTGCAGCGACGCGTTGTCATGTGCGTCCAAGACTGCCAATCGTGCCTGACGCCAAGCACCACGCCGAGGGTAGCACGGACAACCAATAGGAGGAACCGATCCGAACCCCCGCGGCTCGTCAATTACCCTACGCCATGTCGGAATATCATGCGCCAACAACGAATATCGTACAGGCGAGTGTGTAGCTATTGCAGAGTCATGTACCACCTCTGGCTTCTGCATGCGCGTATTAAGGTTGTTGGCCACCAGCGCGCAGTCAAAAACCGTGCCCAACATGCTCTTATGACAAGTAGAAGTCTCGGAGAAAAGAAGAAAACCATGCACCTGTTCCAGCCATTCGTCAGCCCAAACCTCAGGTTGCAAGTTCCAATCTCCCAGAACAATCCAGTCCATACCCAAGAAGTTGAGCAGTCCAACATACTTCAGAATGCCAGAAATGATGGCCATGCTGTTAGCGTCGAGGCCCTGGTCGTCGTACAAGTACACGCTCATCACGACGATGCCTTTTGGTACTCCCCAGTGCAGGCGTGCCGCCACGAACCTATCCTCGGGTAAATCCACCTGCCCGCGAAAGGGAGCTTCAGTCACCGTAATGTCAGTCGTCACCAACACCGCTACCCCCGCTCTCGTGCCGCCTGCTTCTGTAACCGAGGCTGGCGACCAACATCCATGGTATCCTAGGTCTCGAGCTTGTCGTTGTATGGATAGCAGCCGATCGCCATGGGCATGATGCTCTTGCACCGCGAAAACTTTGCCATCAGGTTCTTGAGACAAGTAATCAATAAGTGAGCCAGCGCCCGTGACATTAACCGTAGTAAGCCACCCCTGCGCCCGACGCCCCTCATGTCCGTCACGGGCGTCGCGATGCAGCGGTAGGACTGGTTCAGGCAGGCTGCCTTGATCGGGACCATGATCGACCTCCTGCAGATCATCAACAGCCTGATCTTCATCTTGGTGAGGGCGGCGGGGGGCAGGTTGATAGTTAGGCGCCCGTGTTTGCAATAATCTCCTCATCATGGCCCGAAGCTCAGCAAGTTCACGCCAGTGGCGCATCTCGAACTCATACCTATCCGTATGTGGCATATCTGCCAGCCGCTGCAAGAAGGCCGTGCGACGAGGTGCTGCCTGCCTCCAAGCTCTGGCACATAGCTCCTCGATGATCTGAGCGAGTGTACGGTGTGGGAACCAACGCAAAAGAGCAGCCCTTAGCCCATGATTGCCTCCACGCCGAAACATCCCATCCAAGAAGGGTACGCACCATCGCTTCCAGTTGTTGTCGCCTCGCGGACCGAACGCCAAGTCGTCCATCCACATGGCTGCCCAAGACTGCAGGCCCTGACGCATAGTGACGTAATCGTCCGTAGCCTGCTCCCGTTGTTCGCGAACGTGGCCAAACACTTCAGGAGGTGGGAGACCCATGGCGGAAGGTGGCTCTGTCTGGGCCTTGATCCGTCGCGTTCTTTTCCAGTTTCCGTTCCCTTTTTGGCGACGAGGCAAGTCCCCCTGAGAACAGGCCGCGCGGCGGCCGTTAGGCCGAGCAGGCCAATCCAGGACCCTGGGTTCTCTGAAGTCCTGGATCTCTGAAGACGGGGTTTCCTTCGCCACGGGAGCAGAACAAGCAGACTCTGATATTGTCACCTCCATGCCTGGCTGCGAGCTCAGAGAAGAGTCCGCTGCCGTAAATAGCGTGGCAAATCTCGACGTTGCTCCGCTCAGCTCTTCACGCGATACCACGTACAGCTGCCAGAAATCGCCAAGAATGTCCACCTGTTGTTGTCCATCATGAATTGTACACGTCATGGTAGAATCAAAGAAAGATAGCCAGAAACCAACTCCATGCGGCCATACCCAATCACTCGCATGGGCTGTAGCGTGATACTCGCTTGTGCATGAGGTTAGCTGCAGCACGTAGCTTGCCGATATCAAACTTCGCAACTGCCTCGGGGCCGACAACCCCTGATTCGACAGAAATATTGCGAAGGGCCTCCTCGTCGGCCTCACGAAGACTAGGAAGGGCAGCTGCAGGTTCCTCTGGTTCCACCGCCATGTCTGCTGACGCCCCAGCCGCCACAACCACTGGCCGACGTAGGATGTTACCTGCAGATTCTGCCACCTCGGGTTGGACAAGCTTCGCCAGGTCCTCCTCTTGAGCAATCTTAGATAGCAATTCACCTTCCACCCCATGCGTTTTGAGAACAGCTTCCAAGGTATCCAGCTTGAAGAGGGCGCGCTGTACCGATACTGTAGCACCATCTGCCGCCTGAGCGGGCGGCCGAAGAGCAGTAGCAGCAAGTTGCGCTCGCTGGCCTTCAAGTGTAACCTGTTGCTGACGTAGAGTGGCCAAGTTCGCCTGGTCCTCCTCGATTGCCTCCTGCAGCTGCTTGAGCTGCTTCTGCCGCTGCTCAGCCGCGGCCTCTGCTGTTTGAATCTTCTGGTCCAGCTGGTAGAGCTTGCGATTGACCTCATTGATCTGCACACCAACAGGCTTACGTTCGCGTCGTTCCAGCTGAAGTTTGTCCCGTTGTGCAACAAGCTCCTTTCTGGTACTTGCCAACTCAGGGATTTCTTTGACCAGCGCCTCAGGGAGCTTCTGCAACTTTGCGTCCAACAGCGCAAGCTGCTTGTCCAAGGAATCATCATCCTGGTCGACGACCTCCACCGTGGGTTCAACTTGCACGGGGCTAGACTGCAGTGGGAGCTGACGCTCACGAAGCTGAGCCCGCAACTCAGTGATGTTTGCCTCCAGCTGCTGAATGACTCGTTTCGTCTCCCACGGCGTGGTCGGAGCTGCATTAGATGCTGAGTGCTTGCTGGGGCTCCCACTTTCCTTATTTCCACCGAAGACGTTGCGCTTGTGCATCTGACACTGCTTACAATGAAGATGAATGCCCAGGTTGCACACGCGCTTGCCTTTCTGAGAGCCCCACTTGACCGTACAGTCCTTGCAGTACCAGTCACTTCGCACCCGCTCCTTTTCTCCTCCCATGAGCGCCGTGGCCGCAGGCGAGCACCCAGAAGAGACGTAATGACTGAGAGTGGCGCCCACGGCGCGGAGATACAGTATGGAGTATGCTGACCCGCAGGGTCAGAAGTGGCGGGGGCCGCGATTTCCCCCTTGCCAGGCAGGCCAAGCCCTGAGCGAAACGCTACGGACTTGAGCCAAAATGGCTACGGACCTCCTCCTCCTCCTCCTCCTCCTCCTCCTCCTCCTCCTCCTCCCCTCCCACCCCCTCCTCCTCTTTTTCCTCCTCCTTCACTTCCTCCCCCTTGCCGCTCCTCTCGTATCGTCTCCCTCCTCCGCCACCTCCTCTTCCACCGTCCGCGTGCACCCTCGTTCGCCACCTCCTCCCCCTCCACGCCACAGGCGGCGGCACGCGTGGAATCGGATCCCGTCCATGGTGGGACGCGGAAGGTTTGCCGCCGCACAAGCAGCCCGCGCGCAAGCGCTGTGTTTGCAAGGTGAAGGCCGAAAAGCTAGAGTAGCCTTCCTCCTCCTTCTGCTCAGCATCACCGCCACCATCGTCGTCATCGTCGTCATCGACCGCGTGTGCGGCATGCCTTCGTTGGCGCAGCTTCACTGTATGCACCACCAGCAGGAATCATAATGCTGATGATCATCAGCATCATCATTATCAGCAGCAGCATCAGCATCACCATCATTAGGATCAACATCAGCATCATTACCATCATCATCACCATCATCACCATCAACGGCATCATAAGCATCGTCATCATCATCATCATCATCATCATAATCATAATCATCAACATCAGCATCAGCATCAGCATCAGCATCAGCATCATCATCATCAGCAGCATCATCAGCATCCTCAGCATCATAATCTGCATCAGCATCAGCATCATCATCAGCATCAACACCACCAGCATCGCCACCATTAACCCTAGCCTCGTTGTCACCACCACTCTTATACTGGCTGGCCTCGCTCGTAAACGTCTCCTTCGCAGACGTCCTCAGAACCGCCAGAACCCATCGTCATCGTTCGACTACATACACGCAAGAGTGACCCTGGGTAAGAGTGACCTTTGGTGCGCGGCTGTTGGGGGTCCGCGGGGGGGGGCAAACACAAGCGCGCAAGACGCCACTGCCGCCTCGCGTTCGGCGATCGGGGGACCCCAGTGGGCCCGCACCAAAGGTCACTCCGGCGAAAGGTCACTCTTACGTCTAGTCGAATCGTTAGCATCACCTCGGGGATCTTCTGACCTGGGTCAATCCAGACCCGGGTCAGCAGGAAACCAAAAAACTGCAATGCATGACAAACAACTGCAACGCAGGTCTTCGCAAACCCGGGTCAGCCAATATGCGCGGCCGCCTCGCGGCCACGAGCGGCTCCCTTACCCAGGTCAGCCAGAGGGGGTCTTCGCAGGATCCTGCAGGATCGGGTGCCCTGGCTGACCCCCGTTTGCATTGACCCCCGTCTCTTGAGCCCCGATCAACTTCATCATCTTCGTCACCGGCACGCGTACCCTCGTGTCTGTCCTGCCGCCCCTGCCCCTGCTGCTGCTGCTGGCGGGGGGCACAGAGGGGGAAAGTCGGCTCCGTTGCCCTCGCCGTGGTTCTTCTCGTAGTACTCTGCCCAATCCTCGGCCCCGAGGGGGGAGGAGGTGGGGGAGGAGGAGGAGGAGGAGGAGGAGGAGGAGGAGGAGGAGGAGGAGGAGGAGAGGAGGAGGAGGGAGGAGGAGGAGGAGGAGGAGGAGGAGGGAGGAGGAGAGGAGGAGGAGGAGGAGGAGGAGGAGGAGGAGGAGGGAGGAGAAGGAGAAGGAGAAGGAGGAGGAGGAGGAGGAGGAGGAGGAGGCGGAGGAGGAGGAGGAGCAACATTCGGCACGAGAAGGAGAACGCGGGCGGCCAAGACCACAAAGAGGAGGACAAGAACACGAGTCTCATCCCGAAGCAACAGCAGCGGAGGCAGGCTAGCATGAGGAGGAGGGGGAGGAGGAGGAAGGAGGAGGAGGAGGAGGCCTCCGCAGCCTGTTTGGTTCAAGCGCCACATCGGGGATCCAACCCACGGACTCGCCCGACGGCCGCAGGTCCCCGCGGCGCCCGCCGGCGGGCGGCGCTCGGGCGAGGCGCCCGGCCGCGCTGGGTCTGCTCCGAGGCGCGAGGAGCCCTGGCCGAGGCGCCCGCGACGCCCCTGCCGAGCAGTACCCCGACGTGCACGACGGCACCCACCGCCAGGAGATCCAGCGGGGCCCCCTCGGGCCTGGGCCTGCGCGCGCCGCAGGGGAGCAGACTGGCATGCGCGGCCCGTCGTGGCGAGCGGCCACGCGTTCGAGGCGTCGCGAGCATCGCGACGCACGCCACCAGCCTTGCCAAGGACACCATCAACGCCGACAAGGCCAACGCCAGCTACGGGGAGGACAGCGGCCACAGGAACAGTTCCGAGGGCACCAATCACCACAACAGCGGCCGCAACGACCCCAACACGACCTACTGGGAAAACAGCGGCTACGACCACAAGGACCAGAAGGACGAACCCACTATCACCAAATAAATCGTCTTTGAAGTCCCCGTGCCCGCTCAGGGCTACTTGACCAGCTCTCCAGTACCCACTCCTGCGAGCCCACCGACGGCCACTACAGCTTCAACCCTCGCGACACCAGCTCTGGCGTGTACAACGACGCCACCGCCCAGTTACAAAACTATAGCTCCAGGTACTCCCGCGCACTACACACGCGGCAGCGGCTCCGGCCACGCGGACAGCTTGAGGAGGACGAGGAGGGGGAGAGGAGGAGGAGGAGGAGGAGGAGGAGGAGGAGGAGGAGGAGGAGGAGGAGGAGGAGGAGGAGGAGGAGGAGGAGGAGGAGGAGGAGGAGGAGGAAGGGGAGGAGGAAGAGGAGGAGGAGGAGGAGGAGGAGGACGTGGAGGCTGGCGGCATTACCGGCGGCCACGCCAGAGGAAGAGGCACGGGAGCGCGAGGCACGCGCTGGCGCACAACTCCCTCCCTGGCTGCGCACCCTCACTCGGGAGAGGTTGGCTCGGAGGCCGCCTCTCGGTCCCCAACCTCTGGGCCACCCCTGCCCCGCAGGACGCTTCAGCCCGGAGTTCGCCCAGGCTCTAGCACTTGTTCTAAGAACGGCAAGAAGAGATGGGCAGCGCCAAATGCTATCCATTCGGCGCCCCCCCCCACACACCTAGCCCTTCGGGCTGCGTCGCCGAGGGGCCCCCCCCCACGTCGTTGCGGCTGGGGTCGCCTCGTCACCGTGTAGGCCCAACGGCTCAACCAAAGGAGTCCGGTTACACCAAAGACGGCGGCTGCACCATGGATGGCTGCCACGCTGGCGATTATACCAACGGCGACTTCACCGCCAACGGCTTCGGCTACACCGCCGGCTACAGCCCCTCCGCCTCTGCCCACGACCCTGGTTTCGCCACCTACTGCGTCGCCCATCACAGCGCCGACTATGGCTCCGACTGCCACGCCTCCAGCTCCAGCCCCGAGCTCGAACGAGGGCCCAGAGAGGGACTCTCAATACACATGGGAGATCGTGCACGAGGAAGACGAGGAGGACGAGGAGGACCCTCCAGCCAAGAGGGCCTGCATCATTCTGGACGTCAAGTGCCACGGCCACCCCTACAAGAGCCAGGTCCAAGCCAGGCCCACGCAGAGCCACTTGAAGCTCGCCGAAGGAGAGCACGTGCTCATCGACGACAACTTGGCCAGCGCCACCTGGATAGACACGCCTGACTCCTACTGGAAGTTGTGCCAGACCCCCTGGCTACCAGGCAGCGACGAGAAGAACATCAAGTACCAGTTGTACTTCAAGAAGGGCCTCACCATGCATGCCGCCATTGCGCTGTTCAAGAGCGAGGCGGCAGTGCCTCTCTGTTGCCCTCGCGCGTGGACATATGCCGCAAACTCCGTCGCCTGCCGCGCACTAGCCTCGCCACAGCAGCCTACCTCATATCATCTTCCCCTCCCTCTTGTCTGCCCTACTCCTATGAGGCTGCACTTCCTTTCGCAGACACGAGGCATGTCGGCCTGCCGTGGGGCTGTGAGCACCGAGTGGGCCCGCGCGGCACCCTCGCGAGCCTTCACGGCGGCGGCACGCACGGCTGCACGAGCGAGGGTAGACTGGAGCAACTGCTCCCAGAATGTTCCAGGGGAGGCCCGCAGGAATACTCTGAGGACAGGGCGGTGGAGATGGATCTGATGTAGGAGGAGACCCTTCGCCGCCAACTGTTGCCAGCGCTCTGTGCATTATGGGCGATGGGCCCAGAGGTTTAGGTGTTAAACCCGAGCAGAGCTGACAAACAAACACCACTGGACTCCCTACAACGTTCCATTCCCAATGCAAGCTGCTGTTTAGATTCTGTGGGAGCTTGCTGGGGTGAACCGCTAAACGCCGCCCCGACTTTCACCCTTACACCTCATCCCACTCCTGTACTATGCACGTTCTCCCTTCCCCCCGGGCTCCGTCGTCTCCGCGGCCGTCCCCCGGGAGCCCCCCATCCATCAACCCCCTCGCGTGCCCGCGCTGCTGACCGAGAGGGCTCTGGAGCTCGGCAGCACAGCGGGCCCAAGAACCACAGCAAAACACCAGCCGGAGCAGCGGCGCAGCGAACACGTGATCGCTGAATGCGAAAGTTCCGCCCGTGCCGCGCTCAGCGCGAGCACCACCGCTGACGGTCCCCCAAGCAACGGACTGCCAGGGAGGGCACCACCGCTGGCAGCCGCGCCAGCCTCTCCCATGACCTCTCCCTCGCCCCGCCTCTCGGTCCTGCCTCGCCTCCCCCCCCCTCTTCAATCAATGCTGCCCGCCTGCTGCTCTGCGCCTGGCCTCACCAAGCTGCGCGTGCCCGTGGCACGGGCCACACCCCGCAGGGGGCAAGGAAGTGGGTGGGGTATTAGGGGTGAGGGTCGTAGCTGCTGGTCGGGGGCGAGGGCGAGGCTCCTGTTGTGCTCTGTTTGCTTCCGTCCTTCCTGGTGGCACGGCGCCGTCGGGGAGTCGATCACCCCCGCCCCGGCAGCGACCGCTGCTGGGGGGGAGGGAGGCGCGTTCGAAGCACGCTGAGGCCGTCAGTCCTGAGTCCTGAGCCCTAAGGAGGAGGAGGAGGAGGAGGAGGAGGAGGAGGAGGAGGAGGAGGCGAAGGATGAAGAGGGGGAGGAGGAGGAGGAGGAGGAGGAGGAGGAGGAGGAGGAGGAGGAGGAGGGCAGGGCCTCGCAGAGCCCCTGCTGCTCTTCTTTCTCGTGCCCTCGCTGGGTGATCGCGGGGGGGGGGGGGGGACGAAGGGGGCACTCGGACGTCCCACATCTCGCCGTGTCTGCGAGCGCTGCGTGGGCCTCGCTCTCCAGGCGGCAGGCGGCACGCAGGCGGGCAGTGGCGCTGCGGGAGAGCACGCCCCATCTGCATGCCCACGGAGAAGGACGAAGACGACGACGAAGCCCGTCGGGTCTAGCCTGGGTTAAGTGCCAACAGCACTGGGAGGGCATGCAGGAGGGGGAGCAAGAGGTAGGGAGGGAGGCGGGAGAGAGCGAGAGAAGGGGAGGCGTTCGGAGAGGAGGATCGGCAGAGGAGGCCAAAGAGGAAGGAGGGAGGAGGGAAGGAGGGAGGGAGGGATGAGGTAGCGAGGAGTTCGAAGACGAGGATGAATGAGGGCCAAGCAGAAGAAGGAGGATGAGGGAGAAGAAGGGAGGAAGGGGAAAACCATCCCCTCCCTGCTACCCCCGTCCAACCCCATCCGCCCAGTCCCTCTCCCCAGCTCCTCCTCCGCCTCCTCGTTTCGCGTTGCCTACTCCTCACCTTGCTCGTGCACCTCTTGCTCATCTTCCTCCCATGCCACTTGCAATATACCCACCGTGTTCCTCTCACCATTTCTCGTCTTCCTTCTTCTCCGCCCCTTCCACCTCACCATCATCAGAAGGGAAGAACCAAAAGAATCGCGCTGAGTCCTTGGATCACCCCCCCCCCCTCCTTACTGGCGCGCGGAGCGCGCCAGGCGCGGTGCCGAAAGCGCCGCGAGGGATGCCCAACGCCGATCGCAAGCATCCGTGCGAACCTCCGAGAGGTATCTCTGTCGTCGATAATCCTCGTTCTCGTCGCTCGATCATGCAGGTCTACCTGGCAGTGCGAAAACACGTGTGTGACAACATATTGAGCATTGCATCGATTCACTGATGTGCATGCATAGTTGTAGACAGGCATGCATGCACTATGAATATACACATACACACACACGCGCGCACGCACATGCATACACGTATGCCTGCCTGTCTACATAGACGCATCCATACCTACATAACTGCATGCATGCATACGACCATACAACCACACGCATACACACACGCATGCATACATGCATACATGTGTCCATACAGTCATACGCCTATGCATACCTACATACACGCATGCAGTCATACATACATGCATGCACACATGCACACATACACACGTACATACGTGATACCATACATACATACATACACACATACATACATACATACATACATACATACAAACATACATACATACATACACACAGGCATACATACATACATACATGCATACATACCTTACACATACATATAGACATGTATGTATATACAAACATGCATATACCTATACTCGCCTACATACGTACATGCATACATCCATACACACATACATACATACATACATACATACATACATACATACATACACACACATACATGCATACATGCATACATACATACATATATGCATGCATGCATGCATGCATGCATACATCCACACACATACAAATATGCATGACTACATGCATACATGCATGCATGCATACATACGTACGCATCTACACACATCCATGCACACATACATCCATACATACATACATGCATACATGCATGCATACATACATGCATACATACACATATGCATACATACATACATACAGACAGACATACATACATACATACATACATACATACACACACATACATACATACATACATACATACATACATACATACATGCATGCATGCATGCATGCATCCATACATACATACATACATACATACTTCCATCCGTCCATCCATCCGCCCACCCGTCCATCCATACATACACACAAACATGCATACATGCATGCATGCTCCCCCCGACGAATCGAACCAGAGTCCCGGCGTGTGCCGCCTTCCGACCAGCAAATGGCTCCAAAAGCCACGGTCGAGGTGGCTGGGTCCAGCGCCCCCCCTTCTGCCTCCCCCGGGCGCCAGGCCCCCCCCCCTCCCCCCCCCCCCTGGCCCCCGCAGGCTGCCCCCGGCGCCCGCCCGAGCGCGGCAGCGCAACAGGGTACCAGTGAATATGGCATCGAACTGCGCATCCACACATCCTATGGTATGTTGTTCCCATCCGACTTGAGGGCCACATCCCTGAAATAATTTCGAGCACCGGGAAAAGTGCCAAAAGAGTGTCGAAACGGTGTCGGGCGAGTGTCTCCCAGGGCCCGAGACGTGAAAACCCTTGAGTTTCGGTATTTTTTGGGGCGCTCGAAATTCTTCCTGGTGATCAAGGCTAAAGTAGGTTGGATAATCATAAATCACATGTATACATTTGTTATGTTACAGATATATGTATACACATGTCCGAGTGAGAGGGCCGAGCGGGCATTCCCTGTCTCTGGGTACGTGGCCGAAGTGTGGTCCCGCGCTGCGGATTGCTGCTGCGTTGTTACGTTTCGTTGTTGCGTTGTCGTCGTCATCCTCGCCCGCGACTTGCCCGCGACCCTCCCGCGACCTACCTCTCGGCCGCCCCGCGACCCACCCGCGACCCATTCTGCGACACACCCGCGACCCACCCGTGACCTTCCCACATTGCCTTGACGAAAAAATCGGCACCTGCGGCGGGCTCGTTGTAACACGTTACAAACTTCGGCACCTGCGGAGTACTTCTTCAGAGCTTGACAGACTGCCGACGACTCCGTCGCCCCCTCACTCGTATCCGCAGTTGCGGGATGCTACTCATCATGTATCATTCGATCATCCTCGACCTCCTCCTCCCCCCCTTCACACTTCTCCCCTCAGGTGACGACGAGGAGGAGGAGGAGGTCACCTGAGGAGGAAGAGGAGGAGGAGGAGGACAAGGAAGATGGGGAGGAGGAGGACGAGGAGGAGGAGGAGAAAGAGGACAAAGAGGAGGATTTGTTTTTGGTCACGTTTGACCGAACCAGTAACAAAGGGGCCGCACAGCGGCCCGCCAGACTGAGCGGCAGTGGGGGGCAGGAGACCACAGCGCACCCCTCCCAAACGGGGAGTGGGCCTTGGCCAACCGCCTCTCGACTCGCATCAGTCCGAGGATCCCGAATCAAGGTCATATTGGACTTTGCCTGCGACCTGGGGAGCGTTATCCTCCCCTCCTCGCGAGGGTTCCGCTCGATCGAGCCTGGGCATGGGATCTGAGTCGAAGGCGGGTGCCACCGCGTGGGGCGACTCTCCACCCTCAAAACGAAACTGCGCAGCTGCGTCCTCTGCGTTCGCATCACCACTTGGCTCGGGGGCAAGTCTAGACGACGCCGCCTCAGCCGAAGCCTGTCGCACGACTCCCCCACCCACTCCCCGCTCCAACGCTCTCGCTTCCTTCGCAGCAGTGCGAGCTCGCAGAGCCGCCAGCCTGTCGATGTAGCTGGCATGAGCTGGGATACGCACAGGCCTGACCGCCTGCTCGTATGAATTAGCCTCTTGCATGGTGAGTGGAGCTTCATGCTCCGCGCATGTGACCGACAGCTCTTTCTTGGGATGCAATCCTCTCCGCAATCTCCTGAGAGCCGTCGTTCCAGCACTGCTCCTGTCCTCGTCTGTGCGGGGTTGGCGGCAGCGCTTAGCTAACTTGAATATCCTATGCTGGGCGAAATAACCACACAACATGCAGAAGAAAAGTGGCTTCGACTGGTTTGCCACTTGCGTTGAAGCCAACTGATGGCCGTGACGAGGGGACAGAGTCAAGAGCCCCTTAACCCTCGCGGGGCAACCAGAACAACCCGCCTCGGGTCTCGAGCCCTTTGTTCCACTGTAGAAATTCAGACAGCTAACGCATCTAGAGCCCCACAGCCAAGGCTCCCAGGAGTGCCAGCCACCATTCTTATCAAAAAGTTTGGCAGGGCGCTCGTTTGTCGGCGGACGCTGGTGTTGGACCCTCGGATACAATGGGGGGATCCCCGCGGCGAGGCGAGCGGCTGTTTGGAGCTGCTCCACCGCATTATTGACCACCTCTACCTCCGCAACAGACGGTTGCGGGTGTAGTCGAAGGGCCGTCTCGGCTACTAAATCCGCCTGCCAGTTGGCCTGACCTAGCCATCTTTCTGGGGCAGGGAGCGCATCAATAGCACTCATCTCTCTGTGTGCTGGGGTAAAAACAGCTGGGGCATACTTGTTATTAACCATGTGCTGCAACGCTCCTCTGCGCAGACCCGCATACATGTGTTTGTGGCTGAGCTGCTGCTGGGGCGTACTGTGTAACCGAACAGCGTTCATACAGTCACTCCAACACGCTTCCCCATGCCTCGGCACGAAAATATGCAACAGGCTCAGCTGCAGTTGCTCTGCTGCCTGACTCGTCTGCGGCAGCGACGGCCAGACCGTGCCCTTCGCCGTCGCCACCTGCTGACCATCGGGCCCCGTGAAGACCCACGAATACGATGCCCTGGGAAGCTCTTTGATGGCATGCGGGGAACAGGACCCATCTCCAGACACACTCAGACCAGTGGTGTCGAAATCGTTCCATGATAATGGCAAACCGTCCGCGGCGAACAGCATGGGCTCGTGCTCGTCGCTTGGTGGCGGCCACGAACTAGCAGGGTGGCGAAACTTGAGTCCTGTGTAGAACTCACTGGGGCCATCCTGCGCCTGCTGGTAAAAGAAATCACTGGCCTCAATAGCCGATCGGGCGGCGCGGACCTCAGGACTACCCACGCAGTGATACAATCTATGTCGCAGCGAATCGGGCAGACCGCAGAGAGGGCACAATCCCGAGGGTAAGTAACCAGCTTTGACGGCCCGATCTTCGCACCAACAACCATCACAGAAAAGGACTGAACCATATATTTACCTTGAGCGTTGAGCCCATACCCTTGCCCAACGCTTTAGTGATACGACGTATCGGTTCAACACGCGCACACACGCACGTTCCCCCTCCCCCCCATCCGAGCGTTTCGGCCAGGGACCTTTCATGGTGCCTCTGGACTCCTTCGCGCAAGAGGGATCCTGACATCGCAAGGGAATTGCACAACAGCAAGAGCTCGTTTCCCTCGTCATCCTTCCACAAAAGTGGTCCCAGGGCCTCCCAGCCAATGCGCTGAAGGGACAGGAACATACGGCTAATGGGGCCCCTCGAATTCTTCCACGTGAGACCGTCCTTCGGCAACGCCAACCACATGTTGCGCGGCTCGGGAAGCGTGAAGAAGGCGAGCGCGGGCTTAGCTGCCGTCTGCCACACGGCAGCGGCCCGGGCTAAGGCAGGCGCGACCATGCTGCGCCAAACTGGATCGCCAAGCAGCACTGTCTTCGCCTGGGCAGAGACCCCCGCGTGAGCGGGTGCGGAAAAAGAAAGCATAGCCGACCTGATCTTCTTGAGCTCAGCATCGCTGCAGCCCGTTATCGCGTCCCCGAAAGACACCGCAGGTCGGACCCCCGCCGTGTAGATCTTTCCAATCCTACTGTTGTCCCTGGGGAGGGCCCTCCTCAAGCGTTTGAGCTTACAATGCCTCCGAATCATATCAGCAAGTCTAATGTTCTTCTTGCTGCAGGCCTGCTTCGCACTCCTCTTAACACCAGGGGCCAGATCAACTCCCAGGGGAACAACGTGGGTTCCCACGGTGCCCGCCAGCGTTCCGAGGCGACGTCCGATCCGCAGCGACAGAGCAGGCGAGGAGGCAAACGTCAAAAATTGTCGGCAGCCAGTCCGACTCCGAACTCGCTCTGAAGAACTTCGCGAAGGTCATCGGCAGCTTTCCCCAGTACCTCCACGACATGGTTGGGGCTTCCATAGGCGCTGACCGTATCATCGTCAACGTGGGAAGCCAGGTCCACATCACGGTTGCGCTCGAGAAATTTGTCGAAGGGCTCAAGCGCATACACCTCGACGTTAATGTCGTTGAAACACGACCCCGCAGGCAGCCCGCGCGAAGCATGCAGCGGGGCGACACTGCGACCCGTCCCAAGACGGAGGATGCGCGGGCCGCGCCAAAAAATGAAAGTGAACTTGACCACCACACCCGGCAGGCCAGCAAGCCAGCGAGCGATCTCGGAGCGTGGTTAATCGGCAGGACTCGTAGTACTTGGATCCGTCCCACGGAAAACCTCCCGTCACATTCCCTTCTCCGACATGGGCTTCAGCCTTGACGGCCTGGTTCCAGATGCTTTGCTCCGCCGGCTTCCCCGCTCCAAAAGCACAATACCTTCTCGGCTGTCTGGCCTCGAAATCCTGGACCACGGGCCGCCTAGCTTTTTCCCGCAGCCTCGCAGGGGCCGCGCAGAGCAACGCGGGGCGAAGCCCAGCCTTGGGTTTTTCCAAGAGGGGGAAAAGCATCCAGTAAACGGCCTTCGGGGAGACCCCGATCTTCTCGATCGTCTGGAAAATGCACGCGAGGGGCTCGAGGCCAGCATCGCACAGCATGCCGTAGTGCCTGATGTGCACGACATCCAAACTCTGAGCCGTGTGAGAGCTGAACGTTTTGCAGAGAGCACGGATATCTTCGGGCCGCAAGCGCTCACAACATTGCCTGTCCAGGACCTCGAAGGGTTCTGGGCATGGGGAAGCCTTCCAGTAGGACCCTAACACATCGGCTTCATTCGCAAGCAGCTTGCGCGGGTCGGCCGAAAAAAAAAAGGGCCGCCTCAATGATCGTGGGCAACCATTTCGGTTTTAGACGGGAAAACTTGTGCATCTTCCGCGCCGAACCTGGTGGCGCCTCGTGCTGCCACTGATCCCAGCTCACCTTGGCACGCGTGTCGAGGCCCGATCGGGCGCTGTCAAAATCGTCGCCCCAATCATCCAGAGCTTGCGTGATCTTTTCGAGCCAATCCGACAACTGGCCTCTGCCCTGAGGCCGAGACGCAACTAACTGCCCGGCGCGCTGACCGTGGCGTCCAGCCTCACGGACAGGCCCTCCCCATGAAAGGGCTGCTGGATGATGCTGCAGGCGTTGAACACAGCCTGGATGCCCTGGTTCACACTCATGCCACGGCTCTCATGCACTCGCAAGGCCGTGCATTGGAGGTCTCTGAGGTTCTGCTGGAGCCAAATCCAACCTTCACAGACCAGTTCCTCATCCTCAGGGTTCCGTCGTGGTTTCGCAAACACCGAGACCTACTGCGCCGAGGAAGGAAGCCCCTTGAGGCCCTTGTTCTTGATCGGAGTGTCCAGCTTACCTGCCAACTCGACCTCCATGACATCCGAAAAACGTTTCCACGCGGCAGAGAGCAGTTCCCACGCCACGATCACCGAATCGACGCTGGCAGCTTTGTTAGCTTATTCGGCCAGGGCCCTGGGGGCCTCCCAACACGGTGGCTCGGGGGAGGGACCACATGGGAGCTCCCTTGAGAGCCTGTTATGCGTTTTATACATCAACTGCTTGACCCCGCTAACACCTGCCTTGAACTGCAACTGCACAGGCTTGCGCGGGCGGTGCGGCCACGTCGCGATGGCAGAGGTCTTACCGACCAACTTCGCAACCGCTGGCGACACCACGAAATAGTCCATGTACGAATTAGCCGCTGCCGTGGCACATGTCTCGGCTGGGGGCTGCAGGATGACCATGTTTGCTTTGCGCGGTAACCCCGACAACTCGACGATCGACGACTGCATGTTCCAATCCGCTCTGAACATGGCCAGGTGCTGGCCCTCGAGGGCCTCGCCCGCTTCCCTCAAAATCTTCAGGTTGCGCTTCGAGAGGCCTTCGGAGTCATGGAGGCGCCCACGTGCAGCCACCACTGGTTGCGGCCATTGCGGAAGGTCCAGCTCCACAACAATCAGGCGATGCGGCACTAAAACCCCACGTGGCAACCGACTTGGCCCTCTGAGGCCCACCGTGGCCCTCGCGAATATCGCCACACCCGCTGAGAGTTGCCCACGGCCAGCGAGAACAGAGGGCGAGCAGAGCATTTGCCATCCCATCGCCAGTGCTTTGGCCGTCGTATCCTCTTGAGTTTCGTCCGTAATGCCGATCTCCTGGGCGAAACAGACCAACGCTTCAGAACGTCTGAGCCGTTTCTCAAAGAGTGCCCCAGCTGCCCCCATTATAACACTCAAAAACCTGCCCTGGTAGGTCATCGGCCTTGAACGAAGCAGGCGAGGGAGGGCAGCCCGCCCCGAACTTAGAAATTTTGAAACCAGTGCAGAGCGGCGGCCCCACGTAGGGCTTGGCTCTGTTCGTGCTGGACGCGGCCGACGCGGGCCTCACAAGAGGCCCCCGACAAAACAAGAAACGAGGGACCTTGCTCCAAAGCGGGAGCTGCTCCACCAAAAGACTGTGCCTGGGCCCCCACCCTGGGAGCCCTCAGTACAGCGTGTACGCCTTCACCGTCAGGAACCCGAAGTTTTCGCCCTCTTGAACGCTCCTGACGCCAGCGCCTGGCATATCGCACGCTTGTCTCCCCGATGCTCTTCCCAGAACTTCTCGGCCTCTGCGTCATCAGCGAAGGCTTGAGGTAGTTCTTCGTCGTCATCGTCATCCTCGGGGACAGCAGGAGGAGTAGCAATGCCATCAGGAGGTTGGTCCTTCTGCAACTGTGCGATGAGGGACGCGTACTCCTTGAAGGCCTGACTCTCCAACGTCGACTTGATCTCCTCCTTGCCCTCGAGCATCTCCGTGGGGATCTCCAGGGTCGGCGGAGCAGGCTTGGCATGTGGTACACCACGAGGAATAGATGCAACCAGTTGCTTCTGGAGGGCCTCCACTTCGACAGCAGCAGCCCGACGTTTGGCCTCCAGCTCGTCGCGCTTGGCGGTGGCCGCCTTGATGGCGTCATTCTGCGACTCGACTTCACAGGTGAGCTTCGCCAACTGTTTCTGCGCCCTGGCCAGGCGGTGTCCGACGGTGTTGCGTGATGTCGCTCCTCTTGGCCTCCAGCTTGGCGCGCACGTCGCGCAGCTGAGTGACCAGCAACTCCTTGGCTGAGGACATGTGCTCCTTGCCGCACGCCTTGATGGCCTGCTCGAGCTCCGCCGCCTGGGCAACCAGGGGGTCCTCCGCTTGCTCTGTCGACTCTCCACCTGGGCTCGCACCACTCTTGCCACCGCCGACGTGGCTGCCGCCCTGGGGAGAAGATTTGAGCAGTAGGTCGAATCGCTTGGTGATGTCAGCCAGCTGCTTCTCAAGCTTCGCCTGGCGCTTATCTCCGAGCACGTGTGACCCACCACCACCCCCGCGAGGAGCAGCAACACTAGAGCCCGCCCCATTGACGAAGGTCTTCGCACGATCCAGAACATGCTTGGGCGCCTTTTGACCGCATTGACACTGCAGTCTGCACGCCCGGTTGCTCGTTCTTCCACTCTTCTGGCAGCCCCAATATGGCGTCCGCGGCCCTTTTACGACTGCATCCATGCTTGGCTCCCTCAGGAGCAGGGTACGTATGCTCCAGCAGGAGCTCACAAATCATTAAAACGAGCCAAAGGCCCGCAACAGCACTTGGCCGTTTCGAAGAGGCATGCTGTTGCAAGCTCAGAAAAACTCTGAGCCGAAACGGCTGGACAAAGAGGAGGAGGAGGAGGAGGAGGAGGAGGAGGAGAAGGAGGAAAAGGAGGAGGAGGAGGAGGAGGAGGAGGGGGTGTAAGGAGAGGAGGAGAAGGAGGAGGACGTGGAGGTGGAGGTGGAGAGGAGGAGGATGAGGAGGAGGGAGGAGGAGGAGGAGGAGGAGGAGGAGGAGGAGGAGGAGGAGGAGGAGGAGGAGGAGGAGTACGAGCCTGGCCCTGCTGCTGTGAGAGCGGCGCCCCGGCGCGCGCCACTCCCCTCGGGGGGGGCCGTCGCAGCCTCCCCCCTCTCAGGCGAGGAGGTAGCCGGCGAGCGCCGCGAGCAGCGGGGCCAGGCCGGCGCGGGCGGCGCGGGGGAGCGCGGCGCTCCAGGTGCACTGCCTTAGGGAGGGCACCCAGCGTCGGGAGGGAGGGAGGGGAGGAAGGAGGGGGGAAGCCCGAGGAGGAGGAGGGGGAGGAGGAGGAGAACGAGGAGGGGGAGGAAGGAAGGAGAAGGAGGAGGAGGAGAGGAGAGAGAGAGAAGAAGGGGGGGCGACGAGAGGAAAAGGAGGAGGAATGGAGGGAGGATGGAGGAGAGAGAATGGCGAGGAGGAGGGAGAGGAGAGGAGGGAGTAAATTGGGAAGATGATTTGTTTGCAACACTAAGCAAAGCTCTTCGACCTATTTACGCTTGGCGCGAATGGGTAAGATGAGGGAGAAAGTAGGGGTAAGGGGGGGAGCAGGAGGAGGACGAGGACCAGTACAGACCCAGGAACCAGGAACCATCAATGATGTTGCACCAAGCCCTTCTTCCAGATGTCTTCTTCATAGGTTCGTACGAAGATCGATTTTCACTTGAGGAAACTCGTACCCCGTTGGAAGGCAACCGTCTGAAAACCCTGAACTCGGACAAAACGCTACTTGTGGGACTTCAACGCCGCGAATCGACGGAGGAGAAGGGACAAACGTGATAACGAGGAGAGACGACGACATCGCCGTCGCGCTCCTCCTCCTCCTCCTCCTCCTCCTCCTCCTCCTCCTCCTCCTCCTCCTCAGCATCGTCCTTCTGACCCTCCTCCTCTAACGGAGGGTGTGGCGTCTTCGTCGGGCTTTCGACTGGTCCACGAATGTGGGCCCAAAAGGGGATATACGATAGGGGGTGGGGGAGCGGCCATCCTCGATAATAATGCGTCCAATAGCCCCGCTGGAAGTGTATGACCGAGTTCCGCTCCCGTTCTCGACAGCCTGGTTTGGGGGGAACCAACTAGCCTCGAAAGCTATCCCTGTCCCTATGGCTGGCAAGCCAAAAGGCGATGACAACATTTAAGGATGCGTCCTGAGAACCCGAAGGAATCCTCAAGGACGGCACCGAGATCATGGAATGCCAGCAGTCCTGGGAACTAAGCTACGCTTCAGGCGGGTAAGAACTCGAGGATTGGGGGCGAGGAGCGCGCGAGACGATTTGCGTCGGCGCGCAATCCGCGCAGATACCACATCAACGGCGAAAGCTGGTCGCGCGGCACAACCGCGAAGGCCTCCTTCTTCTTCTTCTTCTCCTCCTCCTCCTCCTCCTCCTCCTCCTCCTCCTTCTCCTCCTCCCTCCTCTTCCCTCCTCCTCCTCCTGCTCCTGGTCCTCCTCCTCCTCCTCCTCCGGAGGCAGTGGCCCCAGACTCGGGCAGAAAGGGGGAACAGCAGGAGGACTGCGACACCGGCCGGCAACAAGTCAGGTCCAGGATTATGTTGTTCCCATCCGACAAGAGCCACATCCCAGAAATAATTTCGAGCACCCCAGAAAGTGTCAAAAGAATGTCGAAACAGTGTCGAAACAGTGTCGGACGAGTGTCACCCAGGGCCCGACAAGTGAAAACCCTTGAGTTTCGGTACTCTTTTGGGCGCCCGGAATTCTTTCTGGTGATCAAGGCTAAAATAGGTTGGAGCATCATAACCCCAGATTCGGGCAGCAGGGGGGAACAGCAGGAGGACTGCGACACCGGCCGGCAACAAGTCAGGTCCAGGATCTCTGCGGCGAGCCCGGGGGGGGAAGGCAGAAGGAGCAGGCCTTCTCAGAAGGCTCAGAAGGCCTGCGGGCTCCCGAGGAGCATGCTGGGTCCTCTCTGGAGGATGCGACACGAGCGGCTGCTCAGCAGGCCAGGGGCACTCTGAGAGGAGGCCCCACCGCCCTCTGAAGAGGCCTGCCCTCTCACGCTTCCCCATCAGGCTCGCCGCCGAAGGGTCAGACTCCATCGCTCCAAAGCGCTCAGGAGCGCCACCTGACCGACGCTCCTGAGAGGGCCGTGGCGCCCGCTACACCCCTGGAAGCCGGCAGATCTCCCAGACCCCTGGCGGCACGATGCTTTCCCAACCATCCTGCCGTGGTGGGTCCTCGTGTTGGAGGGACATCGGCCCGCGTCCCTCCTCCTCCTCCTCCTCCTCCTCCTCCTCCTCCTCCTCCTCCTCCTCCTTGTCCTCCGCGTCCTGCCCCTCCTCTCCTCCTCCTCCTCCTCCTCCTCCTCCTCCTCCTCCTCCTCCTCCTCCTCCTCCTCCTCCTCCTTTCCTCCCTGCCTCTGCTCTCCACAATCCTCACCATCATTCACTTCGGTAATTACAGTCCTCACGAGGATCGTGGCCCCGTAGGGAGCTCCACAGAAGGCTCAAGTGGCAGGGGTTGCATGACGGTTCCGCACTTATACTGGTACACCCCATCACGAGGATCGTGGCCCCGTAGGTGGCGGCACCACGCCAATGTCAGAACACCCCTCACGTAGGAAGCTCCACAGAAGGCTCCAGTGGCAAGGGTTACATGGCGGCACCACGCCAATGTCGGAACACCCCTCACGAGGATCGTGGCCCCGTGGGAAGCTCCACAGAAGGCTCCAGTGGCAGGGGTTGCTTGGCGGTACCGCACCGATTTCGACCTTTGCAACC